>PVHT020000230.1:10560300-10572266 GCA_004024745.2 Catagonus wagneri
AAAAAAAAAAAAAAAAAGAGCAACAAAAACCCCAAACAGTTATTACAATGGCAATAAGAACATATATATCAGTAATTACCTTAAATGCTAATGGACTGAATGCCCCAACCAAAAGACATAGACTAGCCGAATGGATACAAAAACAAGAAAACAACCAATGGATCACTGAAGAAATCAAAGAGGAAATTAATAAATACCTGGAAACAAATGACAACAAAGACACGACACACCAAAACCTCTGGGATACAGCAAAAGCAGTTCTAAGAGGAAAGTATATAGCAATACAAGCCTACCTCAGGACACAAGAAAAAGCTCAAATGAACAACCTAACTTTACATCTAAAGCAGCTAGAGAGGGAAGAAGCCAGGTCATGGAAACAACCTAAGTGCCCATCGACAGAGGAGTGGATAGGGAAGATACGGTACATACACACAATGGAATATTACTCAGCCATTAAAAGGAATGGAATAACAACATTTATAGCAACATGGATGAACCTAGAAATTATCATACGAAGTGAAACCAGTCAGACAATTAGACAGCAACACCCAATGCTACCGCTTACATGTGGAAACTAAAGAGACACAGTCAACTTCTTTGAAGAACAGACAATGACTCACAAATTTTGGAAAACCTTGGTTTTTCAAATAAGACAATTTGGGGGGTGGGGGAATGCACTGTGGGTTTGGGACACAAAATATATCGAATTGACTTATGATCTTTGTACACCTATAACTGAAATAAAATTCATTGTTAACAAAAAAAACATTTAATATCATACAGCTTTTTAATTTTTACCAATTTCATGAACATGCAGTAACAAATTATTTAGACTTTAATTTTCATTTCTTAATTTCTGTTAAGCACTTCTTGCCTTTTGCTTATTGTTATTGGGTTTTCCTCTACTATGAAATTTTTTGCCCATATTTTATTTTATTTTTTTTGGCTGCACCATGGCATATGGAAGTTCCCAGGCTGGGTATCCAACCCATGCTGCTGCAAAGACAATGCTGGATCCTTAATCTGCTTCACCACGGCAGTAACTCTTTGCCCATATTTTCTATTAGACTATTTTTAAAAATTTATTCATAGGATTCCTTTCTATGGAGTGTATATTTTCCTATTATACTGTAAATTTTTCTTTCTAAAATATATTATTTTAAAATTTTGTTCATGGTATATTCTGCGACAGAGATATGTAAAATAATAATAGTAATAATAATGACTGGGACTTGGTCAGAAAAATAGAAGCCACTTAGATATTATGATTTCCTAAAATTCAATACAAGAAATTAGAGGGAAAATACAAAAAAAAAATGCAGAGGATGTGAAGGTCAAAAGGCCACTGCATGCTTTTAGGAAATCCAGAAATTCAGGGAAGCACCTGCCACATACAACCTCCTGCCTGCAGATGTTGGTAAAAAAATAATGGCTTCATCAACTATTCCACCTTTCAGCTTTCACAGGATGCCTTTAATTGGCAAGGTCTAAGCAGAGATCACTGGCAAGGGTATGGGAAATGTAGCTGCCAGATTTTTAGTCTCTACAGTTAAGGAAAGTATTTAGAAGGACAGGAATATTACTGAACGTTGACAGATTTTTGCTTGTGTATCTTCATTGAGGAATCTTGCTTCACCTTAAGATAGTTCTATTCTAGGTCACACTTTTTTCTAAGCATTTTAGAGTTTTGACACACTATATGAATATTCAATCTGCCAGAAATTAACTGGAAATCAGGAATAAATTAGTAGGTCATTAAGTATTTAAGTTCAAAATTTACAAAACTTTTGGCTTATGAAGGCTATAAAAATGGTAATGTCTCTTCTGTAATTCTAACATGAAAATAATTATATCCAATATTGTATTTATAAATGACAGATAAGAATTTTTTCTTTAGTATTTTAGTTGAATATCTTATACTCTAACATAGCATTAGTCAATACTTTATTGTCAGGTTAATTTTCAAGATTTAAAGAGCAATGGAAATGCCAAATGTATCTGTTAAGAAGTTCATAGGATACAGACTCACACAGAGTAACTTTGCTGCTCCCTTGAAATTTACTTATTTTCTACTTGCATTTTCATTAAATAAGTTATATACTAAGAATAAAGTTAGAATTAATAGGTCATCTGATTATTTTTCATGATTAACCCTATCAAAATATATCTATAACCAAATTAGTTTGTTGAATAATTTATTACATATTTATAAAGCTAGCATGCAACAAATGGCATCATAAATTAGCTGTTGCCTATCTTTAATTTGAATATAAAATTTGAAATGGCTATGTTCCATATGGATTACTGAATTATTTCCAACAACAAAACTCAAAGACTAAGAACATATATATATGTTCTTATATACATTCATTCCCCAGGGATAATTAACACTTCAGAAATGGGCTTTTTAGAAAAGTAAACGTGCAGAGGTGATAGCAAGACAACATTGGAGCCTAGAGGTGATGCCTAATGGCTGGGACTCAGGCTGGGAATCATGGGACATTTTCCAGATCAGCTTTTGAGAAGACAACTCCAAAGAATGAGGACTGAAGAGATTTAATTTGCTTTAGAAAAATAAAGGAGTAGGACATTTTCTCCCCTCAAATGTGGTGTAGTATTTTCATACCAGGTGTGTTATAATTTATTTATTGTGGAGGAAAGTAAGAGAAGTTCGCTATCTTAGTATAGCAGAACTAAAACTATTAATGATAAGTGAGACAAATGCAAACTTTCTATGTACTCAAGTCTCCAGATTTCCATTATACCCTTAAACACAGAGGCCTATATTAATGCAATATCTTTGAAATTATCATGTTTTGGAATATCTGGTACAGCTATACATCAAAGTAGATACTGTACTCTCTCTTCTCACTATCTATTCTTTTCTTCTCCCTCATGAACAAAACCCTCATCTCACTCCCAGCAGTAGCTGAATCATATCAGGCAGCATATCACGACAGTCTAGCAAAAAAAGACCTAGAAGGACACCTCACCAAGGAGGTGAAAGACTTATACTCTAAGAGCTATAAAACGTTAATCAAGGAAATTAAAGAGGATTCAAATAAATGGAAAGATATCACATGCTCCTGGACTGGAAGAATTGATATTGTTAAAATGCTCCTACTATCCAAAGCAATCTACAGATTTAATGTGATCCCTATCAAAGTACCCAGAACATTTTTTACAGAACTAAAACAAATAATCCAAAAATTTATATGGAACTATGAAAGACCCAGAATTGCCAAAGTAATCCTGAGGTGGGGGGGGAGTGTAAGCTGGAGGCATAACTCTCCCAGATTTCAGCCAATATTAAAAAGTCTCAGTAATCAAGACAGTATGGCACTGATACAAAAATAGACATAGAGATCAATGGAATAGAATAAAAGGCCCAGAAATACATGCAGATACCTATGGTCAATTATTCTTCAATAAAAGAGGCAGGAATATACAATGGGGAAAACACAGTCTCTTCAGCAAGTCGTGCGGGGAAAACTGGACAGCTGCTTGTAAATCAATGAAACTAGAACACACCCTCACACCATGTACAAAAATAAGCTCAAGATGGCTTAAAGACTTGAACATAAGACAAGACACCATAAAACTCTAGAAGAGGACATAGGCAAAACGTTTTCTGACATTAACCACACAAACGTTTTCTTAGGTGAGTCTGCCAAGGTAACAGAAATAAAAACAAAAATAAACAAATGGGACCTAAACAAACTCAAGCTTTTGCACAGCAAAGGACAACATAAAACAAACAAAAGACAACCTATGGAATGGGAGAAAATCATTGCAAATGATACAAATGACAAGAGCTTAAACTCCAAAATATAAAAACAACTCATACAACTTAACAACAAAAAAACAAATGACCCAACCAAAACATTGCCAGAGACCTAAATAAACATTTCCCCAAAGAAGACATGTGAATGGCCAGTAGGCACATGAGAAAAAAATGTTCAGCATCAGTAATTATTTGAGAAATGCAAACCAAAACTGCAATGCGGTACCACCTCACACCATTCAGAATGGTCATCATTAATAATTCTGCAAATAACAAATGCTAAAGAGGCTCTGGAGAAAAGGGAACCCTCCTACACTGTTGGTGGGAATTTAAATTGGTACAACTGCTACAGAAAACAGTATGGAGGTACTTTAGAAAACTAAACAGAGAACTACCATAGAATCCAGCAAGCCCACTCCTAGGCATATATCCAGACAAAACTTTCATTCAAAAAGGTATATGAACCCCAGTGTTCACTGCAGCACTATTTACAATAGCCAAGATAAGGAAACAACATAACTGTCAATCAAGAGAAGAACAGATTAAGAAGGCGTGGTGCCAAAAAAAATAAATAAATAAAAGAAGTTCCCTTCTCTGTGCAGTGGAAACGAATCAAACTAGGAACCATGATGTTGCGGGTTCCATCCCTGGCCTCACTCATTGGATTAACGAACCGGCATTGCCGTAAGTTGTGGTGTAGGTTGCAGATGCAGCTGGGATCTGGCATTGCTGTGGCTGTGGTATAGGCTGGCAGCTACAGCTCCGATTAGGCCCCTAGCCTGGGAACCTCCATATGCCACAGGTGCGACCCTAAAAAGAAAAAAAAAAAAGGAAGGTGTGGTGCACATACACATGGAATACTATTCAGCCATAAAGAGAACAAAAAATGCCCTTTGCACAACATGGATGCAACTAGAAATTCTCATACTAAGTGAATTAAGTCAGAAAGAGAAAGATATATACTATATGGTACCACTTAGACGTGGAAACTAAAATGTGGCACAGATGAACCTATCTACAAAACAGAAACAGACTCACAGACATGGAGAACAGACTTGTTGCCAAGGAGGAGGGGAGGGAGCAAGATGAACTTGGAATTTGGGGTAGTAGATGAAAACTATTACATTTAAAATGAATAAGCAATGAGGTCTCCTGTATGTCACAGATAACTACATACAATCATTGTGACAGAACATTATAGAAGATACTATGAGAAGAAGAATGTAAATATATGTAAGACTGTGGCACCTTGCCGTGTAGCAGAAATTGGCACAATATTGTCAATCAAGTATACTTTAATCTTTAATTAAAAGAGGGGGGAAGGTCACTTCAAATATTTTCTTTTAAAGAATTTCTTTTTCTTTTTTTTTTTGGCAACAAGTGGCTCACTGCAATGACAATAAGGTCAATGATTTTACTCATTCCAGTCAGCTGAGCACCCCATACAATTTTAAATCCAGATGTGGTCTACAGTGTCCAGCATTTTTGAATCAATAATCTCAAAGTAAAAAGAACTTAAATATTAGAAAAGGAAATCTAGCTTTCCTCTATGGAACCCATTGACATTTTAGAAAAGGAGAAATGCAAAAGGATGCAGAACAAAGAAGGACCACTGTGTAAACATTGAACCATGAATTGAAAAAAGTCACTAGTCCTGTCAGAAAACAGCAAGGGAAAGAGAAAAGCAGATTTAAAAAATATATGCCCGTCTGAGCAGGCCACACCAGTTAAATTTGAGCAATAACCCTCAATACTGTTACTTTCAGTCCATCACATAGCGGTATCTATAAGCACAATTTGCTTGGATTTTCATTTGTCTTTGGGAAGATTTCGTAAGAAATCATATTGTACGCAACAGTTCTCAGGATTTAAAAATATGTGTTGAGCATCACCTTGTTAATTTATGTTGTGTTAATTTAGTGCTGTAACAATTCTAGCACAGGTAGGAAAAAACCTTGAAATAAACAAGGTACAAGAATAGTCTCTCAGTATTATGTTTCTTTTTTCTTACTTATATCATTAAGAAGATATTTTCATGAACAATAATTTGCAACGTAGATGGAACTAGAGAAGTTCATACTAAGTAAGTTAAGTCAGAAAGAGAAAGTCAACATATGATATCACTTATATCTGGAATCTAATACACGGCACAAGTGGACCTTTCCACAGAAAAGAAAATCGTGGACATGGAGAACAGACTTGTGGTTGCCAAGGGGGAGTGGGAGGGAGTGGGATGGATTGGGAATTTGGGGTTAATAGATGCAAACTACTGCCTTTGGAATGGATAAGCAATGAGATCCTACTGTATAGTGCTGTGAACTATGTCTAGTCACTTATGATGGAGCATGATAATGTGAGAAAAAGAATGTATATATGTATGTGTGACTGGGTCACCTTGATGTACAGTAGAAAATTGACAGAACACTGTAAACCAGCTATAATAGAACAAATAAAAATCATTATAAATAAAAAAAATTTAAAAACACAATAATTTGATTTAAACTCCCTTTAGGATCCCATGTGAGTATCTTTGATGCTGTAACTTTTGCACAGTTTCCTAATTTCTATGATAGTTTTCATTCATCTGAGTTCCTGAGAAAATTTATGGACTTCATTAGATTTTTTTCAAATATTCTAACAGTAAAGATTTCTGAATATTGTAATTATTTTACTTTGTTATATTAAATAAGTATTTTTCCAAAAACTAAGTTAATCTGATAAATTATAAATCTGTTAAACATGCAGCCAGTAATCACCTCAGTTTTACATGCACTGTACTTACCAAGAACAGTTCTTATACAAAGAAGAACCTCAATAATATGTTATTTAAATATGATTTACTGTTCATTGATGTAATTAGTCTCTTAAATTATGGTACTGGTAAAATAAATTCATTCAGTTCATATAACAATTAATGCAACCCACATACCCATAATGTTCAATGGTTCTCAGTCTTTGAGCTTTCACCTGTTTAAATGTCAAAATTGCCAAAGAGGTCAACTTGAGCTGACAATAGGTCTGTATAAATTTATTTTTAACAAGGGAATTTAAACACAAGAGCAAAACAAACTAAAAACTTAGCTACTCTTTAGTGTAAAATCATCTGAAATCATCCAGTCATCAATGGCTGACCAACTATAACTACTTCGCATGTATCATGTGTGTTTTGCAATTACAGGTGGAGGCTCAAACGTTGGATTCCTATTTATTAAGAAGTTTAATTAAGACTAAGTTCTTAAATATTGCATGAGGAAAATGCTGCTATTAAAATATACAAATAAAGTAAAAGTCACAAAGTACTTAAACTTTTTGAATCTTAAGTTCTTCAACTGCAAAATGCCAAAAACTGGCATACCTGTAATTTCTGAAGTTGTTGTTAGAGTCAAATTTATATTCATAGAAGGGAGTTGTAAACTGCAAATTGATAATCAAATATTAAATATTACTTCACCAGGTGTATTGTGAAAATTCAGTAAATGTTTGGCATTAGTATTTGGCCATTTTTTTTCTTCCAAAATACTTACTAGTATAGACAAGTTGAAAGCCTTCGTCTGTCCCTTCAGAATCAGAATTAAATTCTAGCCAGAGCTGGTTTGAAGTACTACTAAGTGTCAGTCCTCGCAGAGATGCGCCAGTAAAAGCACCTAGTAGGTGAGTTGTTTTATCTTTTCCATCATAAATCTGCAAAATATTTTTACAATTAAAATGTAAATGTGCCATTAATAACCAATTAAGAGTATTTAGATCTATGAAGAAAATGAATTTATTATACTCTTCGTAAATCAGGTTTACATTTCTCAAGAACAACCACGTATATTAATTCCTACAAATATCAGAGTAAGGAATTTAGACTCCACATGAGTAATTTTAATGTTCCAAGTTCAATAGACACTAAGTAAAACTCAGACATATGCTATAACTTTTTTGCTCTGATTATAAAAACAATGCTTTTTATGGCAGACAATTGAAAATTGAAAATTCCTGGAGAAAGGTTTTGTTTCTAAAGTTGGTTTTGGTTAGTGGGTTGTTTTTCTGAACTTGCTCAAGGGTGCCAAACATCTGCTTTTCTAATAACATAACATAAAATATAGTTGCTTCTTTTGCAGTTTCTATAGTTTATCTCTGTTCTTCAACTTATTTTATTTTTGACATTTTAAAAATGTTGAGTACTAAATGTTTTAAACACTGATTTAACAAGGCAAAAATATACAAAGCAAAATTTATATGCTCTCAAACATTCCCACCTTATTCCTATTTTTCTGAAGAAGAAGCTTCTCATTGCACTTTAATTTGCTTTTATTTTATCAAAGCACTGTAGACATTTCTTCAGGTCAGTAGATATAGATTCTTCCCTTTGAGATCTAAGTAATATTTCATTCAATGGCACTATAACAACTTGCTGTTTCATTCTCATATTAATAAAGATTTTTACCACTAAAAGTTTATTTTATTGCTGAAATAAACACCTTTTACATACAATCTCACACTTCTTTGGTACTTGAATTTTGGTAAGAAAGTTTTCAATATATTGGGGGCTAAGATGTCTATTATTGTCAGATTATTTTCCAAAAAAAGTATAGTAATTAATTACAGTAAAGGTCCGCCAGCAACGCAGATTACCATTCTTTTTCCCCTAAGGTATGCTTTTCTAGGTGGTACTTATACATGCAGAAGTGTGAAAATTGGTTCTTGCAATTGATAAAATCTTAGATAATACAATGATTTCTGGTCCTACGAGGACCAACTCTGACAAATCTCATTCCGCAGTATTTAGTTTCACGGAATTGGAACTGGGAACCCCTTTTGCGAATTATAACAAATAGAAAAAGATGAGAAATACTGCCTAAAGTTATTTGCCTCTTGCCTGAAGTTGGCTTACTTTTGAACTGGCATTAGAGTAAAAATCATGTCACTAAACTCCTAATGCAGTGATCTTGCTATAGCACCAATGTTCCCCTAAATTGGAATCCCTATATTCATATCACCTAAAGGATGTTATTTGGACATCTTAGACAATGGAACTTATTATTATATTTATTTACATGATATATTTTTTCCTGTGCTAAACTGTTGGATTTAACTTGATCTATTTAGAAAGTTTTCTACAATTTGTACTTTAAAACTCATGTATAATCTTTTTCTTTTTATCAAACTATCCTTATTAGGTTTTAGTACAAGATGATGTTAATTTAGCAAAAGTTAATTGGAAAAATTTTACTATATTTCTAATATCTGGATTATTCAAATAAAACAATGAGCCTTTGCTATCTACAAATTCAAGGTATTCTTCAATTCAAGAAAATATTCTTGAGTTTTTAGTTATTTCTTGTTAATTTTATCATTTTATAAAGTGCCTGAATGCTTGTTATTTGAATATTCAGTCTCCAAAACTATATTGCAACTATTTTATATTTTTTTTTCTTCTGAAAAGTTTCCCTTTTCTCTGTATAATGACACAACTTCTGCTGGATCTTCCACATTAACAATTAGATTTTCAGCAATGATTAATCTCTTTTTAGGTCTTCTATTAAAATCTTAAATTTTTAAGTTATTGCTCAAGTTCTGTAGTCAGTCTCCTTCTCTCTCTTCCCTCCTCCCTCTCTTTTGCTCTATCCTGTTTTTGGTACTCTAATTGCATTATCTTAAGATATTTCACGTATTTTATGTAAAAAAACCTTGTTTTTTCTTACTTCTGATTACTGAATTCCATTAACTATGTGCCTGTTTATCCTTAGGTACTTATTTATAGTTTTATGTTTCCTTATTATTGATACAGACTTTAAATGCTGTAAAGACAACACTTTTTTTTAATTTAATGTGCTATACAAATGTAGCTTTTGTTCAGAGCCCCTCCTATCATTTTCTAACACTACCCTGTAACATTTTTGCTCAGAAGTTCTGAAGTCTCCAGTGACCAGGACTTTCTGCCCTCTTCCTTTGTACCTGAGGGAATCTATAGCTTCATATGCACACTCTAGGCTCC
Organism: Catagonus wagneri; assembly: GCA_004024745.2. Lineage (NCBI taxonomy): Eukaryota > Metazoa > Chordata > Mammalia > Artiodactyla > Tayassuidae > Catagonus > Catagonus wagneri. The sequence continues at coordinate 10,570,068 of PVHT020000230.1, forward strand.
ACCTATTTACTTATTTTATTATTATCACTGAGAAGAAAGTAGAAATAAGAGGGAATGAGTTTTAATGCTCAATCCAACATGCACACTGAATTCCCAAGAGCAAACAACCTTATTGGTCTCTCTCTTCTTTTTAAAATGCCTTTCTGTCAACTTTTTAAAAAAACATTTTAAAGTGTATTTGAGTACTACATGAAGGGCTTTATGGATTAATTTCCTAAAATTTTACAGGAGTACCAGAAACCCCTGGTGGAATCTATTTTTATCACACAAATACATTTCTGTTTTAATTATCAGCAAGATTTAGTCTTCAGCAAAGCTGAACCAAGTGTTGAGGTTTGTTAGTCCAGAAAGATTTCAGGAATGTTTTTTGTTTGATTACATACAAGTCAATATTTTATTTTATTTTACTTTATATTTTGTTTTTGCCACACCCATGGCATGCAGAAGTTCCACAGCCAGGGATGGATCCCATGCCACAAAACTGACAATGCCAAATACTTAACCACGGGGCCACCAGGGAACCCCTATTTCTTAAGAATAATAGTCATTAGGGATAATTTAGAGACAAGAAAACATTACTTGTCAGAAAACACCACTTTTGTGCCTATGGGTTTCAAATGCTTAATATGCTCAGAAATCTGCTTCTGAATACATTTGTTATGAGTCTCTATATACTGTAGTTTATAAATCCTTTAGAAAGAGCTACATATTCATAATCATACCATGTAACCAACTGACCCAGTGAGTCTTAGTTGTAGTTAATACTGTCCAGGTAACCCCATAGGATGTTTTTCTTTTATTTCTCTTACCTCTCACCAATACACATTATTCATATGCTAAATATAATTTTCTTGGATTCAACTAGTTCTGCTTTCATGTATGGATAAATTTTTAGAATCTTGAGTTTGTCAAAAACAGCCAAATAAGGGGAAAATATAAACTAAATAACTAATTGTTGCAATTGAGTAAATAGGAGAAAACGGTTGTTGAAATTTTTTTTTAAAAAGGTCTCTCCTAATTTTTTTCCTCAAATTTTCAGTGGTAATGAAAAAAATCAATCATAGCAGAAATGATTATTTTATTCCATATGCATAAATCACTCCTATATAGATATATAATATAAAAAGTAACAAAATAATTCAGCACATAGTTAGTTCCTTGCTCTGTGTTAGGTGCTAGGAATATATACATATTTTTTAATTAAGGAATCATTCTTAACCTGAAGGAGATTTAAAAAAAAAAGTAACCCAGTATTGTCTGCCAAGAGAGACAGATATTTCTATTGAGATTTTCTATTTTTCAAGCATACTTTTCCATTTTCAAAAAAAACTTTAAGAAATAATTTTTAAAAATAATCATTAAAAAAGAAGGTATGAAGAAAGAGCTACTATTTTCAAATGAAAAGAATTATCTTAAGCTCAGCTGGGTGGATCTAACTCAGCACCAAACCTAATTACAGTTTATTTAACAATGTAAAGTCAAAAGATGAAAAACAAATAATATAGAAGCACAGCTATGATTATCAAAATCAAATGAAATGTGATCATTCAGCTATGAAATTTTGGAAGTACGTTTAAAATTATTAAATCAAGATGAAAGGCAAGTGGTAATTACGAAAGCTTTAAAAAGTGAAGAGTTTTATGATCAAGTCAAAGTTGTTTAACTTGTAAATAAAATCCTTGAAATGTATTCAAATACATACGGGAGCATAAAGGCAACTGGGGGGACAAAACAATAGAGCCAAAGACAAATTACATTTGAAGCAGACATAATGGAATCATACAAGTAAGAAAACAAAACAATCAAAATGTTCCCTTTAGGGGATAGGCGGCAAGATGGCGGAGGAGTAAGAGGTCGCACTCACCCTCTCCCACAAATACATCAAAAAATGCATCTAAATATAAAACAAGTTGGACAAATCATCATCTGAATGCTGATCAATTTAAACCTCCAAAAACTGCAAGAAACCCTTGAAATAACTGGGTAGAACAAGTGAAAAAAAAAAAAAAAAAAAAGGTGAGAGAGAAAGGCAATTAGGACCATAACCAGCACTCCAGGGAGGGAGCTGTGAAAAAGAAAAGTTTCCTGGGAAGAAACCTAAACAACGATCAGCGGATCAACGACCATCGGAACTAGAGGGACATCAAAGCCTGAGAAAAACGCAGCAGCTGGATTGAGACAGGAAAATCGGAGTTAGAG
>PVHT020000230.1:10573266-10613185 GCA_004024745.2 Catagonus wagneri
AGAGGTGGGAGGGAGTGGGGATAACTACTGCTTTAATGATGGAATAGCAAGGAGCTCCAACTGTAATGCACGGGGAACTATATCTAATTACATGTGACAAATCCATATATGTACATGTAATCGGGTCACCACATGGTGCAGTTGGAAAATCTGACAGAAATCTGTAAACCAGCTATAATGCAAAAATAAAAAAAAAAAAGTTCCCTTTCATTGTAAAGTAAATTTATAGTACAAAGTGATTATATTGGGCTTGATTAGAACTACATAGAAATTTTGAGATTATTAATTCTCATTTCAATCTACTTAAATTAAGGATCTTTGAGCATGTTTTTATTTGAGTGCATTCTCCTTTTTCTTTTTAAAAAGTACTTTGTTATGGTTATTAGAGATGTGTCATAATATCTATTTCTATTTTTCATAAATTTACAAGATTAAAAAAGAATAAGAGTATACTTTTAATTGGAAGGGAAAGAACTCTGGTGATTCCCATAGAAATATTCTGTTACTTAGCTCCTAATTGAGATAATAAAGGCTTGCTTTTATATCAGAGGTAGAATTTCGAGTTTTCTTAAGAATTAATATCGTGAAATGCATTGAGGGCTTTATAATGTTAATGATGCTCGTTGTTGAGACTCTAATATATAAAATTGCAATTATTTCGGTAGCCTTACACTAGACCAGACTAGAACTTAATACTGCCATGTTTCAATTATCAAACCTTTTGTAATAGATCAGGGCCTGAAATTAGTCATGGTGTACAGACCCTCCGAGATCAGGATGGTTTGTCCATGGCCATACCCTTCTGAATGTGCCCAATCTCCTCTGATCTAAATCAGGATGGTTAAACCCTACTATAATGAACTGCTTATCAACATTTAAAACCGCTGTTATTGGCATAATAAATGTATTATTAAAAGGGATATTCCTACTCATTTCTCTAATGAATTAGCAAGTAAGGTATTACCTAAACCCAAGAGCAAAAAGTACATAAAAAATAAAGTCAAAACAAGTTACACATGTACATGAGTATAAATACAAACCTTTAAGTCATTCCTGCTCACAGATAATTTTCATTTTTGGCCATTTGTTTTACAGTTTGATTTGAAATTTAAATCATTGTTTCTAATAAGTTGAGTAAAATGTCCAATTTTGAATGGAAAAAGAAAAAAATATGTTTTACTATGGTTAATCAAAAAGGACAATATTCTAAATCTTACCATGCTTTCTTCAAAGATGAAATGCAACAGAGACGAGAACAACTGCTTGTATTCAAATATTTATGTCCTTTCAAAATTTATATAATGTGTACTCAATTATAAGTGCTAGTATGCTTTCGTGAGGGTGTTGGGAATGCAGTGCAGGGGGGGCCTTAACTTTGTGGTTCTTCCTGTTCAAGTCCCAGCTCTTCCATTAAAGCTGGATGGCCTGTAACAAATCATTTAACTTCTGTGATCCTCAGTGTGGGAGAAAAGGAAGGGTTTTATGAGCCCTAAGATAGCATTCTCTAAAAATGGATATTTAGAGAGTGCTTTTGAGGGTAGCTATAACAAAGGATTACCTGTGAACAACAAGCAGAGTTGATAGAAACTGGTGGATTTAAGAAGTCACTGCTGTGCTAGAAAATATTTTAAAACTAGCATATATATAGTAAATATTTAGGCTGTTGAAGCCTAGTATCTCTGTACCAATTACTCTGTACTGCCATGGACTGACACAAAAGCAACCATGGACAATATGGGAATGAGTGAACATAGCTTTCTCCTTGTAAAATTTTACGTACAGAAACAGGTGTCAGTCCTGATTTGGTTAGGGACTGTCATTTGTGAATTGCTGACATAAGGGATGTGTAACACGCTATTTACACATTGCAAATTCCATAGAGCTGATTGATTTTTACAGAATGCTTTCAGTATTTTTTTGCTAAACTTTTCTATCTGCAACTTATACTGCAACTTACAGACACAAGTTGTTCCTAAATGAACATTGCTTGATTTTTTTGTTGTTGTTAACCATTAAGATGAAAATGAAACATCAAATACAGTGTTATACCAAGAATTTTACTGGTATGTAAATGATATAGGGGACTTTTTTGCTAAACTGTGTAATAATTTTCAAATGCTAAGAAAGAAATTTTTTCAATTTCTTGTGCTATTCACAATATAATGGCTACAGATGCAATCTATATCAACGTAGGTATCAAGAGAGAGCAAAGCAATAAATTAAGTCAGGATTTGCAATATTTGCTAATTTCTGCAGTGCAAACACTTCTACTGTGGCCAATTATCAAGCTATCAAAATGACATCACTGAACAGAGAGATAGAAAAAAAACGTACAACCCAATATACTATTTCTAACATAGAGATACAGTATGTAAATATATAACCCCAAACACACAGGTAATAAAGTAGTAAAATAATTAGGAAGTGAAAAATTGCATATATTATATTTGTTTTCTATACACTTAAATTGTTAGTTGATTATAACATAATTTAATTTTTAATAATGGCTATGCTTATCAATCAGTTCACAAAATTACTGAAAATTTAACAACAGTCTCTCACAATGGCACTACCAAAGACTTACACATAGATGAGGAAATAGCTTGAAAAGAATACATCTTAGAAACTAGCAGTAACAACACATTAACAACCTTTTCAATATACTTCTAAAACAATGTTATTAATCAGGTCCTTCGAGTATCTATTTTTTCATGAATATGACATAAATCTCCTAAACTTTTCTTTCAGACTCTCAAAACTAGTTTTGAGGTATCTCACTGGCTCTTCTCCTTAATCATCCATTTAATCTATATTCTGCAAAATAAATGTCTTTAAACTTCACTCTGCTGGCTGTGTTAAAGACACTTCCTTGAATTTTTGTCCCTGCTACATTTCTTTATCTAAACATAGTACTTAGTCTTCTTTTGAAAATAAAAACAAACACAGCAACAACAGAAACAGAAATCATGTTCCTGATTGGTATTCAAGTTTTATCCCACCCAGCTGACAAAGAGAACTATTCATTATTGATTGTCTAGAGCCTACATATAATAAACACCACCTACAAATGTTAAATGAAAGAATTAAGTTACATATTTTGAGTGAAGGATGGGCAAGTTCAACATTCTTACCCATTGAAAATAGCAGAACCAAGGAAAGATTCACAGTTTCCAAATCTGCTGGTCATAACATAATACCTACAGCTTTATAAAAATCTTTAATCCCAGATGCATACCAACTGAATTGGTTTTCTCCAGATCTAGGTGAAATTTACCAGTGTGATGATAAATTACCAAAGTGTTTATAGAAAGAAGGAGGAGATAGAGAGAGTGGGTGAGTGAGTAAACAAGCATCAGCCTAGATGATGAACTCTCAGAAACGAAATTTGTGTGTGTGTGCCTGCGCACGTGTGTGCATATGCACAGATATAAATACACACACTGGTTTTTATTGTTGCTATTTTTTTTGTTTTTTTCAGAATCTAATGCAGTGATGTTGTATAGTAAGTGAAACCATTAAAGAAAAAACAAGAAAAAAAACTTCTTCCAAACCTTATACTCATATAAAGATTACAAGAGCATGTCATTCTAAAGAATGTTGCCAATCCTACCACATAAAACCACTGCTTTAAAAATCTCTAGGTCAAAGGACAGAGGGCTTTATAATGGTCTATTTGTTTATTTCTTTTTAGGTCCCAGTTGAAACAGAGGAGAACTCCTCTTCTAGGTTTAATATTGGAAAGGGATGGGTTTGAGGATGGCCTCTCACAGATTAGACTTGCAGCTTGGCAAATGACCTTCCATCCTGAGGGGATATGGGGCTTGCCATTCCTGAATAATTCAGCATTTGTCCTTTGCAAGGTGCATCCATCTGCTTGTGCAGGCCTAACTCTGCCTGTGCCAGCAGGCATCTTTGAACTAATAGTTGTCCACAGAATTAATGGGAAGAATAACATACAGGCATTTATATCTTACACAAGTGGAGAGACCATGAAGACAGACAGTGTTTAAAAGCCCGTCCCAAACTGTCTCTATAAAATGGCTTACTGAAGGTATTTTAAAGTGATAATTTATAATAAATTCTATACTAGATTATTGATAAGAGGATAGTTGAACTGGTATGTTTCTGTTTTAATATTTAGCATATAATCTTTTCAATTATGGAAAATATATTTATTCTAGTAAAGGTACAAAAATTTTACCAAAAATTCTGGCAATATACATTTTCATCTTTTCACTGATGAAAGAATATTTAATGAAATCCACTAAAAGGTCTTAAGTTGAGTTTTTCTGCCTTCCTTTGTCTCTCATCATCACATTCCCTCACATTTTCACTTATTATTGAGGTCCCATCCTTCCTTAAGGTAATACATGCCACAAATGCATGTGAACTTGCTTCAAGTAAGTAAGATATTAGCCAGAAAGCAGTCTAAGAAACACATTGGGACTATTTTTTTAAGACATCATCTCTTACCTCAAATGAATTTTCCAAATAATGAACATCATTTTCTATGGAGAAGTAATACATGCATTTTAAACATCATGGAGAGCAGAGGGATATTTTAAGAAGGACTGTGGGAGGTATGGAGAAGCACTTCCTGACTTTTAATTTATAAACACATTTATTACTGTTGCTTATGTGATGCAGATTAGCAGCTATGCTCATATTTCTGAGCTATGTCTTGATACATTTTCCCCCACATTTGCCAGAAGAATAAGTACTGCCTTAATTCTAAGTACAAGTATCCATTCACCTCAATGTTGACTCTAATTTAGCAAATAAAACTTATTTTAAGAGGAAAATCCAAACAATGAACTGGAATTTGAAGAGATTATTCAGTGAACTTAATATTTTGTCAAGGCTTGTGAAAACAGAATTATGTGAATTTCTTACCTGGATTAAAGAAATCTTGGCAATGAGAAAAAATGTATATGGTCATTTCAAAAATATTTAAATATTATTTTATGGAAGCATTTATTTTTATTCCAATAATGAATATAATTTTTTTCCAGAACATTTACTTTGCAAAATGTGAATTAGTAAGTATGGAAATATTTTCCTAAAAATTTATCTTTAAATTCATTATTTCAAATTTTTAAAATAGGACTTCCCATGTGGCTCAGCAGAAACCTGACTAGTATCCACAAGAATGCACATCTGATCCCTGGCCTTGCTCAGTGGGTTAAAGACCCAACATTACTTTGAGCTGTAGTGTAGGTCACAGACTTGGCTAGGATCCTGCATTGCTATGACTGTGGCATAAGCCGTTGCTGCAGCTTTGATTCAACCCCTAGCCTGGGAACGTCCATATGCCGTGGGTATGGCCTTAAAAAGCAAATAAATAAATAAATAAATAAATAAATAAATAAATACGAATTTTATACTAAATTGTTGTGTCACTGTTGTGCAACTATTGCCATAATCAATTTTAGAGTATTTTCCACCTCAAAAAGAAATCCCAGGTAATCTTGCTCTGTGTTAAAGATCTGACTGCAATGACGTGGGTTGCTGCAGAGAGATATCTGGGTCTGTTACCCAGCTGGGCACAGTGGGTTGGGGATCCGGTGTTGCCACAGCTGTGGCATAGGTTGCAGCTGTGGTTTGGATTCCATTTCTAGCCTGGGAACTCCCACATGCTGTGAGTGTGCCCAAAAAATTAAAAAAAAGAAATTCCATGTCCTTTAGTTGTCACCAATTGTCCCATTGTCCCCAGTCCACAGCAATCACTAACCTATTTTTCGTTTCTGTATATTTTGCCTATTTTGGACATTTCATATAAATGGATCATCCAGTATGTGGTCTTTCATGACTGGCTTCTTTCAATAAGCCTATATTTTCAAGGTTCATCCATGTTGAAACATATGTCAGTCCTTCCTTTTTTTTGGCTGTGCTGTGGAGATCAAATCTGTACCACAACAATGACAGTGCTGGATCCTTAACCACTAGGCCACCAAGGAAGTCCCTTCACTCCTTTTCATAACTGAATACTATTTCACTGGATAGATAATACTACATTTTGTTTATCCATTTATTAGTTTGAGAACATTTGGGGAATTCCTGTTGTGGTTCAGCCGCAAATGAATCTGACTAGCATCCATGAGGAGTAGGTTTGATCCTTGGCATTATTCAGTGGCTTAAGGATCCTGCATTGCTGTGGCTATGGTATAGGCCAGCAGGTACAGCTCTGATTTGACCCCTAGCCCAGAAACCTCCATATGCTGCGGGTGCGACCCTAAAAAGCAAAAAAAAAAAAAAAAAAAAAAAAATAGAACATCTGGGTTGTTTTTTACATATTGGATATTATGAATAGTGTTATTATGTACAAGTTTTTGCATGGACGTATATTTTCATTTATCTTAGGTATATTGTACCTAGGAGTGAAACTGCTGGATCGTAGGGTAACTTTAGACTTCTGAGGAACAGCAATACTCTTTTCCACATCAAGTTGCACCATTTCACATTCCCACTAATAATGAATGAGATTTCTAATTTTCCATATCTTTGTCAACATTTGTTATTACCTGACTCTTTGATTATAGCCATCCTAGTGGGTTTGAAATGGTATCACATTGTGGTTTCCATTTGCATTTCCCTGATTGCTAATTATGTTGATTATAATTTTATATAATTTTGGACATTTTTGTGTCTTCTTTGGAGAAATATCTGTTCAGATCCTTTGTCCACTTTTAATTTGGATTATTTGGCTTTTTAATATTAAGTTGTGAGAGTTCTTTATATATTCTAGATACAAGTCCCTTGTCAGATGTATAGTTTGCACAGATTTTTCTCCCATTCTGTGAGTTTCTTCACTTTTTTTTTCTTTTTATGGCTGCACTTGCAACATATGGAGTTCCTGGGTTAGGGGTAGAATCAGAGCTACAGCTTCAGTCCTGTGCCACAGCCATGGCAACACTAGATCCAGGATGTGTCTGTGACGTATGACACAGCTTGCAGCAATGCTGGATTCCTGGCCCACTGAGCGAGGCCAGGAATCAAATCTGCATCTTCATGGACGCTGTCTTGGGTTCTTAACCCACTGAGCCACAATGGAAACTCTGAAGCACAAAAGTTTTTAATTTAACCAAAGTCCAATTTATCTATTTTTCTTATTTTTTCGCTGCACCTGAGGCATATAGAAGTTCCTGGGTCAGGGATCAAACCTGTGTCTCAGCAGTGAACCAAGCTGATGCAGAGATAATGCTGGATCCTTAACCCACTGCACCACAGTGGAAACTCCAATTTGTCCTATACAACCTGTGAGCATGTTTCTCTTTTGTTACCTTCACTAGTTTATTTTATTCCTTTGGATTACACATATAAGTAATATCATACAGTATTTGTCTGACATTTCACTTAATATAAAACTCCAAATCCAGAAAAAAAGGCAAATAGATAAATAAAACAATTTTATACTGTGTTTGCTATCAACATATTTTTCTTAAATAATTTATAGATATTTGCTAGTTCTATATATTCATAAATGATGACTATATCTAGTCTCCTAGTATAGGCCATGATGGAAGGTAAGAAAGGGAAGACATATATGCATGACTGGGTCACTTTGCTGTATAGCAGAAATTGGTACAACGATGTAAATCAACTATACTTTAATCAAAAATAAAAAGTTAAAAAAGAGACACAATTCAGAATAGCATTCAACTTCTTAGAAAGAAGACTAGAAGTCAGAAAATAGTAGATTGAATTCCTTTAAAATTCAAGAAGGGAGATAAAAATACCTAGCAAAACGTGAATAAAGCATTTTAGAACCAACAAAACAAAAATAATCGAACTTTTTTACAGTCATAAATATAAAGAGTTAACCATGAATCAACAGAGATAAATAAGTTACTTAATAAACATCAAAATAACAATTATTATATTTGTAAAAGAAATGACCATTCTTGTTTTAATTATGTTTCACAGATAAAATTTATTGAATATAAGATATCTAATGTGAAAGTGTTCTTATTTTTGTATTATGGACACACTAAAAGTCATGTAGCATAAAATCAAATTTTACTTATTATAAATAAACATTAAAAGCAAAATATTTTATCTCAACAAAAATAATAATAGGAAAATGGGTAATACAATTTAAATCTATGAACGATAGAATTACATATACGTACAAATTTATAATTCAATTAATACATACTCAATGACTAAAATGATAAATATTCAGAGTTCACCTACCTTAAGAACATCCCCTTGTGCTAAATGAAATGTTCTGGCTGAAATATTGATTCCCTTTCCTGCTTGAACCTGAATACTATAAATGCATTCATGGTTGTTTTCATAGTTGAGTGGATAATTTGGAGAGAGCAAAATCCCTTCATTATTTGTTGCAGATGCACCACATTCAGCTGCAGGTAAAACAAAATATTGAAGTACAATTTATTAGAAAGCATTTTCATTTCAAGTAATGTAATGTATGGAAGTGTAAATGCATTTTATTTTAACTAGAGCCTAGCATGAAAATAATGTACAGAATGATGTGTGTTGTGGATGATTCGTTCCCCTCTCACATAGTAGGTAAGGAGAAGGACCTATGGCCCTTGGACAGAACATTTGCTCATAAATGGAAATATGCAATTGTTTCAATATGCATCCCTCTTGGATGAAAGTATAGCATGGAAAAGGATGAGAGTAAAAGAATTTCAGAATGGGAGTTCCCTTCGTGGCTATTGGAAACAAATCTGACTAGCATCCATGAGGATGCAGGTTGGATCCCTGACCTTGCTCTGTGGGTTAGGATTGTGCATTGCCATGAGCTGTGGTGTAGGTTGCAGATGCAGCTCTGATCCCACGTTTCTGTGGCTGTGGTGCAGGCTGGCAGCTACACCTCCGATTTGACCCCTAGCCTGGGAACCTCCACATGTGATGCGTGTGGCCCTAAAAAGACAAAAAGAAAAAAAAAAGAGACTTTCAGAATGTATTTTAAGTTTTTAGATCTTTGATTTATTATTTTTAAATAATTTATTTATTTTTGGCTGTGTAAAACCCATCAACCGACCAATAATTATAATGAATTTGGCATCTTTGGAAATTGTAACACCTTTCCTAGTTTAAATAATAGAAAGGATTAACTCTTCAGGATTAATTTTGCAAAATTTGAGGAAGTGTCTAACCACTTAGAGAGAACTATGAATTCTCACTTTTTTTCAAATTTGATTTTAATGTATTAATTTTAAAAGATGTAGCAATAATGCAAAATCAAACAGGACCTTATAATTCCCAAACATGTAGTTTAGACCTCAGAAATTCAATGAGCTCAGCTTTCTATCTTATCTAATAATCTGCTTCATATTACTATACTATAGATCAGGGAGTTATATTTTTCAAAGTTTTAATAAGAAAGACTTTATTTTTCAGAAATACTATTTTACAAATAATGATTCATGGGAGGAGTCAGAGGAGTTATAGAAAGTATTAAACAAGTGAAGGATAATGAAGTGCTTTACCTTTTAAATGCTTAAACATTAACCAAAATAAGGTGAAAGAAATGAGCCTAATGAGGAAATGAAAATGATCAGGATGAAAGTCAGTATAATATCATAGCATAAAATAATAATAAAAGCTAATAATGTAACGTTAACAATCAACCAGTTACATGAAGTGTCACCCAGTAGAGTTTCTCCAACTTTCTTTTAAGGTAAAGGAAAAACAAAAACGAAAGCAAAAAAATACATAGACTCCCAATATTGATTCAAATAATTTTTATTTTAATGGTACTTAAATATATTCAAAGACAAAATGATACTTTATACAATTATAATAACAAAACAAGTTTACAAATATAAGAACAGGTATAAAAATCATAAAATTTAAAATAGCAATATGTATCTTACACGGCATAAGATTTTGTTTCTTGAAACTAAACTGCCCTTGGCAATGTGGATAAGGAGCCAGCTGCTAGAGTACAAGCTTCTTGAGTTTGCTCTGCTTTTAATTATGCAATGCTGTGCAATAATTCAGTTCTCCCTCATCATCTCTGAATTACTGAGAAACTTTTCATCTGTATCGTACAACATGACACCATATGTCCTTCACTTAGTGAGAAAAAATTATTTATATTTTAAATTGGCCCGATTTCCTTCTCAGTAGATTATTGGAATCTAGGCATGTGTGTGGGGGCACCAATGTTCCCAGATCATACAGATGATCCAGAAGGCACATACATGTTTATCAGTAAGGGGATACAAACAGTTTTAAATTTTGTTATAGAATCATGGAGTTCTGAAAATATGTACACGGATGCCAGGTTGCAAATGACTGAAATATCAACTAACAACTCAGGCTTTAAAATTTAGAGATTGGTTTCAAAATTAAGCTTTATCTTCCATCTATATGACTTTAGCAAGTTATGTATTCTCTCTGAGCTTCAATATTATTATTACAATGGGGAAAATAGCACTATCTTCATAAAGACATTTGTATGTGCATTAATATTATATGTGGATAATACATGTAGAAAACAGTACAAAACTAGTATATAACAAGAGCTCAAAAATTATAGCTAACACTATGAATATTTTAAGTGTAAATACTAATGCTGGCATCATGGTATATGCAGAGAAAAAGAATTCAGAATATTTATATTGTCCCTAATGTGACTACCAAGGTGTAGAAAAACATTTTATGTGTGAAAAGCCAGAGGAATCTTTTTATTTTTGGACAATTATTTATGATATTAAAATTGCTTTGAGCATAACACAATCCCTCTGCAAATAAAGGCCAAGTGATAGGGTAGGCAATTTTTTTTTTCTTTTTTGGGCCTTGCCTGCAGCATATGGAAGTTGTTAGGCCAGGGTTGAATACGGCCACAGCTACAACAACTCAGGATCCAAGCCACATCTGTGATCTACACCACAGCTCATGGCAACACCAGATCCTTAACACACTGAGCAAGCCCAGGAATCCAACCTGCATCCTCACAGACACTAGTTGGGTCCGTAACACACTGAGCCATAAGGGGAACTCTCCGCTATATTAACTACCCTTTAAAATATACTAATTTATTGTTGTGTTCTCAACATTTGAACAGAAGGTAAGTGTCTGCTGTTATAAACATTGGGTTTTGGTGCATAATTAAAATGAGATTTTCCTTTTATATGAAAATTAATCTATTTTGCTATTTGCCGCATTTTTTCTTTTTTCTTTTTTTGCTTTATTGGGCCGCACGCAGAGCATATGGAAATTCCTAGGCTAGGACTGAATTGGAGCTACAGCTGCCGGCCTACACCACAGTCACATCAACCCAAGATCCGAGCTGCATCTGTGACCCATACTACAGCTAAGAGCAACGCCAGATCCTTAACAAACTGAGAGAGGCCAGGACCGAACCCACATCTTCATGGATCCTAGTCAGGTTCATTACCGCAGAGCCACGGCGGGAACTCTCTCAACTGGTTTTAATGGAAGAAGTTTTCACATATTGAGGTATGGGGAAGTAGTTCTGGATAATACAAGATTTAACTTGAATTTTATGCTAATTAAAACTGCCTATTTTTGCCTTACCAAACAGACATTGTACGTTTGCTTTACTCATTAAAAAAGGGGGTACACTGACCAGAAGTAAAGAATGTCCAGGTTAAAAATAAAGATTAAATACTTCCCTTCCTAGAATGCTAATGATGGTACTCCAATAAGAAGACACCCTTCACAGGTGACAAAGCCATACTGATTTGCTGTGCACACACTGATCTGATTTTAGTGGAAATCTTGAAGGAATGGATTCTTGACTTGTTTGATTTCTGTTATGACCAGATATAAAACTGTTCTGAAAATCATGCTTCTCTGGAGCAATTCCTCAGAGTTATCAGAGACAATGTCTCGCAGACTATAATCTTCAGTTTGACTCAAATGAAACTCTTTTCTATTCCTATTATAGGGTTTTTTATTGATTATTTCCATTGACAGTTTAAAATGGCTATACATGATTTTCTACTTGGTAAAATAAAATCAGGACTTAAACCAGAATGGAAAAACTAAGGAAGAAAATTTGGATTAAATTAGCACCTTTCTCATTTAATCAGGACTCATTATAAACTATGGGTCCCAGTGCAAAAAGAACATGCACTGCAATTATTGAAAATAAAGTAAGACTTTCAAAAGATCAATAGAACATTAACCAAGCATGGCCCTTCTCAGCATGAAGTCCTCCCTAAGGGATTGCATGGATTTCACACCCATGAAGCCAACTCTGCATTTATTCTTTGAAATAACTCTACAAGGCAAAACTTATTTTCTACAGTTTTATAGATGAGGACATCAAAGTGAGTTTTCTTACTAAAATTAAACAAATTGTATGTATCAGATCTGGGATTTACATTGGTACTTATATATCTGTCATTGCCCATGATGTTAAAAGGGTAAACATACCATTTCTCCTTCTGATCAAAATACTTATTTTTAGTGTGAAAAGAGGCAGTATTAATAATTATCCCACACAGTAGTTGTAAATTGAGACTATCCCAGATAAACCGGTAGTTGGATCACTTTTTTCCATATACTTCATCTGATGTACACACTATTTAAGGACATTATATTAACAAATTAAGAGGATTATTTTATGTGGGCTGGGTTATGTCCTGGAGGTTAGAATACACTTGTCTCACATATAAGCTGTAAACCTATGTTCCATCTGTTCAGAATGTTCTAGATACATACATAGGAATATGAACAATTAATTTTTTCTATGAGTTCTAGTACAACTTTTTACTAACAAGTAGTTAAAGACGAATTTATTTAGCTGCAGTGCCAAACTACATGAGCTAGGTGATTCATAAACTTATCTTTACATAGGATCTCATCCTTGATTTCATCTGTTAATTTAAAAATATACCAAAGACTGGCTTTCCAGCACCCAATGCAGTACTAACATTTGCCCCGTATAAGTTATTTTTTCACACTTCAGCTACAGCAGTCTTGCTTGCCAAATGTAATTGAACAGGATCTACCACTGAAATTAACAACTAGCTTTGCACAGTTTGACTATATGTCCAAATCTAGTAATGAACATGTTTCTATGTCTGCTGCATAATAAACTAACACAATGATATTTTGCAAATCAAATCTTATCTTGAACTTTACGACTAATAAATATTCAACACCAGAAGATCAAAGTCCACAGAATGTCATAAAGGCCACTTAGAATGTTACCCCTGCCTTTCTAGCCATTACACAGCCTTTTCTCTCATGGACCTTGTAGTTCACCTATCCTTTGCCCCAGTCTCATACTCTAAGTCTGTATACATGATGTTTTCTCCACATGTAAATAAGCACCACCTCTGTGTTCCAAAGGATGAAATTTCAGGGTCCAAATAAAGAAAATGACTCGATATGGAACAATACCGTGATGGTTATTACCAGCATCAGAAGGCTTTGATGGCTAATGGAATAAATGAAATAATGTCATGTTGAAGTATCAGGGATAATTTTCACAAATAGTCGTGACACCAATGTTCATAAATGTTGAGGAAAAATAACAAATCAACATTTTCATTACATATAACTATCACAGCAAGTTTTCACAAAGCATGTTTTAAAATTAGTATTGGCAAAGAGTTATTGAATATTCTTAAGATACATGAAAGTTAACTGAGAAGATGAACTAGCAACAAAAGAGCCTGCCTCAAAAGAGGAAAAGAATGGGTATTTGATTTTAGAAAGATAAGGTTATTTAAAAAAATCAACTACACAGGAAAGAGGAGTTTGGGTAAAGGAAGTTCTAGAATCCAAGAAACAAAGATGGGTTGAAAAATAGTCATCATTTTCCACCATAGTGACATTTATGGACAGTATGTAGCTGTCACCGAACAAAAACAAATCTGTGACTTACTGCATTAGGGCAGTGCCAAGGTTTTCAATCAGATGTGGTGATGAATCACATATACAATGTAACATACATTTGCGGAACATTTGGCATAATACAAATAAAGCTGCAAGGTCATTCTAATATAAACAATTAATGTATTTGATTAACAGAGTAGCTTGGTAGATAGTGTATACTAAGATGTTTAAAACGGTTAGAGGCATGCAGCAAATGGATGCTATGAGAGATTATCATACTAAATTCAGCGAGTCGGAAAAGAAAAACATATACTAAATGATATCAGTTATATGTGGAATATAAAATATGGCACAAATAAACCCATCTACAAAACAGAAACAGATCCATGGACATAGAGAACAGACTTGTGGTTGCCAAGGGAAGGGGAGCGGGACTGGAAATTTGGGGTTAGTAGATAAAAGCTATTACATTCAGTATGGATAAACAACGAGGTCCTACTGCATAGCACAGGGAACTATCACCAATCTCCTGGGATAGACTGATGGAAAAGAATACTATACACACACACACACACACACACACACACACACACACACACACACACACGAGTCAGTTTTCTGTACAGCAGAAATTGGCACAATATTGTAAACTATCATTTAATTTTTAAAAATAAAATGGCTAGAGGCATATACTAATAGGCCTCTGATCTGAAAAGCTGATTTATTGGATAAAACATTTATTAAACCCTTATTATGCACTGGGCATGGAAGGTACAATGTTGAAACTCCTCATATAACTTACTCTCCAGCAGAAAGACAGAGGTTTACTATATAATTATTCAAATAAATATATGGTATGTAAAAACACATAACCCTTGACTGTTCTTTTAAGTGAAGTCAAAACCTCTCTAAAATACTGAAATTAGTATATTAAGAATGGCAGAGAGTGGGCTGGGAGCAAGAATCGCAAACAGAAGAAACATGTCTGAAAACATTATTGGGGGTGCAGGGACATGCCAAGTTCTGAGAACTGAAAGACCCAGTATGAGAAATACTTTACCTGTGTAATGCTGAGCTAGAGCTAGGGTTTCTTTTATTGCTTTTCTAGTGCAGCAGGGAAAAACATGTTTTACTTGGGTGTGCTATGAAAGGAGAATATCACTAGATGTGAGTTGCTTCTTTTTGTGCTGTGGGAATGCTTCCATCTTCAAGGCTTGGAAAGTTGGTTGCAGAAAATTAAGAACAAAAGAGAAGACTGAATGAGCTACACTTATACAAATTTTTTTTTTTTTTTAGATTTTGGGTTAGGAACTCTGGCTTGATGGTTCAGGATTGCAGTGTTTCCCAGAAGTGAAGAAAGCACATTTTTCCCTGCCTTAACAGGGAATGAGACCAATACCTTTTTTCTCTTATGCTCTGGTCTAAAATGAATATATGTTCTTAAAAACTGATGTCACTAACTTAGAAAGCCTAAGTTTGTTATTATGAATTTTCTACAATTCATGTTAAATGTCAAATAATCACTATTATTTAGATGATAATGTTTCCTCTCTCTGATTTGAACTGAGGGGTCATCTTTAAAACAAGAATTAATAAACATAATTTAGCAGGGTGTTCGGGAAATAATTTTGGAGAATAAGTCCTCAGTGCTCTTTGGAGAGTATAAATGTCTTCTGTGCAATCTCCAGTCTACATGGTATTGATTATGATGCCTTTATTTTGTGAAAAAACAAGTCCTACTCACATAAAATATTTTTAATTTAAACAGATTAAGAAATCTATTTGAGTTACCAGTGTGAAACTATTTGCTGAGTTGAAAATAATATGTTGATAAATGTGGCTCTGGTTGGATTGGAGTAGGAGAGATATGTTTACTGGACTCAGGTGATAAGAGTCGTAACTACAATGAGGAATTCAGTAGACCAAGGATACTCATTGAATTTCAATTTTTTTTCTTACTTACTGAAAAACAGGCCAGCCCATGCATCATTAATCTCCATTAGGGGGATAAGAAAACCTGGTAGCATCTATTGTGTGCATACAGCCAAATATTTCTAGATAAATTGGTAAAATGCTTTTCAGTAACTTGGCTGGAAAATTTGAAAAATGTCTATGACCAGTGAAGTTTGCAGTTGTTTTTAAGAATTTGCATTGCAATCAAATCTCTTCTTTCATGCTATTTTGAAGGTGCACTGTGGGTTATTTTAAAATTATTTTGTGAAAGTGGGTAAAATAAACTTGACTTGTATTATTCAAAAATAACAAAGTTTTCAAACCTAAACGTATGGTATGTTAAGTCAAGTAAGGTGTAGCATTACGCAGAAATATGTATTTCCATATATTTGTTACCAGAGGAAAAATAATGATAATAAGTGACTGTGTTCATATAGGAGAATGTGCGGAAGATTAAACTTCTAAACTGAAATCAATCATTTTGGGGGCATATGTGTGAATTTATGTATTTCTTTTTTTTTTAGTTTTTATAAGGTAATTGAACACATTCTGTTCCAAATCTAATTTCCACTGTATTTCATCAAATTACAACACCACTGACTGTAAGAAGTATCATTATTTTATGTGTTTCTAAGAAAGCAAAAATGTTGCCAATAATTTATGGTAGCTATTGATTGAGGGGTACATACCAATTTCAGAGATTTAAATTTTTTAAAGGAACATCTAAAAATGTGAAATATAGTAAAATGTGTTAGGATTTACAATATTTAAGGATGATTTTAATATTACTTTATGACTTGGCAGTATTAGTAACATATTTGTTCTTTAGAAATTTTTTGTGAAGTAGGTACTTAATGCTTGGATTCTCAGAAGGGGGCACAAATTAGAGGCCATATTAATTTCCTTATGCCACCTCTGAAAATATAATAACCATCAGTATTACTTGTATAAATCCCGATAGATTTTCCCTTTCCTTTGTTGTTTTTAGGCAACAGTGATACTTAACTGGCTTTCTCTATACAGACTCTAAAAACAATGTTTGTAGGTATCCAAGTTAAAGTCGTTTACAAATCAAGAGTGTCTTAAACAGATGCCATATGAAATTTCTTATAACTGGAGTCTAAAACACTGCACAAATGAACCTCTCAATAGAAAAGAAAATCACAAACATGGAGAACAGACCTGTGGTTGCCAAGGGGGTGAGGGAGGAAGTGGGAGGGAATGGGGTTAACTAGTGCTTCCATGATGGAAAAGCAAGGGGATCCAGCTGTATAGTATAGGGAACTATGTCTAATCACATGTGACAAATCCATATATGTACATGTAACCGGGTCACCACGTGGTGCAGTTGGAAAATTTCATAGAAATCTGTAAACCAGCTATAATGCAAAAATAAATAAATAAATAAATAAATAAATAGAGTGTCTTAAAATGTTTTCACTGGAATAATTTGAGATTTGTTATTTTTCTCCCTAATATTTTCTTCAATACATTCTCTTTATTCATTTTTTTTTTGGCCAGGAAACATCATGCTAATCATTATTGTCATGCAGAATTACTCTTTTATGAAGATATATGTTCAAAATTTTTTTTAAATCAAATACAAAATTCTCAGTAAAAGAGCATAGAGGAATACCTACAAATTGTTATTGTCCTTTCACACTTTCTTCCTTCCCTAAACAGTTATTTATGGTCTACCTCCATAATTTTATTTACTCATTTAAAATATTACTAATAATAATACCAATATTCATATCAAGTAGTATGTTTAGTTTTTAGGATAAGTTCCTTGTCCTTGTGAAATATGTAGTCTTGAAGAGAAACAGACACAGAAACTGGACATGCGTGAATGTATAACCTGCAGTATTATACAAGTTTGTGCAATGGCCTAGGATGGCCAAAAAATGAGGACATTCTACATTTTAAAGTATCAATAAGACAATACTGTCAGGGAAGGCTTCATGGAATAGGTTATCCTTGATCTGAGTCAAAGAAATGATTCCAATGATAATCAAAATATATGAAAGAGATTCTAGGTCAAAGGAACTGCTAAAATGAAAGTACAGATGGGTAAATCAGATTTACATGCTTAAAAGAACCAGTCATCATATGCCATTCTAAGAATCCCAAATTTTATCACATCGGCACTGGAGACTCATTGAAGAGTTTTAAGGAAAGAAAACTATTATCAGATTTGAGAAACCCATTAGGGCAGCTCTATGAGGAATGGGTTATAGTCCTAGGTTTCTAAAGGGCGAAAAACCTAGAGAAGACTATTGCGGTGTGTCAATTAGAAGATGATAAGACCTTGAACTGAAATGATGAAGATGAGATTGAAAGTAAAAATTATAGAAGTGCTTTTGAGTAGGTTGATGAACTTATTTTTGTACATAATGAATTTAGATTTCCTATGGGACATCAGGAGGAAAAGTCCACTAAGCAGCAGGACATATCATGGGACATATCATATCAAGCTACAGACAAAAGGACTTATCCAGGGAACAAACATGATTTGAGAAGAAAAGCTTACTAAGACCAAATTTCATGGAGCATCACAATAAGTGGAACACAAAAGTGACATTGACATAAGGTGGTATCATGGAAGAACCGGGAGGGAATCACTTCAAGAAAAAAAAAAATTATCATTAGTATTAAATGTCAGAGAGAGTTAAATTAAGATGAATATTAAGGGCGTTCCTGTAGTGGCTCAGTGGTTTTTGAATCCGACTAGGAACCATAAGGTTGCGGGTTTGAGCCCTGGCCTTGCTCAGTGGGTTAAGGATCCGCCGTTGCCATGAGCTGTGGTATAGGTTGCAGATGCGGCTTGGATCCTGCGTGGCTGTGGCTGTGGCGTAGGCTGGCGGCTACAGTTCCGATTAGACCCCTAGTCTGGATACCCCCATATGCCACGGGTTCGGCCCTAGAAAAGATAAAAAGACACACACAAAAAAAGATGAATATTAAGAATTCGGAGTTCTCATTGTGGCTCAGCTGGTTAAGAACCCGACTAGTATCCATGAGGATGTGTGTTTGATCCCCGGACTTGCTAATTGGGTTAAGAATCTGGCATTCCTGCAAGCTGCCACGTAGGTCACAGATGCTTGGATCTGGTGTTGCTGTGGCTGTGGCATCTACAGCTCCGATTCGACCCCTACCTAGCCTGGGAACTTCCATATGCCACAGGAGTGGCCCTGAAAAAAAAAAATTACCCACTGCTTTGGGTAATTAAGAGATTGGGGATAAAAGGAGCAAGATAATGACTTTAATGATATCAATTATAAAGGAAGGTAGAAAGATACAAGGATAGCCAGTAGAAACTCATTTTAAAAGAAGTCTTTTGTTGTTGATGTTTATTGTGGCTGTTGTTTTGCTTTTTGTTTTTGTTTTGACTGTTAGGTTATTTTCAAACTTATACAGATTTAAAGCTGTTATGTTACAATAGTACAGACATAGAGGTTAGGCAGGGTTTTTAAAAGTTTTCCTGGAGTTCCCTTGTGCCACAGAGGGTTAAAGACCTACATTATCACTGCAGAGGCTACGGTTGCTGCTGTGGAGCTGGTTCAATCCCTGGCCCAGGAACTTCCAAGTGATGTGAGAGCTGGGAAAAAAAAAAAAAAAAACAATAAAACAACTTATCTCTGATTCTGAAGAACTAATAGCTTAGTGTCCTAAAACTAGAGTACTTGGGAAGAAGGTACCTGGTAAAAATAGTTTTTTTTTTAACGTGATAAGTGAAGACACAAATTTAAATTCCATAAATAATATGAAATAATATGATTGTTATTATGAGATAAAACATGAGAAAACATGCTATAAGAATATAGCAATAAATTCTACTGTCATTTTTGGATAAATTATTTATTATTTTAAAAATTGGAATAAAATGGCATCAGGGATGTTCAAAAACCTCTTTCCTATACAAAGATTAAAATACAGTATTTTTTGGGAGTTCTCTTCGTGGCTCAGCAGAAAAGTATCTTACTAGTAATCATGAGGATGCAGATTTGATCCCTGGCTTCACTAAGTGGGTTAAGGATCTGGTGTTGCCTAGAGCTGTGGTGTAGGTCACAG
The DNA here is from genome assembly GCA_004024745.2 of Catagonus wagneri. Classification (NCBI taxonomy): domain Eukaryota; kingdom Metazoa; phylum Chordata; class Mammalia; order Artiodactyla; family Tayassuidae; genus Catagonus; species Catagonus wagneri. The sequence continues at coordinate 10,593,082 of PVHT020000230.1, forward strand.
ACACTGCTCGGATCTGGCTTTGCTGTGGCGTAGGCGTGGGCCAGCAGCTACAGCTCCAATATGACCCCTAGCCTGGGAACTTCCATATGCCATGGGTGCGGCCCTAAAAAAACAAAATAAAGGACAATATTTTTCATCTAAAATAATCTTAGATAAAGCATAATATTAATAAAATTCTCTCCTGGGACTAAGGAAGAATGTAAGCAGTAGATGGGAAGAGACAGCTGCTTCTTTGTGCATTTTTCTCTTTGTTTTCCTGTATTACTTTCAGTGTGAGCACTGCCTCTCTAATATTTTAAAACAGAAATGTAAGAAAACAAATAAGGGACATATTTCTTAAATATTAGGATGGTTTCTTATGCTATCGAGTATTATAGATGAGCAATTAATGACAATTAAATGATCCAAATGTTATACTAAGCAACAATTTTTTAAAGCATATAAAAGAGGACATTTAAAGAGGGATGTGTATAATATAAAGCATATAAAAGAGGACATTTAAAGAGGGAATGTTTAAGGAATATGTTAACTAAGTTAAAGTATTGGGGGAAAGAACATAATTACTTTATAAAACATAAAACCAACATTAAGCAAATCTAGTCATTTAAGCAGGATTACTAATTTGCATTTCATTTTATATATAAAATAAAAATTATTTGCAAGTGAAGGTAAATGATAGTCACTTATTCCCACTTAACACTCTCTAAAACCAATAATATTAGTTTTTCAAACTGTAACATGTGACTTTTTGTTTAAATATTTTTTCAGGTGGGGTTGGGGGGATGGTTACCACATATCTCTTGGAATTCAAAAAGTGCTGAAACACTTAAGAACTGTTTCCAAGGTTCCTCTCCACAAATATAGTTGTAATTAAGTTTGGCATTTATCATAAAGAATTTCTGGCATTATATGCTGATCCTGCTCTTAGCTCTAAGTTAAATCCTTTGTTATAAGAGGAATGTCCTTGTTTCTCACAATTAAACACTGTGGGAGTTCCCGTTGTGGCTCAGCAGAAACAAATCTGACCAGTATCCATGAGGATGTAGGTTCGATCCCTGGCCTCGCACATACATGCCTTAGATCTGGCATTGCTGTGGCTATGGCATAGGCCAGCAGCCACAGCTCTGATTCAACCCCTATCCCGGGAACATCCAAATGCTGCAGGTGCAACCTTAAAAATTAAAAAAGAAAAAAAAGGAGTTCCCGTCGTGGTGCAGCGGAATCCAATCTGACTAGGAACCATGAGGTTGCAGGTTCAATCCCTGACCTCGCTCAGTGGGTTAAGGATCCGGCGTTGCTGCAAGCCGTGGTGTAGGTCGCAGATGCGGCTTGGATCTGGCTTTCCTGTGGCTGTGGCATAGGCTGGAGGCTACGGCTCGAATTACACCCCTACCCTGGGAACCTCCATATAACCCAGGTGCGGCCATAAAAGGACAAAAAGACAATAAAAAAAGAAAAAAGAAAGAAACACTGTGAGGAAGCCTGAACAAAAAAATGAGGGGATATTTTGGTCTCTCAGAATCTTTGTCATATGAGTCACATACATAATCCCCATTCTCTGCCATTTCCTGAGTTCCTACCATCAAGTTAGAAATGGCAGTAGCCATTATGAGATTTTCCTCCTCAAAATGTATTAAAATACACGATGCTAAGTACTCAATAATTATATCCATATACTGTAAAGCAAGCTATAACACATTTTTGGAAAATTTTCATGGAGATAGAATGACTGAGTAATGCCACTCATAATGCAAATAAACTTTAACTTTGCATCCATGAATCAAAAACCAGGAACCAGAATCCCAACCCTAGACTATACATATGCCAGCAGGTACACCTTCTGGTTGCTAAACACCTTTTCAAACATCCCTTATAGAAAGCTTAGGGAGTATTTACATTCTATGGAATGTACCAAAATAATCCAAGGAAATGAACTATCAGCTTTTGTCATTTTATTTTACTAATTATTACCATCTTGATATAATAGCGAAAATAGTTAGAAAAAATATCTTCAGAAAAGAGAAGTCCAATTAGCTTTTTTTTTCTATTTTAGGGCCAACCCGCGGCATATGGAGGTTCCCAGGCTAGGGGTCGAATCGGAGCTACAGCTGCCGCCCTATGCCAGAGCCACAGCCACGCGAGATCTGAGTCACATCTGCAACCTACACCACAGCTCACAATAACGTGGATCGTTTACCCACTGAACAAGGCCAGGGATTGAACCCGCAACCTCATGTTTCCTAGTAGGATTTGTTAACCACTGCACCACGACGGGAACTCCAAGCAGTCCAATTTTGAATGAATACTTTGGATTACACACATACACACAATCCAGAAATCTAAAATTAATTCAAACAATCAAAAGCAAGAGTGCTAAGTATTGATAGTGCCAGCTGTATGTTTTATTTCAAAGCATGATCTTTAACAGACTATTGGCTTTGGAGATGGCTTTTCCATTCAAACTAGATATGAATCATTGTTACTAGTGTGGCATTTGTTGCAGGCAACAACACATATTGAGCCATTTTATACTCTCACTACAGATTCTAGCTAATGAAATTAAATTGAAATGTGTCTTCTTATGTCTACTGGCCAAAAAGGCTGCATATGGAAAAATATTTCAATATAAAATATAAGAAATTCAAATTTCTCTTAAGTGACAGAAACGTAAGCATCTAAAATATAGCTCTGTGAATTAAAATGTTACATTTTAAACATATGCTAGATAGATAAAAATTCTAGTACATAGCAGGCACTGTGCTGTTTACTGGGAGAAAAGAGTGAAACAACAGATTAAATTAAATGCTAGGTGACGTGCTACATGCTATAAAAAAACACATGAACTACTTCTATGGGAGCACTATGAATGGAATAACGAATTTTGCCTTCAGGAGTTGAGGAAAGCCCACAGAGAAAGTGAAACTTAATCGGGCTTTGAAGTCATGAAGTTTCATCTGCTAAAACAATTATGCAACGCCTTTGGTTTTCCTACATCTATGTTCCTCAAGAAGCATTAGAGTCAGGTACAACAGATTTATATAAACAGTGAATTATAATTTTAAGAGAACTAAGGTCTGTGTGAATATGAATAAGAAATGATTTCACTCTCCTGGTCCTCAGTTTCTTAGGGACAGTGAATGGACTGAAGATTCCTTAAAGATCTCTAAGCCTATATCATAGATGTACATTCTCTGTCCTATATCCTAATGGGGTGTAACTAACAAACCATAAAAATTCATGGATAGACTACAGCATGGGGCAACATGCTGGGAGATATAAATTATAGGACCAGCTGGAGGGTGGTGACTAGTCCCTCTCTGACTTCTCCAGAGCAACACTACTAATTCAATAGTACGTGACTTATGAGCAGATTTTGAGATCAGCGGTTTTTTTGAAAAAAAAAATTAAAAAGGGACATTGTGATCCTGCAATGTATATTTTTTTAGACAATGCCAATCACAAACTGTAAAAAAAGTTAATGTGTAACTCAAAGTCCATTTCTTCTAAAACTAAATAAAATAGCCTCTATACACATGGTTTGAATGGTCTTCTGGCATATTGCCACCTGAAAGTGCCTTTATTTTTCCTTTTCCTTTACCAGTGTTTGAAATGCTGTTTTTGCCTTCCTTGCTCCTATGTTTTCTACTGCTATTGCTAGAGGTTTTTGTTTTCATTTTGTTAGTGTGCTCATTTACTTAAATTTCTTTATTAAAAAAGTGTTCAAAGCAAAAATTAAAAGGAGAAAATATTTAGTAGGTCATATGTATAGAATTTCATTTTATATAAATTTGAATTAACAAATTTGAAATATCTTAATAATACAAAAATTAATAAAATTTTGTTTTATATAAATTAATTTATGTAAATATTTCAACTACAAATAATAATGTACCTCACAATTCAAAGCTATGGGCCAAATTGGTTGTGCACCATGTTTATTTTGGTGTTACATGACCTTCCACCTTTTCCTAAATGGAAACACCATCATTTGGCACACTAAGCTTTACACGAGAAATACTTTAGAGTGCTTACAGCAACATTCTTTCATTCATCTCACAAGTATTTATTATCTAGTATGTACTGCACACTCTTCTGTGTACTAGAGATTTAGCCATAAAAAAAAGAGAGAGAGATGAAAACAATATTTTCGTGAAGCATCTATTCCTGTGAGGGGAGACAGACAATAAACCAGTATAAGAAAAATCAAATAATAGGTCAGATGGTCATAAGTGCTAAGAAGAAAAAGAAAATTAATGAAGAGGTATAGGAAGGGTACTTACTGAAAAGTCACATTTGAGCAGAGATCTGAAGGAGGTAAAGGAACAAATATGCAGTTATTTAGGGAAAAGCATCATAGGCAGAGGGAAGAGCAAATATAGCTGGAATGTGTTGGCATTTGGGAAACAGCAAAGAGATGAGTATGACTAGAGTGACTTAATTACTGTTGTAGAAAACTCATCACTTTTTCTGCTTCCACTCTTCTCCCACTGGAATCTGTTTTGAACTCAGAGCCTGAATGATCCTTAGAGGATCAACAAAGCACTATGTGATATGGCCTGCCCTCTTATCTTTCTGCCTTTACCTCATCGGATTTTCCCTCTTCTTTCTTCCACCATGCTCTGTTCTCCCCTATACTCTATCTGGATTCTGATAAAAAAGACTGATCAAAGGGGAGTTCCTGTTGTGGCTCAGTGGTTAACAAATGTGACTAGTATCCATGAAGACGTGGGGTTCAATCCCTGGCCTTGCTCAGTGGGTTAAGGATCTGGCATTGCCATGAGCTGTGGTATAGCTTTCAGACATGGCTCCGATGCCACGTTGCTGTGGCTGTGGGACTCTCCATATGCTGTGAGCGCACCCCCCCACAAAGAAAAGACAAAAAAGACCAAAAAAAAAGACTGATCAAAGGGACTGTCTTAGAGTGATTCTAGGACAGATGTCATTAAAGGATCACTAAGGAAATAATCTCTGGTGAATCAAGGGTGCTCATCATTACTTTTTTATTTTAACAGTGCACTATAACTATAATTTAAATGCTTAACTATAATTTAAATGCTATCTTATAAAATTTCTTCTAAGCATCCAAGTGCTCATTAAGTTGTGATGATGTTAATGTCAGAAAAAATTTTTTTTGAAAAGAACGAAACTTTAGAATGGAAATTACATGTGATGAGAAACAAAATATGGCCAACTCCCATGATACACTTCTTGTAATTTAGGAGATAGGAGTCTACAAAATATTATGAATAATGCTGAACTATAAGTAACATGAAAGTAAAAAATAATCATTATTATAAATGTATCAATTTTAAGAATGCTTTCATCTCTTCATTTACTACTGTAGGAAATGGACACATGATTCGAGAGAGTTTGATCTGTCATGCCTTAGGAACATGACATTTGCATAAAATGTGACCACTCTATAACTTTGAAGTGTTAAGGTTCAACACAGTTTATGAAGGCTAAACAAGCTGTTGTTTAAAAGTAAATACTAGGAGTTTTCTGAATATTATCTGTTAAATTCAGCCAAAATATTTCCCAGTTATGAAATTAAGAATATCACATTCATACTTCATATATTTTCACATTTTCCTAGTCAAAATGACATTTTAACATATTCTAGTTTGAACATTTTATACATACATATATATATATATATATATAAAATCTTATTTATTGGAAGTCTTCCAATGATAATTTCAATCCATACAAATTTCTATCTTCTTAGAACTTCTCTCAGAACCACTCATTTTGGCACTAACTTTTTGGCCCATCTCTCATCTAACATTCTAACATTCATAATATATATATAAACTTGTCAAAGGTAAGGTCTGTGACAGTTCTCACATTTTTCTAGAATGCTTTATATGCTGGAAATATAAGTTGTTTTTCAGTTTCTCCACTTTCTCTTTGGAAATTTTATTTCATTTATCAGTCTATGATTCCCAACCTAATTCCAATATAGTTCTCTTTATTCAGCTTCAGATTCATATATCCTGCTGTCTACCACATATCTCCAAATGTACACAGCACAGCAGAAGATATTTGATCCATCTTCTCAATCCACAGCTTTTCTGTCCTCTTTGTGCCCTATCTCAGTGAACACCAGCCAAATGGCTTATTGATAGTACCATGGAAGAAATTTAGCGTATTAATTTCAATTAGTACTTTAATTTCAAATAGTACTTTAGCGTATTAATTTGCTTCTCAAACTAGGTATACAGGAGTTTTCCTTGCTGCTCAGTGGTAATGAACCCGACTAGTATCCATGAGTATGCAGATTCCATCCCCGGTCTCACTCAGTGGGTTAAGGATATGGCGTTGCTGTGAGCTGCGGTATAGGTTGCAGACGCGGCTCAGATCTGGTGCTGTGGCTGTGCTGTAGGCCTCTAGTCTGGGAACCTCCAAATGTCTCAGGTGAAACCCTAAAAAAGACCAAAAAAAAAAAAAAGAAACTAGGTATACATTTAAATTGTTATTTCTTAGCCCAGGAAATGTGAATAGAGATGGTTTCCTCTTTACCATTATCTCAAACTCTAATGGGTAAGTCTAAGAGATGAATTAATTCAAAAACTTTAATTTTTATGCTGAACCGTAACTATAACAGCAGAGTATTTTAAAAACTTAAATATAAGCATCTGGAAATGAATCAAGAGCCATGTGTAATTGGTGTACTAAATTGAGTCTTAAGAGGTTTTTGAAACAGTAAAATTCCAATCTTGGTGATAGGCATCTAAGAGGCATAAAGGAAATGGGGTTCAAACTAAAAATAATTTTAACTTCTAACTTTCTATAGATCTTGATTTAGAATACTTTCTTTTAGAAGGAAATGGTTAACTAGAACTTTGAAAAATAAAATCTAAGAAAAATAATTTAGCTCTCTATGGTGAGCAGGTACACAGAATCTTTGTAGCAGAAGTCTTCACTCAACCTGAAGTTGTTTGTTACTATGTGTGTGTGTGTTGGTTGGGAGGAGGAACCTGAGGGAGGTGCCCATCACGGCCTAGGAGAAATGTCCTTCCACACTGTGTATCTCATTTTGCTCTGACTCTTAGATCACCAAGTAATGTTCTGATTACTGATTTGGTATCCCCGGCAACTGATGTCAGAAGGAATATGATAACGGCTACAAACAGTGGGATTGTTGGAATAAAACATATCTTTCTAACAATAAATAAACACATTTATAAAACCAATCTTGTCTGATACGTAAATACACCAAGACGTTTTCACAAAGTAGAGGTCACACCCTGCAACCTGGCCCTGAATTGCAGAGTTCACACCCTGCAACCCTGGGTTCTCATCTGGGTTCTACCTATGTGACCTCAAGTCAGTTACTTAATCTCATTGCCTGGCCTAATTGCCTGGGATAATGCCATTCTTTGAGGTCTCAACACAGTTACCAACTAAGTTGCCCCTTCATATGACAATTCTGCACATACAGAGATGGGTTTTGCAATCGGACTCTTTTGGCTTCAAATTCAGGTGTGTCACTTACAAGCCAAAAGGTTTTGGGCAAATTATTTAACTTTGTACCTCAGTTTTTCTCATTAGTGAATTAAGTAAAATGTCTCTTATACTAGTGAGAATTTGAATTCATAAACTTAAATTGTCTAGAACCAGGCTGGGCACATAGTATGACAAGCAGTAGTAGAAGTGGTAGCAGTAGTCACCATGGTAGTAAGCTAGTAGGCAACGTTTGTCTAAATATTGGTTAGTGCGTTTTGTAATCAGAATTGTCAAAGAGGAGCACATAGCACACACTGATGGGCCCAGAATATGACGCAAACTATATTGTATTAAAATAATTAACTGGAATTTAAAAACTTTACAGCCTACTAATATATTTAATTAATTAATCTGCTCACAGTCATTAATATAATATATACAAACTCAAATTGATAAGCATAGGGAGAAGTGCTAAATTTAGATGTACATTTCTCTCTCTCTCTCTCTTTTTTTTTTTTTGTCTTTTTACATTTTCTAGGGCCACACTCATGGCATATGGAGCTTCCCAGGCTAGGGGTCTAATCGGAGCTGTGGCCCAGCCTACGCCACAACCACAGGAACGTGGGATCCAAGCCATGTCTGTGACCTACACTACAGCTCACTGCAACGCCGGATCTTTAACCCACTGAGCGAGGCCAGGGCTCATACCCACAACCTCATGGTTCTGAGTCAGATTCGTTAGCTACTGAGCCAAGACGGAGACTTCTTAGATAGACATTTCTTTGACAATTAAAAACTCTAACTTAAGTGAAATATTACTTAATATTTTATTTTTCTTTGAAAGATCATAAATCAAAAAAGGGATTTTAAATTAAAACAAAGTTATAAAAATATTTATGAGATTTTTATGTTGTCATTAGAGAACTGAAGGGTTATGATTTGTAGAGGGTGTTTAAACTCTTTTTTAGAGCACAGCTCAGGTAAAACCTCAAAGCCTGCTATTCTATAAAATATACTACAAATATATTATTTACTGGTAACTGGAGTACCATTATTTTTATTATTTTAACATTCTCTTAAATTTTATAATTTGACTAATTATACAAAATAATTCTGTGTTTTGCAATGACATACAATAAATTAAATTTTTTAGAAAGTATATTTCCTGAAAAAATTGAAAACAGTAAAACCTTTTGTGTGTGTGTGTGTGTGTATAAGGATCAATGCAAAATGTAGTATACCAAATTCTGTCGTAAAACATATGAACTTGAACTGTCAGAACCCAAAGTAGATGACATTAATTTAGGATCTTTGAACCATGACAGTATGATGTTGCACAAAAGCTGAATAAATATGGGCTTTTATTCTCAAGAGTTAACATATTGATAAAACCTAAACACATTTCCTGAAATGCCTTTTTAAATGCCAATAGCAACAGTCATGAAATTATTGAACCTGCAAATTTTAATTGAGTTTGTTGATCTTTCCAGATAGTTAAGATAGCACTGTAACTGGTACCTAGAAGCATGCTGAAAACTACCTTAACCTGAACCAAAAAGGTTCAGATAAAATATTTTTAGTCACAAGATATAGAATATGTTCAGTCACAAGATATAGAATATGTTCATACCATAAAATTTATAAATGTAACTACTGGTTGCAAAAGCCGTAATAGGCTGTCACCAAATGTCACTCTAGGGAAAGAAATATGTATAGCCTATGTATTATAAGCAATACAAAAAAGACTGCTGATAGTCTGAGGCTGTGTTGTAAGCATATATATTGTCCCAAGGATATTGGAGTTACCATAAATAAAATGTAACAAAGGAACAGAGAAATTAATGCATTCTGTTATATAAACTCCATCTGAAGAAGAAAATAATATTTATGTCAACTGAGTATCAGTCTTGCTTTCACTAGAAGTCACAAGCAATTTATTATATCAAATTAAGGAAAGAACATCCCATTCTATGCTTATTAATACTAGAAACAGATTATTTCTACAAAGAATGACCAAGAACCTTCTTTGAGCTACCACTGAATTGGTATGTTTGGGAAGGTCACATTCATTAACTAAAGGCACATGTACTACAGTAATTAAAGTGAGTCTAGAGTCCAAATACCTGGGTTTTCATCTGGGTTCCACCTATGTGACCTCAAGTCAGTTACTTAATCTCATATGTCTTCATCTGTAAAGTAAGAATAGTTGTAAATTCAGCATTGTTTTGAGGATTAAAGAAGTTAGCACATATAACAGATTTGGAACAGAGCCATGTATTTGGTGTACACTAAGGAAGTGATATGTATTATTGTACCATTTTATCCTCATGTGTGATAATGGCATTATTAATTGTCATTTCTATTTTAAAAATACAGAAATACATGACAATGACATACAGAGTTTGGAAATGCCTATGTTGCATATATTTCCACTACACGGCATTCCTACCCTAAAAGATAAAGACATTATAGGCACTTATTGAATAGCTGATTTAAGAACATTGCTTTAATGGGTTATGACATTGTCAAGTGGCTAGGCAGTCCCTCAGTAGCACCACAACGACTAATGAAGCCATAAGGATCACTACAAAGTTCATCAATTGGCCACTCTTCCACAGATTTGGCTGGGGAGACAGCAAGTTCCAATGATTTCAGTTAATTATTTACACAGACAGGAAACCCATGATCAACATAATGTCTTCTCCTTGTGTCTCTTGTTCCACAGGAAGACATTAAACCAAAGAGGCCAGATGACAGATGGCATGGGTTTGGGTCACTCTGCCATTGAGAAGCCAACTCTAAATTACAGCCAGACAAAATTTATCCAGAAGGATGCAAATGTTCCCTAAAAGGGGAGGAGCAAAATGTTCTGGCTCAACCAAAACTAGGGAGATAAATGAGAAATAGCCTGATGGCAATTCCTTACCAGCCTGCTTATCCCCCCTGTTTCCAGAAATAACTCCAGGACATTTTGTCAAGAGGTGGGTCAGACTGTAGACAAGCCTCACCCACGTGACCTACACAGAAATGTGCAAGGTTAAGAGGGCACTCACAACACAGTAGAGCTGTTTCCTTAATAGACTTGTTTTCCTTGAAAAATGTGACAGTAATATACGTAAAAAATTTTCACAACCAAATAATATAGATTATGTGTAGCTGGATAAGGAGTAGATAAACATTAATGCATACAAAGGTGATCTTCCATGTTTTAGCGTAAGGATAAAATGATATTGATTTAGATTTTGTTCTTATTTAAGCAAAACATTAACACTTATGCTGTAATAAAGGCTAGCTGATTTAGCCGATTTTATTTTTTCACATTAAAACATTACCATTTCTCTAAATATGCATACTTTTAGCCCTGGCCATTATTAAAATAGAATGAGGGAGAGCATGAATTAGTGTTTTAAAGCACAAGTGAATTTTTTGCAATTTGGGCTAGATTATGTGTAAACAAGCCTAGGAGAAAACAACCTGCAATAGCTAAAAATATTCAGTCTCATTAGTAAAGCAGTTTCAAATCTGTAATTATCTCACTGAATAAAGAGTCTCTCTTCTGTTGTTTAAAAGGACACATTCCACATTGATCCTCGAAGGTCGAAAACTAAAAAATTTCAGATTATGTTAAAAAAAAACAAATTCCACGGCCAGGGAATATGCAGATAATCTGTCCTTTCTCTGGCTTTTTATGAGCCAAATCCTAGGACCACTATGTTGACCAGCCGATTTCAATGATTATGATTTTTACCACCTATCCCAATATACACTAGAGATTCCTTTTTACTCCTAACCTTCAAAAAAAAAAAAATCATGGAAACAGGAGTTCATGAAGAAACTTACTTATGTATATGTGTTTAATAGGCTGTTTCTGGGCCTTCAAATCAGACTATGTAGATGAAGAGAAGAACTTTCACCTTTCCTTCCCTTTCCTTTAGCATACATGTTTGCTGTTGCTAATGGGATTGAGCGATACTATCCCCTTGTGTGCCTCTTTGCATCTATATATTTACATAGGAACAGAAGAAATTCCTGGGAGAAAAGGTAATGGAACCCAATATCCATTAGCCCTCTATTCCAACTCTGCCTTTGAGGCTGACATATGTAAGAACACGCTTAATAAACTGAAATGTTCCTAATTGAGGTCAAAATCTAGGAGGTAAATCTGAACAAGAACTCACCAGGAGATTAGCAGGATAGGGACCATGAACTAGATGCCTGAGCAGAGCACTGAATTGGGGCACTATGTGCTGCTGCAGCTGCTGAAACCCAAGGGCTTCAGCTACCACAGAGCAATGGGTTCATGTTAGAGGAAGTAGTTACTTGTGGATCTGGAATGCCTATGATCAAAGAACCCTAACTCTTAGGGTTCGGCCAGATTACCTATAAGATATTTCTTACTGAGTCTTACACAAAAGTAAGTATTGTCTTCCCTCTCAAGGCAGTGGTTTCTCAGAAACTAATAGTTCAGCTTTGTTTTTGATGACTTTGGCTTTAACTTTTGCTTTTTTTTCTCCCAAGCAGTTTAATGGAAGTGTAGTTCTGTGGGAACTTTATTTACAACAAAGTTGTCATAGTCACCTCTATAGATATGGCTAGCAAACAGAGTAAAACATATTCTTTTATTTTACAACATGCTTTCTCAAACAATTTTCTTTTATGATAATTTTATCCCCATTTTGATTGCAAGTTATTGAAGCCAGTGTTCTAAGTGGCTTGTTCAAGATAATGTATCTAGTAAGTAGTAAGTCAGCACTTAACTCCAAATTCTCTAACTTGAAATTCCAAACTTTTTCTACTGTGCCAATTATTTAAAGTAGGAACATGAAGTGATTAAATAGCAGTAACTCAGGAAGGTAACCAAGGTATAGATTAGAGGTGATAAGAAAAGGAAGAAAAACTCCTGACAAGAAAGTTAAGACTCCTGAGGAAAGTGCTCTGGGTAAAAAGGAAGGAGTCCTCTAGGTTAAAAAAAAAATCATTGTAAAGATACATTTTCCTGCTTAAAATCACGACATATAAAATTAACACTATGAAAGAATGACTGTTGAGAGCGGAGGACTTTCATATTGTACATGAATTACCCATGGGGCTTCCATTTCTCATAGCTCTCAAGTTAACTCAAATTGAGAAACAGCAATTAGGAACAAAAATAGAAATAGAATGAGGAATAGAAATATGATTATTAAGCTCTAGTCAAGAAATAGAATAGAAAAGTTGAAACAGAAGGTTGCTATTTTAAAGAGTGGTATTGCATCTCTTAAAAAAGGAAAACTGCAACTTTTCTGCAATCAGAATACTAGCAGGAATCATCCCAAACAGATTTACCAATGAAGCTTAAGTTTCAGGCCCCCTCTGGTGCAAGTCTGTTTGCTTAATTTTATATCTATAACTTTGCATTATTTTTTCTAGAAAGGGCTTCCAAATTCTTTGAGCTATAAGTACCCAAAACCTTAAAGCAACTAGTCTAATCTGGACCATCATGGAGTATAGACACGGATGATGTGGATTAGCAACAAAGAGAAAGGATCATAAAGAAAGGTGGGGACTCAAGCCATAATAAAGCCATTAACTAAAATTACTCCTGGCTAGTTTTATGGATATTCTAGAGAGGAGTGCTAATACTGAACCACCCTATAATTATGCCTGTATATATTATGAAATATTCATGGTTAAGTTAATGCCTACAACCAAATCGTCTGAGGCTCAGTTCACTTCAAATAATTATACGATTTGTATCTCTGTTTTGGTTTGGATAATCTTTATATGAATAAGCAGCTGAATCAACTTGATTCATAGACCCTAGAATCTGATTGAGAGTTAATATTTTTTATTTCTTCACTTATCAACTGCATGATGTTTTATTTAACCTCCCTGTGCCTCGGCTTCTGAATCTATAAAGTGAGGATTACAACAGTGCCTACATAGGATTTTTGTTAGGATGACATACATATGAACTTTATATCAATTTTTGTTGTGCTTAACAGCTGATATTATTTATTTCATTGCTTTCTCTATGTCTCAAGTAGTGGCTGTTTTCCCTCCTGTACTCTACTTCCTGCTGGGCCTGGAGGTGGAGTAGGGTTGCTTTTTGTTCATTATTGTTTATTCCTTCCCTCATTCTGGGCTGATCACACATTATCAGGTTGTACTTCTGTTGCAGTCATCTACTACCCTTTTCATTCCTTGACAGGATTTAAGACCCTGGCTCATTGCCACACTCAAAACATGACTCTTGTCCTATTCCGTGGTGCTTTCTATATTTTCAAATCCATTTACCCTCCTACTCTTTTATAACTTTTTCACACCTTCATTTCTCTTCTGAAAGATGACGTGCCTCCTCCTCCACGCTCCTCTCAGCTAATGATCTTACCTCCTACTTCACAGAGAAAACTAATCAAAAGAGAATTTGCAAGTTGCTGCTAGCACAGCACTACATTATCCCACCTACTTGTGTCTGTGCCCACATCCTCTGCTTCTCTCCTGTGATTCATCACTTGGGGTGATCACTTGTGTTCCTAAGGTTTGTACATTTTATAGCCTTTCTGCGTGTGCGTTTTTCTTGCTTATGCAAGACATAACTCAGCTGATTAGCTATCAATTTCTCCTCCTCATCAATGTCTCCTTGTTGGATCACTTTCATTAGCATATAAAATGTGGCATTTTTCTTCTATTTCATTAAAAAACCTTCAAGCACGTGATTAATAGCATCCATAACAGGAGGGCATCTAGACTTTATATAACCCCTAATAAGATATAAAATGGACGTACAAGCACCACCCCCAAAGGACTATGGTTAAAAGAAAAAAAAAAAGTTTAACCATAAACTAATCAAGTCTTTAGAACTAACCTGCTGTTTATATAAAGAGCAATGTGGTATCAATGGAGTTGGAGTAGGAAAGTGGTGTAACTGAAAAAGTTAAATAATACAATAAGGAAACAATCACAAAAATCCAGAATATGGAATATTTTCCATGACAAGTGGACCAGTCTCTTCAAAAAGTCATGTTATAGGAAAAATAAAAGACTAAGAAGCCTAACAACAAAATATAAGCCTGAATCTTGACTTGGATCCTATTTTGAAATATATATGACACCTGGGAAAAAATGTGGGGAAATCTGAATATGGACTGGATGTTAAATGATTCCAGGTGTGATGATAGTGTTAAAATTATGTAGGAGAATGGCTTTATTTTTAGAAATGCCTATTAAAAGATTCTGGGGTGAACTTTCTGATGTCTGCAATATACTTTCAAATGCTACAGAGGAAAAACAAAAACAAATATGGCAAAATTTCAACTGTGAAACTTCTATGGACATCCTATTTTTTCATCTTTGGAGGATGTTTAAAAAGCAGTATCATAAAAAATTTGAGGGGTGAAACTCTCTTGATTCAACATTCCCCTTGAGCTGCCACTTTATTACAAAGACCTTATTTTCAGCAAAACTCCTCAAAGAAGAGTTGTCTAGATTCACTCTGCAATTCTCCCATTTTCTCAGACTTTCACCCCATCAGCTCACTAAAACCATGTTTGTCAAGTGCATCAACAACTTTCACACCCCTCATTTAACTTAACCTTTCAGCAGCATTTGGGGCAGGGGTTACTCCTTTAGCCTTGAAATGCTTACTTCCTTAGCCTCTAGGATATAAGTTTCTATTTGTTTTTCTCCTATGTTACAGACTCCTCCTTCTTAGTTTCCTTTGCTGACTCTTTCTCACCTCCCAGATTTCTAAACTGTGGCGAAGTTAGGGCTTGCTTGGCTTCTTAATCTACACTTACTCCCTTGCGTATCTCATCCGACCCATGGCTTTCAATAACATTTATATACTGAAAACCTCTACGTTATTTCTCAGCCTGGAGTTCTACCACAATTTCCAGATTGTGTATTCAGTTGGAATTTTGTTCTGTCTAGAGCCTGGAGACCATGGCACATAAATAATGTTTGTTTTTCCTTATTCTTTCTTTGTGGTGTTCTCAAGAGGATGTTGGCTCTTAGAATGGTCTGAGGTCTGGCTGTGATATAAAAGCAGTGGAAGAGCATATAAAAGATGAGTTCTGTAAATTCTAATCAGGAAGCCAAGATTCTGTCTCTGAATTGGAGATGTTATACTAAATTGATTCCAGGAACTGGCAATAACTGCTGTGGCCTGTAACTTGAGCAAATTAAGGAAGAATTTATCAAACAGTCTGAAGAGCTCTACCACAAACATTTTCAGTTCTTAAAACTGTCCTCTCCTCTTCAATATTACTGCTCTGGCCCATGAGCTTATTTATTATGTATGGAATACTAGAATCCCTTCCTAATGGATTTCCCTAATTTCAATATAGCAAACAGAAGCTAGGGAAACCCAGATCTTTCATTCATACATGTAAATATCTGAAAGATCTTGTAAGATGTAAATATGACCATATTATTTCTTCGCTTAATCTTAATGGGTCTCAGTTACTCCTTAGCATAGCATACAAGAGTTTCTGTTTTCAAACTCTGCCTCTTTTTTTCCAGCCCTTATCCTGCTGCAACAAGCAATGAGAAATGTTATGTTCAGCTTCAAGTTTCCTAAAGATAGAGTAGATCTTCTACTTTGGTCTGTATGCAAAATAATTAATTTAAGCTCATTCATGTGGAATTATTAGGGATTTTTTTATAACAATATAAAAGTCAGGTAAATGAGTATTATGTTATCTTGAGCACACAGCTACTTAAATGAAGTAACTTCTCTGTATCTCATTGGTCTCATCAATAAAATGGAGATAGTAACAATACATTTCTACGTAATATATGCTGAAAAAAATGGATTATTTAATATACGCAAATCACTTACACCATGTCTGGGCATAGTAAGAACTTAATAAACATTTTCTTATTGTATTTCTATTTTATAGATGGGAGGGACAGGGGTAAAATATCAAGTCCAACTTGCCACAACCACAAAGTTGTGAAGCCATCATTTAAACCTAGGGTATCTTTTTCCCAAGTCCAGATTCTCTACCATATAGAATATTACAGAGTTGCTACTTATTAACATATTAATTATAATAAAACGTATGTTCAGGCTTCTGAACAACACAGAAAAATCTATCACAAAAGGAAATGTGGCCTTCTTGAAGTTATTAAAAAGCACAAAGTAGAAAGTGTTAGTTTCACATTGACCACACCTATTAATTAAACTGGAACTCAAAACAGAGCTCCAAAAAAGCCATTCAGACCCAAAACAGATTTGTAGACATATTAATTTTACTTGTTTGACTTGTGTTATGACCTTTGCTTAGAGGATCTTCCCCAATATTTCTATTTAGCAAAATTTATCTCTTTTTTACTAATATGCCATTTTTGAGAAGCTGTTCTTTATCCTTCTGGAAAAAAATTCTATTAATCTCTGTCATATTTTAGGTATTATTTCTCTTTCTCATTTCATGATGTCATAATTAGTCTTACTTCACCTTAAAATAGAGCAGGAGATCCTTGCCACCTAAGTCAGTGTTCACTAATTACTGAATTGGATTGATTTAATTTTTTGTTGGGTGGTAGAACAGATAAATACACCATACCCATCAATGTTTTCTAACAAAATAATCACTAATATTGAATTTACCATTATTAAATCTCTATCACCTAACACAGCATGCAAAACATTGTTGTCACTCTAAGTTTGGCAAATTAAGGAATAGATGAATGAATGAATACTAAATTTCAAAGATTTGAATTTAGAGTTTCCCAAAGCTGGGATGTCAAAGAGCTTAATGAGAGAACTCGATCCATTAATATGAAGAGCATTTTTTTTACAGAGTGAAAGGGACCTATTCCTAAGGAAGAAAAATATCATAAGCAATAAATATTATGGTTTTTGTAAGTATTCAATGTTACATCTTTATCTATGCCTAAAAACAATATTAATTATTCTAATCCTAGCTATAGCATATCACGATACTAATTATAATTTGATTCTTGTTATTTTTATTAACATTTCTATGGGAAATGCATATAATGAATAAAACATTTCTTAAAAGACTTCAAAATTTGGGAATTACATAAGATAGAAATACTTATCTTGAAAATTAAGTAAATCAATTTAAAGAAAATTCTTTGGCACGTTTCATAGTTTTATTTTATTTTTTTAATTTTTTTGCTTTTCAGGGCCACACCTGTGGCACATGGAGGTTCCCAGGGTAGGGGTCTAATCGGAGCTGTTGCTGCCGGCCTGCACCCCAGCCACAGCAACACCAGATCCGAGCCGCGTCTGCAACCTACACCACAGCACAGCAACACTGGACTGTTAACCCACTGAGCAAGGCCAGGGATCCAACCTGCAACCTCATGGTTCCCAGTCTGCTTCGTTAACCACTGCGCCATGACAGGAACTCCCATAGTTTTATTTTTAGTTCCCAAATTAATCCCTTTTTCCCCTGAAGAAAATAAAAATAATATTGGAGTTCCTGCTGCAGCACAGTGGGTTAAGAATTCACCTGCAGTGGCTTGGGTCACTGTGGAGGCATGGGTTTGATCTCCAGCATTGTCACAGCTGAGGTACAGGTCTCACTGGTGTCTTGGATTCAGTCCTTGGTCCAGGAACTTCCATATGCTGCAGGTGCAGCCATAAAAATAAAATAATAATAAATATAAATAAATAAAAAACACGTTCAAAGAATGGCAATATGCTTTGCAAAATGATCATGTTACTTGACTGTGTTATTATTACAACTCTGAAAATTTTAAAATAAATTTATACTATACTTGCTAGCTGTGACACAATGTGAACCAATTCACCTCTCTGGACATTGCTTTCTCAATATGGGTAATGGAAATATAATATCTACCTCATAAGAGTACTACAGGAGCAAATGAGAAAAAAAAAAAAAAAACTTAGAGTGCTAGGTACGCTGCCATGTACATAATAAGCACTCAACAATATAATTTCCCTTCATTCTCTACTATAGCTTTTGGCAGACTACTAAAATACTGAAAATTCTTTATATATGATTTTTTGTACTTAGGTTTTTTGGTTTTGACTAACCAACACTGCACAAACCCCTCAGCAACTTGCATGTTGTGTTTATTTCTGCTTGATTCTCTTTAGGTGTTTCTTTGTACAGTTATTTGTACTTTTACAAGAAGTGCATTGTGAAATCAATAAGTGATTTTATGTATGCAGAATTCTATAACCAAGCATAATAAAATATCAACTAGTGCAAATTCAGAAAGGTGTAGTGAAATGCATGAAATAAATACGATCCATCACCTTTTGAAATATAGTCTTTGTAGACTGAATAAAACACATGAAGAGAAAAATGTTACCTACACATTAAGCATACCAATAATTGAACTGGGATTTAAAGAGAGCTATAAAAGAGTACTTGGGTACAATGCAGAGATGTAGAAAATGGCTTATAGCCAGATATTTTGTTTGTGGGAGGGCTAATAACTCCTTAACTCCTTTTCTTTAAAACATCTGCTGGAAGGGCAATATTTAAATTCTGCAAATAACTTCTCAAAGCTCTAAGTTCATTTTTCTTTGTGTTTTCTCAGTAATTTACCTTGACATTTTTTATTATTACTAAGACTATTGTTTCTTTAAATATGTACACTCATACCTAACCGATATGTCCCTTCTTGATTCTAGATTTAACTTAGGATGTTTATTTCATAACATTACACTATTTCCATAGCAACTGTCCCGGTATAATAAACAAAGGAGGATTACATCAGCTGCTTTGTGCTTCAGTGAAGAAGCTGGATTTAAGATCAGAAAGCTTGAATTGAAGAGGAAACAGTTAAAAAATAGACATAATGATCACAAAAGTGAAATTCGATTTATTACATACCCCTGATTAAGGGGTAAATCCATTTACTTCGTAGAATAATCACAGTCCTACTCTCTTGGACTCACCAAAACCTACCCCATTAGTGCCACAGAACTTAAGGCTGATTGGTCCTTAGCACAATGCACAGTCACTAATTGATAGTTCTATTCTGTTTCAATGTGCTTTTGTCTGTTTTCAAAGCCCTCAGTACATTTGAACAGTATCTTAGCTAAGTGCATTACCAGATGACAAACAACAAAACAATTTATTAGGAATCAACCTCTGTACTAATGGCATACATACTTTTTGCTATTATTTTCAATTTTATGAGGTTGAAATGAGAAAAAAAACTCTATACACATATACACAACTCAAATAAAGACACATATTTTATAAAAACATAGAACTAGAAGTGATTTTTAAAATGAATTTGCCTTATGTGACAATGACCTTTCCTCCCAGTTTCAAAGACTTTTAGGTACCGTCGATCTATTGCAACTTCAATTAAATCCTACCCTCTCCTGAGACACGACATCAAAATCTAATTGAGTTACAAGTAACAATAACATTTAATTATCTCCTCCAGTTATCTTCACTGCCAAATGATAGTATTTCCTGAGAGCCACATATGTCACTGTTGTAAGCAAGAACCAGTTTGGGGAGTATCATCACACTGGCTTATTTAATACTTTTATCCTTCATGGCTCATAGCTACATATAGAAAAAAAAAACTGCCCCAAATCTAGTCTGTTTCAAATAAAAAATATTGTTAATGTATTCTCCTAGGGAAAATCGCTTAATCTCCCTGTGCCTCAATGTCCTTATTCAATCCTTACATGACCATCAGGAATATAGTA
>PVHT020000230.1:10617275-10643672 GCA_004024745.2 Catagonus wagneri
GGGAGTATCATCACACTGGCTTATTTAATACTTTTATCCTTCATGGCTCATAGCTACATATAGAAAAAAAAAACTGCCCCAAATCTAGTCTGTTTCAAATAAAAAATATTGTTAATGTATTCTCCTAGGGAAAATCGCTTAATCTCCCTGTGCCTCAATGTCCTTATTCAATCCTTACATGACCATCAGGAATATAGTAAACACAGAGCAAATATTAGCTTTTATTATTACCTCAGGTGAAATACTTCTTATCTGGTACTAACATGTACTAGGGACCGGTTACTTTCTAATTAACTAAATACACATTAAACTAAAAATTAAAATTAGTTTATCTAATGACAAAGCTGATGAATTTCGTTGTTAATATTACAACATTTATTTTAAAAAACACTGCGTACAGGTCTAGTTACTTCCCCATTTTGTTCAGCATATTTTCTAATATGTCTAGGTTAAGTTTACTAGACACAGGTGGAAGAAAGAGTATGCTGTACGTGTTTCTCAACTTGGGCATACTGTCCACAAAAGCAGGAATAGGTTAGTCAGAGTTGCTGAGAAACCAAGTGCCTCTAACACGTTCATGACTCTTCTAATGTGAAACTCTTATTGTTGCAACTGCTTTAAGGACATGACCCTGAAGCACATATTCCAGAAAGTACTTTACTTTTTTGCCCCTCTCTGGAACTCAGCTCTCTCTAAAGAAGACTATGTCCTCTATGTAATCCCAGAACTAACTCATCTTCTAACTTTCCAACTGGCAGGCAGATTTTGGCTTACAACAAGATTTATAGTCAGAGCATGAGGACATTTAAGGAAAATGAAGTGTTTTTTAGGAGTCTGTTATTTCAGATCCTCAAATATATACATTTAATTTGTCCAAATAAATCTGAGACTCTAATAACACAAAGAATCATTTCAATGAAAGTCTTGTGAGTGAATCACCATTATGGATAAGGCATGATCTACTTTGACTGACTTGGTTCATGATGATTAACATGGTGAATTAACTTTATACTATCTTATGCTCAGAATGGGCATTTGTGATATGCCAGAGTTTATGGCAAACACACAGGAGGTACAAAGATAACTAAGATATAAACTTCACCTTCAATGGGCTCACAGGCATCAGGCTGGCTTGCAGGAAACAGCAGTATTCACTTGCCAACGCAGTGTAATAAAGGAAGTTCGGGAGTTTACTAAGATTACACTACTTACTCAGATTATAAAAGGCTCTCTTTAAATCCATTTGTTTATAAATCCCAAATGAATGAGAAGGCTTTGAGCTGAAAGAGTCCCCAATGCAATTATATTAAATAGGAAATGTGCATTTTTTCCCATTAACACTACCTTATTTAATGCTTTAGTTCTTTTTGGTTCATATTTACATAAAGCAAAAATTTGCTCCCAATTTATCCTGCTTTGAATAAAAATATTGTTAATATATTTACTTAATGAAAATTGTGGATTCTCAGCTTCTATCAGACAATTTTTTCCTTTCCTTTTCATTTCATTGGGGAAGGAAAAAAAAGTCAGCAAGTCTCCTTATTGAGCTACGAATTTTACTATGTATTGGGGAAAGATTTAGTCCATATACATATACAAGATTCAATATTTTCTCACCACATTTAATTTTTTATAAATTTATCTCTTTTGTTTCTATCATAATTATAGCCTCCTTTTATTAGTCTTTTCAGGAAACTTTATTGTTCATTGTTTGGTTGATTTACTTGACGGGTTGTGTGTTAATATCCACATAGCAAATGCATTATAGACTACGGAATAATCTGATGGTCCGGGCAGAAATGGCAGTTATAATCCTTTATCATTGTTAGACTGAAGAGAGTAACTCTGGAGTATAGCTTTATTAATATATATGCATATACATATATATTTTTTTGTCTTTTTGCCTTTTTATGTAGAGCCGCACCCACGGCATATGGAGGTTCCCAGGCTAGGGGTCTAACAGGAGCTGTAGCTGCCGGCCTTCGCCACAGCCACAGCAACGCGGGATCCGAGCCGCGTCTGCAACCTTCACCACAGCTCACGACAACGCCGCATCCTTAACCCACTGAGCAAGGCCAGGGATCGAACCCTCACCTCATGGTTCTTAGTCAGATTCGTTAACCACTGAGCCACGAAGGGAACTCCTATTAATATATATTAATCTTAGCAAGTTGAAAACGTAAAAATAACAGAGCTTTGCCCATATTATACATTCCTTTACCAACTCAACGAATTTACTGAAATCTTTCTGTATGCTAAACACTGTTGTAAATAAAAAGGGAATTTGATTTTGATACAGTATTACGAATCATAGAAAGTATAAATACAGAAAAGTGCATGCAACCTGCAGGAAGGTCATCCAACACACTCTTTGAAAGTCAACAAGAGTTCACATCTGAAGGGGTCAAAAGATGAGGCCGAAGGATAGGTCACATGGGTAAAATTATGGAGTGGGGCTAGGAATAAGAAAGTAACATCCAGAATTTATTTGAGGGCAATGGAGAACAATGGAAGAATTTTAAGCTAGAGAGTGACATCCTCAAATTTGTATCTAGGGAAATTCATTCTGACTCTACTACTTGGTTTGAGGAAAAGGAGTAGCAATGGAGACTAGAGTCCATTTGAGCTGTTACAACAACAAAGTAAATAGTGGAAGATAATGGTGTCTTTATTTATGATATGGTGATAGAGATGAAAACTCAATAGATAAAAATGTTAAGGTCTTCTCCAGTCACTGAACAATGCTTTCAGTGTTTCTCTCACCGTAGCTTTGCATGTACCTTCTTAGTGATAAAGTGATTGCTTGTGCCAACGCAAGTGAGAGTTTGGTCATTTATATAGAGTAGACCTAAACACCTCATTAGCATCTTAAAATGTAGAAAGTGCTTGGAATATTTGGGAATGGCATGTAGCATCTTGTGAATGTATTCCAGGATGCATACAGAAGAATGGCTATAGAAAGGACAGTAAGGCCAAGATAACAAGGGACTTATGAAATTTCAGCTGTATCTAATAGCCATGAGAAATCACTTAGTGGTTTAAGCAGAGAACAGACAGATTATCTGATCTTTCTAAGGTTAACTGGTGTCAAATTTAAAGTGACCTCACCATCATATCCACCTTTCGGCATTCATGCCTAAATATAGTCCCCTCCTCTTGAGCTAAGTGGGACCTGCGATTTGCTTCTAATTATACCTGTGTTTATATAACATTACACAAAACTGCATTTTGCTAGTGACTCTCCTTGCTGTTTTGATGAAGGAAGCATATGAGTTGGGGAAGTCTACATTGCAAGGTCCCTAGGAACTGAGCAAAGAACTGAAGCTCTCAGTCCTACAGCCACAAGGAACTGATTACTTCCAAAAATGATGTAAATTTGGAAGAGGATCCTGAACCTGAGATGAGAATTCAGACCTGGTCAACATCTTGATTACAGCCTTGTGAGACCCCAAGAGAGAATCCACTTAAGCTGTCCCCAGAATACCCACCCACAGAAACCATGAGAAAGTAAATGTGTGGGGGTTTTGTTTGTTTTTTGGGGGCCACACCCATGGCATATGGAAGTTCCCAGGCTAGGGGTTGAATCAGAGCTAGAACTGCTGGTCCTACACCTCAGCCACAGCAATGAAGGATCTGCAATCCTACACCTCAGCTCATGGCAGTGCTGGATCCTTAACCCACTGAGTGAGGCCAGGGATCGAACCCGCATCCTCATGGATACTAGTTGGATTAGTTTCCACTGAGCCACATCAGGAATTACAAGAAAATCTTGAAAAAAACAAAAATAGCACTGAAGCATAAGACATTATTATAGATTTTTCATATTGTCAAATCAAGAGATCAATTCATTCAGTCATGATTATATAAGAACAATATAAATACATATTTGTGTATGTAATCTGTCACAGAACTTTCTAATATTTTCTGTTACCTCTTCAAGAAATATTTGGGTTGTATAGAACTCATATTGCTATCATCCTTTCCAGAAAGGAGAAGCATAGAAAATTAAGATATTCGCTTAAATGAAGACAGAAAGAGAAAGACAAATATCATATGATAGCTCTTATATATGAAATCTAAAATATGATACAAATGGACATATATACAAAACAGAAACATTCTCACAGGCAAGAAAAACAGACTTGTGGTTGCCAAAAGGGAAGTATTTGTGGGAGATATGAAATGGGAGTTTGGGGTTAAAAGATGTAAACTATTATACATTGAGAGGATGAAAAACAAGATCCTACTATACCACACAGATAACAGAATGAAAAATAACATTTTAAAAGTGCAAATAAAATATATATAACTAAATATATATATTATATATATTATATAATTGACAACTATATAGCAGAGATTAATATAGCATTGTAAATCAGCTATACTTCAATTTAAGAAAAAGACATTTTCTTAAAGTCACCCAACTAATTAATGGTAGTGTCTGAGAGTAAGTGAAATCTCTTAATCTTAATTTGCTTCCTATAGTGCTATATATCTACAATGCTGACTAACTGGATAAATCAGTCATTTCTGATATATGTGTGGGTATCTGATGTGTACAATTTTACTGTAGAGAGCTAGGAGGTTGAGATGAAATAAACAGAATTTGTTTAAAGATGAAATGCCTCTTCAAATGGATTTAATTCTTTTTTTGAATTTTTAATAAAATTTTCACTTTAGAGTAGTTTAAGCTTTATAAAGAAGTTAAAATGACAGTAGAGAGATCCCCATATATGCTTCACCTTGGTCCCTTATTGCTAACATTCATTTTAAAACTAAAAAATAGCCATCAGAATATATCATCTGAAAAGTCTGAAAAGTGAGAAAAACATGTAGATTTATAATGTAGAGTTATCATTTTCTTATTTCACTCATGATAATGTCATGACGTTTTTACCTGTACAAAGTCAAATAAAAATTGATGACACATAAAATTAGAAAGAGACAGATGCATTAAATGGACTATAAGAATGAACAAATTAATGTCTTTAAAATGACTTCAAAAGGTCTGAGCTTCTCAAAATGTATGGAGTCTTGCTTAAAGACAAATCACTACTAATGTTCAACTTGATAATTTACTTTCCAAAACAATATGTTTTCATTAGCTCCTTGTTTATTTGCAGCATCACCTGGCATGGTTCCTGATATGTTTGGAAGAAGAATGAAGATGTGAATTTTGTTTGTTTCATTTTGTCTTTTGATTAAGAAAAATAACAGTGGAAATGCCAGTGATTTTTGTATTGTGAACTTTAGAAAAGGAAATCAATTGCTTATTTTTGATCAGAAATAAGTCAGTATTTCTTATTTTCAAAGCAATCAACTATATATACAAGTCGATATATATATATATATATATATATATATATATATATATATAATATACATATATATGTAATTTCGCTTTTGAATATTTGGTTGTCACTTAAAAATGTGACCAGATATCCATTTCCTTAGAAATGCAAATCTCCAGAAATAAGGACTTAAATATAAAATATATCCACTCACGGCTGAACTGGATATATGGTGGTAGAGAGGGTTGCAGGCACAAGGAAAGGGACTAAGTTTTGTTGAACAAGTGTCATTTGTTGAGTGCTACAATAAATGATTTACACGTGTTTTATTGCTTTGGGCTATAAACTATCTTGCACCTTGAATGTAGTTGCCTACATGTGACATTTGAGAGAACTTGGCAGGAAAGAGCTCCAAATAACTTCCCAAAGATCTCATAGCTTAGGAAAGGCTAGGGTGCCTGCAATGGAGCCACTTCTTGGGGAGGAGAAGCCCTGCCTCTGAGTGGGTGTTAAAATCTCGATTGCTATGAAGATTCTTCTGCCTCTACAAATTACCCTGTGCTTGTGACAATACAGATGAACCGAGATATTATGACAAGTGAAATAAGTCAGAGAGAAAAAGATAATTGCCATAAGATTTCCCATAGAGGTGGAGGTTAAAAAACAAAACAAACAAAACAAAACAGAAACAGAGAAACAGACTCAGATACAAAGAACAAACTTGTGGCTGCCAGAGGGGTGAGAGGTGGGGAGATGAAGGGGATTAAGAGGTATGCACTTCCAGTAACATGGTAAGTCCCAAGGATGTAACCTACAGCATAAGGAATACAGTCGATAATATTGCAATATCTTTGGTGGGTTGTTGTACACCTCACAGTAATGTAATACAGTATGTTAACTATACTTCAAATTAAAAAAATAAATTCCCTGCACTTAAGTAACCCCCAGTATCGGGTTACTGCAGAATATAGACACAGAACCTAAAGAGTTTTCTGAAGTCATGTATCAACTACAACTAAGACCAGAGACTTCCTCTCAATTCTATTGAAGCCTCCAGTCAAAGACACCAATGTGGTGGTGTAATGAAGCACAAACCTGGGCCTCAGAACTTGTGACAGGCACAGCTCTGTCCCTGAGTTTATATGCAGACTTGAGTGTTTATAGACATTGTGTATTCACTGATAAAATCATTATGCTAAATCTGCTTTCACAGCATAGGTGGACTTTTGGAATGTGACACTACATGATGTAATCCTTTATAAATTGTATAGACCATATTATGGTGTTATCACATTTTGTCACTTTGTTAAAATATTACTTTAAAATAAATTCAGAGGTTACTCAGGAAATTGCTAAAATGAAAATGCTATTTATTACTCATCTAATAGCTAGGATTAAGATAAATTTCACCAAATTCTACCAAGAAAAACCAAAAACCCCAGCCAATTTATACACTAAACTCAGAATCAAAATTAAACACACAGAAAAAAAATTAAAAGTAAGATTCCAAAAAATTGGTTTATCAGTTGCCTCAATGTCCAGAGTCAGGCACGTACTTATATAAC
Source organism: Catagonus wagneri (assembly GCA_004024745.2). Taxonomy (NCBI): domain Eukaryota; kingdom Metazoa; phylum Chordata; class Mammalia; order Artiodactyla; family Tayassuidae; genus Catagonus; species Catagonus wagneri. The sequence continues at coordinate 10,624,135 of PVHT020000230.1, forward strand.
CTAGGTATACATAAGTCATTTTAGTATATGTTAGTAATAGTTTTACACCTGGCATAAAATTTAAAACCTCATCTATGATTTGTTTGGGGAATGTATCCTTTTGCAACCTTGTGCCAAAGAAAGACCACCTAGATTCCAAATAACTGAAGCAGAAATAAACTTCTGGAATATAACCTACTCATAATTTGGCCACTGTCTATAACATAAGCTTTCTATGAGGCCGGCAATGCTGAGCACTAAACATTTTTTAAGTATGTATGCATCAGAGAATTGGCTTTAGAGATATATGAGGTGAAAAGTACAAAGAACCTAAGAAGTGAAATCTGTTCAAATAAACTTGCATTGTTAAAATTGGGTCTGTTTATAAGAATAGTTACAAATAATGTGCATTTTATGTCACTGAAGACTGTGAACTTTGAAAAGAAAACAAAATGAGATCTATATCTATATCTATATCTATATCTATATCTATATCTATATATGTGGAACCAGAAATGCAAAAAGGAACATATTTGTTTTAAAGCATAGGAAAAATAATGAAGAAAAGTTTAGAGAAAATTGGAGAAGTAAAATTTTTAAAAAGTCTATCTGAAGAAATATTTTGCCCCCATCTTGGAACTTAAACGTATGCCTAAATAGAACTTATTAAAGCCAATATATTTAATTGAATATTGTAATAAGCTTAAAAGTTAGCCCAGTAAATTTAAAAATTAGGGAAAAATTCTCATGGCAATAACTGCTTTCTAAATTTGTCCACAGGGTGATTTAATGCCATACTTCCCACTAAAGATTTAAGCACAAATAAACCTACTCTCAAAGAAATATTTTAGTTAAACAAAACTAACTTGAATTTACTTTTTTTGCAAAGTCAAATTTTCATAAATCTATTTATTAGAATTTATTGTAAAGATAGAGTAAACCTTAAAAATTTAGATTCAAACACTTTCTTCTCACCACGTGTTCCATCGTGGCATATTTTCAGTACTTAGAAAATATTAATCAAATCTGTGATTTAGAATTATTTGAGATTCTCTTTTCCCTCAGCCTTTTTGAAGTTAAACCATCCTAGTGAAAAAAACTGAGGTTTTAAAATGAGAAAGATGTATTGTTCTGCCACATACAACCTTGATCTTGGGCAAGTTGTTTAAAGTTTAAGACTCAGGTTCTTCTGATGAAAAACGGGGGGAATAATAATAACAGGATTATAGTAAGGAATAAATGAGGTAAACAATAAATATATGAAAGAGTCAGGTAAATATTCACAAATATTAGTGTTTTATAACAAGGAATTCATTGCCTACTATAACTGGTTTAATAAACTAGTTTGGTAAACTAGGTATATAGCAGATTATACTCAATGCAATAGATTCTGAACCCCTCCTTCATTTCATGGAATGTACCTTTTAATCCTAATACCTTTTAATCCTCGGAACTAAAGTAAACAATGTAACCACCTTCCTAATAAGAAAAATGGAAGTTTAGAAAAGTGAACTAAGCCAATATCAAATGACCAGTACATAAAGCCAGGTAGTCTATAGCCTTCACTTGGACTATTCTCAAAGGTTCTCATTAATTGGACTTTGAAAATATTCACACCAAACAAATATGAAAATGAAGGTAATTCAGATAAGGAAGGGAATTCCAAATCTGGTAACAACAGAGAAAATAAAAACAAACAAACAAACCCAAAGCATAAAAACAAAAAGAGAAGGACTGCGTTCTATAAAGCTTCCTGGAAAAGATGTTCTGAGAGTATGACTGCTTACCACCTCCCAGCTTTAAGCCTCTGTTGTTGTTTGTGCCATTTCTATAAAAGCCTGTGATTTTAAAAAGAAATTTTGTCTATTACATATCAGTTTGTCTGTTATGTAACTCACAGGGGCTGTGAAGACAATCTCATCACTACAGAAGCCTTCAAACTTATATTAGCCTAAAAAAAAACTATATATATATATATATATATATATATATATATTAAAAAAAAAAACAACTGGATTTGGGAATCCACAGGAATTTCCACCACATTCTATACAATGGGGAATATAGTAAATAAATCATAGAGGATATCCTCTTCTCCATCTGAATTTTCATCTGTGCGACATATTGCCTCCAACAAAAGAAAAAGAGAGAGAGAGAGAGAGAGAGAGAGAGAGAGAGTTTCCTCTGTGGCACAGGGGTTAAGAACCTGACTGCAGTGGCTTGTGTTCCTACAGACGTGCTGGTTTGATCCCTGACCAGGCACATTGGGTTAAAGGATCTGGCATTTCTGCAGCTGTAGCATAGGTCACATCTGCAACTCACATTCAATCCTGGGCCCAGGAACTTTCATATGCCATGGGTGAAGCCATAAAAATAAAAAAAATTTTTTAAAAAAGAGAAAGTCCTGAACAACAGATCAAATCTCTACACTCTGCCTGATTTTATAGTATAACTTACACAGATCTGTGACCCACAACTAAATTTACAGTTAAATTCAAATTAAATGCTTTTGAGTATTTTAAGACTTTTATGAAATAATAATAATAATAAAATATCATTTGTATCTTGTTCTATCATAAAAATGAGTACTGGTAACACTGAATGGCTGATGAGCTAAAAAAATACTTGCCTCTCTAATTACTAATATATACATGTAGAAAATGTCTTAAGTCCTAGTGAAAAGTTTTTCATTTTCTTTACAGATTGTTTTTAGTAAAAATATTTATTTCCAAAGGTTGAGGTGGTGCTCCAAATTTCCAATACTTAATTATTGTTATTCTTTATCTTACAACATGAAATAAATTACCATCTTAATTCAACTTCACAATAGATCAATTCTGTAGATTGTACATATTGAGTCAATACTTGCCTTAAATTAATTATCTGGTATTTTTCCTTACAATCTTATTTCATTCATGTTAATTTTAAGTTACAAAATATTGTCAAAACTTCAGCCCAAAAAAATCACCTATTAATAGAATATAAGAATTAATTTTCTGTAAGTGCTCAAAATATTCTATCAGCTATCCACCTATCTATCTATATCTGTCTATCTACATTTTCATTCCTTCTACCCATCATCGGAAAACAAATTTAGAAGCATGGTCTTTTGAATGGAGAAACTGAGAAGGTAATTGAGGTACACTAGATTACCAAGTGGAAAAAAAATTAAATACTAATATGAAATAAATGAAATTCAACACATTATTTAAAAAAATGATGTATAATCATGCAACTCCATGGACAGTGACTACACATACAAGCAAATGAAAGCAGCTGACCACGTACCCACACACCTTGGCAGAGGTGCACTCCACACTCGTCGACCACCACCAAGACAGACGATCTCTGACGTCCCCTCCAGGCGATAACCTGATGAGCATGAGAAGGTCAGAGTGTCACCAACTCCAAAGTTGAACCCAATTCGGTTTCCAAATTGAGGAATTCCAGGATCTTTGCAAGGTTCCAGGTTATATTCTGTAATTAGTTCGAAGAGAACAACAACAATAAAATCTTTGTAGTGTGTTTCTATAATTTGCAAATTGGATGCTTTGTGGGTCAGCCATATATCTTAAAAGTGACTATATGTATTATCGGTATATGCTAATGGCACACATAATTTTCTTTTGTGAGAGATTTAATCATTTAATGAATATTCATGTGTGAAATTCAATACAGATGAGAAAATCTCACTTTCTGAGTGATAAATTGAAAATGTACCTATTTACTTCATATTTTCTCTTCTGCATTAAAAATTCTTCCATTTCATAGATTTTTGATTTATAATAATAGCATAATAGATTCTTATTTTCAAATGCACGATAACATTTGGAATGAAATCATTCATATTCTGAAATCACTTTTACTTAACAGTTCTAGTCTAAATGACAAATGCTCTTGTGCCCCTAGAATACAAGAGATTCAGTTAATCCATATTCTGAAAAATATGTGACTTCAGATGCAGGGGTTTATGTAAGACTGAAACACTCATAAACTGGAAATTATATGTTATAGATTTATACAAGAAAATCTCACCAAGCAGTAAATGAACATCATGAAGTGAACAACTAAACACTATTTAGAGAATGAGAGAGTCTAGTTAATTAAACAACAATATTATAATTTATATACAGTCCTAAGAAGAAGTAGCTTATTTAAAAAATATTACCAGGGCACACACTTAGTATGTAATTACAGTGGAGAACAGAGGGATTGTTTCATGTTGATGAACTATTATTTTATTGTTTAAAAAACTTATTTGGACATCTAACATTCTAGGTTAAAATGACTATGCTCATTTACTGTTTACTATGAAACACTTCAATTATTTTAGAAGATAGGTATTTCTATACAAATACTAGAATAACAATTGAGCAATTGAACAAAACAATTCTGTTTTATTTACATAAATTATATTTTATTACATACGATTATAATATTACATATTTAACAGCAATTTGGCATAAGATTTACTTATTAATTTGTTTCTGTATTCTTTTTCATATTCATTTAACTGGAAAGTAGAGCTACCTTAGCATACTTTGTATTCACTCTTGTCTTCTAATTTTTTTTCACTAGAATCCAAGTTATAATGTTGCCTATAGATGAGGTTATTCTAGAATAAAGGGATAACCACATTAATTCATTTCTAGATCATCTAGTTCCAAATAAATAAAGTTTACCTTAATCTTGGCCTCTAAACTATGTCTTTTCCCAGAAACACAAAACTAGAATAAAACTAGAATACCACTGGTTAAATTAACATTGCATTTATAGTGTAATTGAAACTTTAAATATACATATATGTATATATGTATATACACGTATATGTATATTTAAATTTCCATTTTAAGTTCACCTGGTATGTCAGAAAGTTTTTCTCTCAGAATTCTGCAGGAGTGCAAGTTAAAGAAATGTATTTTTAATGTTCTTTTGGGAGATTTTTAGTGAATTATTTATGCTATTGTTTAACGGTCCACTTTAATACACTACTGCAGACAATCTTCAAACTTTCAAATCTTTCAAACTTTCCTTAAAATTTGTTAACAGTTATTTCTTTAATTTTTCCCTCTTTTTTTGTCTCTATTTTGTCATATATGTCATGCTCATACTTCTGAAAATCTGATTTATTAACTTATTTTCTTACCAGAAAATGTAATGTTGAATCCTTCATACGATATTGAAAAATCTGAAATGAAGCGCAATTGAGCCCTGAAATTTCCATACAGACCAGCATTGATTGTTGAAGGCAGTTCTGAACCAGTCAGACGAGCAAGTGGTTGGGTGAAACTACCATTCTCTGTGATTAGTAAGTAGTCATGATGGTCTTCCAAATGAAAAGTATGAAAGTTAAACTGCACACCTATAAAGAAAAAGAGGAAAACCAGACATTTAAAGTATATCAGTAAAATACACCGAGTTACCAAACTAACTAAAATCAGGACATTTCTTGTGATTGATTTCTCCAAAAATGAAAAGTACTGCTATAAAATATTCAAAACATATAGTATAATATCTTTCTTTTGTTTTGGGTTTTTGTTTGTTTCTTTCCCTTAGCTTCTCTATAAGGTATATATAAAAAGTCACATCTTGAAAACCGCTTGGAAGTAAAATTTTGAAATTAAAGCCTAAAAAGGAATCTAGTTTTTGAAAACTTTCAAGGAAATTATATTTTCTATTAAAGTAGAAGTTCTTTGACAAAAGTAACCACTCACTCAACTTCTAAGAAGATATGATAGATTTACTACTTTTCCTTAATAGTTTTTATGATGGATTCATACGACATATACTCTTGGGTCTGAGTTTTTACTGAACTTTAATAGTGTTAGACGTATCTACACTTTTGCACCCAGCTGTAAGTTGTTTATTTTTAGTGATACATTTCATTTTGTGAATGTACCACATTCATTTATATGTCCAACAGTTGATGGTCACTTAGTTTTTAATTTAGCATGAATGCAGATGGTGCTGCCATGAACATTCAAGTATATATTTTGAAGAACATGTTTTTATTTCTTTTGGATAAATATCTAGGAGTAGAATTAGTAAGTCATGGGAAATAAACATACATTATATGTATATATATATGTATATCAGCTTTAATAGATACAAAATGTCTCTGTCAATTTACATTTCCATCAACAAATCCAGTTGACCTGTGTCAACACTGACACTTGAAAATTTTTTACTTTTCCATTTGTTCTGTCCTAGTGGGCATGGTGTGGCATTGCTTGTGGTCTCATTTGAATTTTTAATGACAATGTCTCAAACACATGTAAAGGACTAACAATTACACACACATACTCCGTAAATTACAAAATGAAATAAAGGATTATACCACACTCATCTTTCTCTTGAAGTGCTTAATAAATTTTCTTACTTTATCTCAAAGAATCATCAAAATCTTCGGTAAAATAATCCAAAAACCCAAAGTATGATAACATTCTTTAACATTATTCATCAACTGTGTAGCTCCAAATGCTAGATAATCTTGGAGTCCTCATTGTTTTTGTTTGTTTGTTCATTTTTGTTTTGTTTTATAGAGGTATAGTTGATTTACAATGTGTTAGTTTCAGGTGTACAACAAAGTGATTATATTATTTATATATATATGTGTGTGTGTGTATATATATACACACACACACATACACATATATATTTTCAGATTCTTTTCCACTATAAGTTATTATAAGAAACTGAATACAGTTCCCTGCTCTCTACAATAGGTCCTTGTTTAACTATTTTACATATAGTAGTGTGTATATGTTAATCCCAGACTCCTAATTTATCCTGCCACCTCCATTGTTTTAAAACAACATGATATAAAATGAGACTTAAACAAGTAAATGGAAAACATAAGTAATGATAAGTCATTATTGCATAATGGGCCAGTGATTTCAATTTGGAAAAGATCTGATATGTGCAATGACACTATTTTTCAAAACCTTTTTAAAAATTTTAAGTTTTTTTTTTTTTTTTTCCTTTCTCTCTCCACAATGAGCCCTTTTTAGGACTGGTCAGTCTTCCAAATATTCTTCAATATAAATGTGGCAATTGACACTAGCCAGGTGTAAATGAGAACAGAGTGACAATGTTACAAGGAGAAGAAGCTTTGTCACCTAGATCTACTGATAACTAAGTTTACAAGACAACATAAATGGAAATTCAGATAAGTCAACTTGATTTCAGTCACAGACTAGAACTAAGAAACACTAGTAAGATAACAGAAGAGCAGATGGACAAATGAGAAAGAAATCATTATGTGTATTTTTATTCAAAAATGTGCTTGTTCTGATATGCACTGAATTAATATCTAGGCAAACGAAAAATTCTGTTAGATAGTGGTGGTAATAAACTCACTGTCAAGTATTACATACATAGCTTTTCTGAGACACGTTCTCCATTTCTAAAATGGGTTTCTAACAGGGTTGTCACAGTTTACATGAAACAATATACAGGATGACTTGGCACAGTGTTTTCACAGAGGAAGTGCTCAGCAACTGTTAGCTAGCATTATCATTTAACCCTTCAGCATTAAAGTTAATTCTTTTCATGTCACTCTGTCAACTACTTTATAAAAGGAAGCCTCTATCTATCAGATTATGGTTTAAACAGTAAAACCTGTTTTTCGCTAAAGCAAAACAACGTTAAGACCTTCTGCTAAAAGTTAATTAATCTGAGTAAGGACATGATACTAAGAACCTACCATATTCTAGGTACAGAATATGAAAATTTAGAAGACCGTAAATAATTCACGGTGTGTCTGAGGAAAAAACATACATAAACCAAAAGTTCAAGCATTCTACTAAGTGCTATAAAAATGATTAATATGACTCAATACAGGAGCACAGATATAGATACAGTTTGTTAAAGGGATCAGTAGAGGCTTCTAAAGGCAATGACCTTCAAAAGTGAGCAGATGTTCGTGGAGGAGCAACCCTGCAATAGATTTTTCAGGAAGAAGAAGCAGACAGGCAAAGACATACAATCTTAATAGGGCAATGGATATTGAAGAACAGTGAGAAAAAAGTCCATGGTTTCAAAATCATAGTACCTTCCCATAAAAGTGATAATTCAAGAAGCCCTATTAAGGCAATTTTTGTTACAGGAATATATGAAAAGACTTGGGATCAAAGTTAAAATATCATGAGTATCTAGGTTTTAGGCATAGTCATAACACTAGCTGTGACTTTAGGGGTACCATATACAGATGTTTGTGTAAATGTGTGTGTGTGTGTGTGTGTGTGTGTGTGTGTGTGTGTGCTGGGTGATAGGTTATATTACCTTGACAGTTTCTTCCAACTTTAAGAGATTATCCTTCACGTAACTTTGGCTACACTTTGGAATAGTTGTACTTCCAACAAATTTTGTTGGCTCTTAAAAGAAAAGCATATAATCTGCATTTCTTGCCATGTAAATACAGATTTAATTAACACTTGCAACCTGTGAAGATGCAAAAACTTAAGTGTTAATTAAACCTCTATTTACATAGCAAGCAGTATGTAGCCCTCCATTTTCTTGTATAACACAAGGAAGCTTATTTTAAACTCCATTAATCCACTGCACACCAGAATAATAGGATGCTTTGGTTAGCTTCCAGCAAAGAGTCTTCTATTATGGAGAACAACAAAAAAGACAGTTTACAAAGTCTTCCACCTCATTCCTGCTGTACAATACCAGAATACTCACTTTAATAATATTTTTCTCAATAGTGTTTAATTTAATTATAATAACAGTCCCTATATAATCTCACGCTCAATAAAAGGATGCCTAATTTTAGTAAAAGGTAAACTTTGAAAGCAGCTCTTTTGCCCCCTCCTGTTTGCCCATTTCTGTCCCCCTCTAACCTTGAAAGAACCTAATTAATCTGTTGATTCTTTTCCTAGATAAAAAGAAGTAAGAATACAGAATTAGTAGTTAAAGAATGACTAGCTCCCTATCCCAACTGCCCCCTTGGTGATGCAGCAGGCAAGATAGCATCTGAAGTCAGCCAGTCTGCACACACTGAGACTGGTGCAGAACACAGCTTTCTGCCTCACTGATGATTCACCAAAATTCTTTCCCCCTGTTCACTTTTCCATTTAAAAACTGTCACGGTGAAGCAAAATCTTTGGAGTTGGTCTCAGCATACGAAACTAACTTCTCCCCAGATTTCTGGCTTTACTGATTAAAGTACCTTTATTTTCTACTGACACTTGCCTCTTGAATTATCATTGCCTTTTGAACAGTGAGCAGCCGAACCTGAATTTGGTAACAACTTAATTTGTGTCTCAAATATTCTACCAGTACTTCAAATATATCTTACATAGTTCAGCAGGAGTATAAAAATGCTTTGTATAAAAAGCACAATGAATTCAAATGTATTAAACAACAGCTTTTTTAAAACTGTAACACTTACTTATTGCTAGGATTTTTTTTAAGATCTTCTATAGTAAAATCAGTAAGTACAATGTAATAGTAAAAAGCAGTAAGAGAAATGTAACAGCAGATTTAAAAGAAAAAAAAATGAATAAATTTACTCTTTTCAAAAGATTAGAATGTAGAGAATTTCAGGTAATTGTCTTTATTTATTTACTTATTTATTTATTTTTTGTCTTTTTAGGGCCACACCTGTGGCATATGGAAGTTCCACAGGCTAGGTGTTGGATTGGAGTTGCATCTTCCAATCTAAGCCACAGCCTCAGCAACTCAGGATCTGAGCTACATCTGTGACCTACACCACTGCTCATGGCAACACCAGATCCTTAACCCACTGAGCAAGGCCAAGGATGGAACCCACATCCTCGTGGATACTAGTCGGGTTTGTAACCCACTGAGCCACGACAGGAACTCCCAGGATGATCATTTTCACACTGTCAAATTATTGCCTTAACCATTTATATTACTAATTTACTACTTTGGTTGTAGTGCATGAATGAAGCATATTTAGTACTGCAGGGCCTTTCATTTATTTGCTAAAAAGATATTTATTAACATCTACCAAATGTAAGGTGTGATCTTATACTCTCAGTCAATTACGTGAGATATAACTGCAGTTCTGACAGAACATTTGAGACAAATATCTCTAGAAAGGTTATAAATTCATATATGAAAATAGTTATAATAAATCATCATAAACATTTTAAAAACAAATACATATTTGCTTTACAAGTGGCTCGCCACTTCATAGTTTCTTCCTATTCCCCTTTCGAATTATTTATTTATTTATTTATTTATTTATTTATTTTTTGCCTTTCGAATTTTTTAAATCAACCCCATAACACTATTCCAGAAACAAAGTAGCCATCCTATTTGAGATTTGTTGTTATGAAAATTCCAAATAACATTAGCTTAATATATCAAAAGAAAATAAATATATTAACATTCTGACAAAAAGCAATAGTATATCATAATACCATAGAAAAGTAAATATAATCTGCTGCTGCAGTTACTCAAATTGAATTTTGTATTAGCATATTTTAGTACTGATCTGTTTTGCTCATGCAAAATGACATTGTAAAGGAGAATGAAATAAAAATAGATGCAATGAAAATTCAGAAGATAGACCACTATCACATGAAGCAAATTACCTTTTCCATGGGTTACATCAACAGTCCACGTACAATTCAGAGAATTTGGATAAAATTCTGGATAACCAGGTGATAAGATTGTTCCACTAGGCCCTCTAACATCTCCTCCACATAATGCTGAAAATACAAAGAAATACAGTCATATGATCACTTACAGTTAGAGAGACAGAGGCTGAACAGATCTCTCTTAAAATAGAATGAATCTGATTATATTTGCTTAAGTTACTTCTTCAAAATATAAGTATGTAAAGACCTCTTCCAATACCAGGAAATCATTAAATCCTTTGCAGCACTAGAGAAGAAAAAGGGATGTAATAGCCTTTGAGAATTAATACAGGCCCCAAGAGAATTTAGCTCAACTTTCCACATTTGCATTTGAAGAAAACACTTACCTTAAACATTTCTTATTATAAGAAACATTTGCATAAATTGGTTGTAAATTAAACATGAGTAATTAATTGCTTAGCATTCGCTCTTTTACTAAGCTTTAAAATTAAAAACAAACTGTTAATTATACAAAATCATTTCTTTAGCTCCCCAGAGGGATATGTGCCAATCTTTGCAAAATTCCTTTTTAAACAGTGAAGTAAACTGAAAATTTTGAAGGTTGCTTTGTCACTTCTGTATTTCTCTGAGAAATATGAACAGAAAGAGGTCTCTGAGAGGATAGCAATTTTTAAGGAAAACTTCAAGATAATAAAAATAAATAAATGTTTATGAACCGAGGTCAAAGAAAGTAAAATTTGATTAAATGCTCATTTATTTTAGAATGAATCAGTTTACAATGGCTTCTACCATCACTGGTTATGATATTCCATATAATTTTATCAGTATTAAAAATTAAAGCAAACAATGATATAGCCAGAGAGGAATGTATATTCTAGTGGAAGCAGAGAAATGTTGACTCCTTATTCTATTCTATTTGGAGACGCCAACTCTCTGGGACATGAGCAATGTCGGCAAGAGCAGTGAGAACTGTGAATGCAACATATAAACTTGTCTGCTCTGCTCTGATCCTTGCTCAGTTTCCCTGGGATATTAGAAAAGTGAGTTGTGGCTTTATTCTCTTCCACATTTTTTTTTTTTTTCCAAGTAGCAATGCTGAGAAGGAAGAGCTGAGGCAACTTGGCTCCTAATCCACACTGACCTGACCAGAAGTAGTAACTCTAGTTCCTAGAAGTATTTAAGCATGAAGGTTTAAGACTTACATAAATATATACACAATTTAAAAACACTCTTCCTTTTTCTAATTATTCTACTTCACATACAAATAAAAGAAGGTCTTAACCAGTACCTCTCTTGGAGTTGTCTTACAGGCCACCTTCCCAAGACCAAGATAAGCCGATGCTTCCAATTCTATTTATTATCAATACGTTTACAATAATATGCATGATTTGGTATCCTAGGCTCCTGTTTAGAGCCTGAAGAGTCCTTTACTGGTGATTATTCTTACTGAAAATTTCAATTTCCCTCCAATTTTTTAAAAAGCCTCATTGTGATTTTGTAAGCAATTTAAGAGCTGCTAGGTATATCATTTCCACTATTTCTTGCTGATAATGGAACTGTTTTTATTTATGTTGCAATTTGTTCTGCTTCTTGACAAAGGATTCTTTATTATTTTATTAGATTATTTTTACATATGTAAATTTATCCAAACACACTATATTTTATTTTATTCTCCGTCATGAGAGTCAGACAAAAAAAAAAAACAGCAATACTACATGGTATGAATTTGTTGAGTGAAATGTGATGAGTGAACATGCTCTACTGGATTAAAACCTGCAATCTCTATTTGAAAAGACTATGTTTCATTCAGCAAGAGTAAAAATCAGTGAACAGAAGAATTTTGGAAGTGGAATCGGTTAAACACCAAAAAGAACAAAAAAGAGAAATGTGAATTTTTATAAAGAACATCAGACATGTTGTGCATGAATGTATGGATATCTGGTGTGTGTATACGTTATAGAGCAAAAACTTCTCTATACAACAGCATTCTTTCAAATAAAGCTACTCTGTCAAATATCCTGCCTTCTGTACTTAGAGAATTTCTTGGAAATTTTCTCTCTGCAAGCTACACCCAACATATGTGTTGAAAGTGGATGTTAAATGAATATTCTGCAGATAAATAAAATTGAGTAACTATAAACACATTAATATGCTTAGGAAAAATGGCCAATAACTAAAACATTATTAATGAAAATTTGTATTGTTACTTAGATTATAACCAGATGACAAAATACAGAGTTCATTTTCAGGATACAGTGCAACTTTCTATTTGAGAATATTAGTATTGGATAAAGGCCTTGAAAGGAACTGACTTGATAGAATTTCTCAGTAAATAATGGAAAAGAGTGTGATTTAGGTCTCTCTCTCTTTCCCTCCGCCCCCTTTTTTTTTGAGAGATGAAACTGAAAATATGAAAATAATTGTACTTCTTTTATATCAAATAAAAAGGGAAAAGAATATAACTACTTACTAATACTTAGCAAAAACAAGGCCAAAGGTCAATATAACTCATACTATTTGAAGACTTTTATTTCTATTAACTCATTTAAGCCCATAACTACTCTACAAGAAAAATAATATAATTGTTCACAATTTACAGTTAAAAAAGCAATTACAGGGAGAACTCAAGTAGTCTAGTTCCATGATCTTAAGCCAACTCTTAAATCAAGTGTTGATTTTTTCCCCATATTCTGAGGTATTTTTTCCTACTAAAAAAAAAACAACATATATATATATAGCAAACTATAATGCCCTTCACATATGCTTGACTTGTTAGCATTCTCTCTCATATGATCAATCTATATAAAAATTCTCCAATATATCATTCATTTCTCAGAAACTCATTTAATACTTTCATCTTCAAATCACTCTCTAAACACCTGAACCCAAATGTGTCAGTATACTCGTCTATGTTCTTATCTTTAATTGATTTATGTTTATTGGATGCTCATTTGTCAATGGCTTTGTGTGACTGAAACAATTTGCCATCGGCAGCAGCAGAAGCATGTTCAAAACCTAATAAAATCCTTCATCTTTCTAAATTAGATTATTTTACATTGCAAATATTTGGAATTATATTTGCTTCATATTATTGGCTTTTTGAACAAACAGATTAATAGTATGTGCACTGATATAATGCACAATGATAGATGCTAATGAATGCTTGAATTGTCTTTATTTTTTAATTGGTTAATTTATTTCTGAATATTCTCTCCGTCTGATGATGTTTACTTCACTAAAAAGATCCCTTCCTATCTGATATTTTCTCTGTGGTGGCATGGGTTCGATCCCTGGCCAGGCACAACAGGTTAAGGATCTGGTATTATCACAGCTATGGTGAAAGTTGCAGCTGTGACTCAGATTTTTTCCCTGGCCCAGGAACTTCCATATGCTCTGAATGAGGCCAAAAAAGGAGAAAAATAAATAAATAAATAAATAAATAAATAAAGTACTTCTCTTAATGCTAAGAAAGTGTGAGAGTAAATCAAATAGCTTATTAGAAGCAATCATAAGAGGCTTAAAATGCAAAGATGAACAAAAGAAGTTTTATATGTAAGATTTTTTTTTAGGTTGAAAATGGATTTTAAGTATACTGTAAAATACAGAGTGGTATAGAGACTATTAAGAAAATTTCTCAGAGAACTTTTTTAAAATTATTCAATGAATTTTATTACATTTATAGTTGTACAACAATCATCACAACTCAATTTTATAGCATTTCCATCCCAAACTTCCAGTGCACCCCCCCACCCCCCAACCTGTCAGAGAACTATTTTTTAAAAGAAATTCTGAGAATTAAATCAGTTCAAAATGACCATTCATACACAAAACTTCATTGGAACAAGAGTGTCTTAAAATGATGCCATGGCCCTCCTGTCTTATCCATGTATCATCTCTTTGAAGGAATTCCAATTTACCCCAACAACTTTGATAATCACTGATGCCATATGTCTTTAGGGATACAAACACTTTTAGAACAGATCCAGTAGGTTTATATATTATTGAGAATGGAAGACAAACAAATTATACACCAAGTAAATCCTTGAAACACTATAGAGAATTTAGGGAGCAATGAGATGAACATTAAAAATAAAGTTTATTTTAGGCCAAGAAGTTGGCAAAAAAAAAAAAAAATCTAAAAGAACCAAGATCAGCAGCACACCCAAGACACAATGACAGTCTGAAACATGAGCTGAGATAATTAGCCAGACATACAATAATCTTAGCTATTAGCTTATTTTTCCTCCCTGATTTCTGCCATAAATGATCATTACCTGATCACATGATAAGAATCAGCTAGAATTTTAAAATAGTGAAGTTTCCTCAAAAGCCAAGCTCTTGAGTGTAAGTGGCCACACTTGCAAAATTATACCTTCCCCTTGGTATTGATACACCTTTGGTAAGTACTAAATTATCCGTAACTTAGAACAGAGTGTTTCTAGACAATTATTCATCAAAAGATATTGAGTACTTCAATGAAGCATGGAAATAGCCACCTATTACAAATTCCATTATAATTTTTTGTTTGTTTCTTTAAACCTGGAATCTGTTCTTTTCTTATTTCTAGGTCTACTTTAAATCGTATGACCTTAAGTGAAATAAATAAATAAACAAACAAACAAACATACTTGAGTTTTATGTACCATGCTTACTTGAATTCTTGGGTCCTAAACATCAATCCATTCACTCTTTTGCTCTGTTAGTCTATGTACACAAATATTTCAATAATATGGAAGAAATAAGGGAAATGAAGTTTAAGGAAATTCCATTCGATTTTGGGTTCTAATGACGTAGGTGACACTAAACTAATTATGTTATATATTCGATGTTAAATTTCCTACCAAATAAGATGGCTATACTCTTTATCAAATAAAATGGAATCATTTGACAGAGAAATTAGAGTACCAAGACGAGTGAAAACAGGGCTTGTCTTAGGCAATTCAGGATATGTGGTCTATCTACCTATTTATCAAATAGCATAGCTATCCTAATTAAAAATGCCTAGTTCCTGAAGGATTGAGTCCTACCAGACGTATGACCTCAACTTTACCCCTAGTACTCATAACAACTTTATGTCCATGGTACATAGAAAACATCACTTGGATGTGACTTTTGATATACATATATTATTCCCTTCACACTTGTTGGCGAAAGAAGAATGCTATTCTGGTTTTTCTTGTCTGACCTTCTCTAGAGCCACTCAAATCTCAGTTTTATGAAAAAAACACTGGAGAGATATTCAAGAGCAAGATTTAATCAAAATGGCTAGTAAAACATGCTCTTTTGTTTCGTTTTCAATCTAACATCTTATGTTTAGGAGATGTCTTTTAAAAATGTATGTAAAAGAAGCAAGAAGAACACATAGTTCTTGACCTCAAGAATATAATTAAGGAAAATAAAAAAATAAGTGTAACAACTATCCACTCCACTAGCTCAAGGAGAACACATAATGTTTGTTCCTGTTCAACAATATTACTTTAGTGCCTACACAACACAACACAATGAACAAATATTGACTTAGTAAATCAATAGGCAGTTATAATGAAGCAAAAAATCCCATTAACAAGTAGAGAAATATAGACTCTACAGACTAATCAGAGACCTTTCCTGGGATTTTTCTAATTGTAACGATGAGGAAAAACTCTCATTCTTCTCTGATCCTAGAAATATGAGATTATAAGATCTTCCTGAGAATGTATACTCCATGCCCAATCCCCTACATGGAAAAGACCTAGGTGCAGTTAAAGAGAATGATGTCAATAGACAAAGAAAAGCCAAGATGAAAAATGGAGAGATCCTTTGAATAGGTTTGAATTCATGATTATAATTAGCAAGGTGAAGTATGTCACCTGTTTCTTTTCTAAGTTTGAAACTTTGAACAAATTCTGCATTCATTTTTTAAAGCCAGTTAGTGTTGGTTTTCTGTCACTTACAATTACAAGAATGCTCACTATTATAAATGGTACTCTACCAGATACAGGGAAGATGTGCTGATGATTCTTTTAAACCTTGTTATAAAAACAAATTGACCTAAAGATGTTACCAAAAAATGATAGCACTGACAGTACTTGAAAACTTAACTAGAAAATGAAAAATGTGACCTTCCACTTGGAAAAAGAATAAGACTATGTAAGGAATAGTGTTATAAATAAAAATCAAAGCCAAAATCTAAATAATGAATAAATTTATACTGTGTGTGCTTTTTGATAAAGCAAGTGTGCAAGCACTTCCCATACTTAGGAAAGCAGCTTCTTTCACTGTACTTTCATATGTGTTTTCTGAAAAATGAAGGATTGCTGACTTTCCATAGAAACAAAGAAGAGGTAAGCAAACGGGTATCTTATTTTCTATAGCCAGTAACTTGTAACAGGGCAGTCTAGTACATTGCCATAGTGCTGCGTAGCTAGGATGAATTTTGACTGGTATGTGCTGCCTTCCAGGCAGGAGGTAAATATTCTGTCTCTTCATTGTGTTCATCTGATACCAATCTGACATTTTCAACGCTATTTTGTCAGAGTCTGAGGACACAACAGGCACATAAAATTGGTTACCTCGACGTATTTTAAAAACACATATAGCGGGACTTCCCAGCGTGGATCAGCAGTAACAAACCTGACTAGTATACAAAAGGATGTGGGGTTGATCCCTGGCCTTGCTCAGTGGGTTAAGAATCTGGTGTTGCTGCGAACTGTGGTGTAGGTCACAGATGCAGCTCAGATCCTTAGTTGCTGTGGCATAGGCCAGCATCTGTAGCTCCAATTTGACCCCTAACCTAGAAACTTCCATATGCTGTGGGTGCAGCCATAAAAAGCAGAAGAAAAAAAAAAATACATCAAGCATCCTTTGGGATGAGGTAAGTTTGGCCGATTATCAATATTCATTCTTTTGTTTCCCTATTAACATTTTGATAACAAAATTGTCAGTATATATAAGAAATATATATATACACATGCACATAGATATGTTAACATATATAAGTATATATGTTAACATATATATTTGTGTTATATATATGTTATATATATTTATGTTATATATATTTATGTTACATATATAAGTATATATAGATATGTTATATATTTGTGTTATATATATGTTATATATATTTATGTTATATATATTTATGTTACATATATAAGTATATATAGATATGTTAACATATATAAGTATATATGTTAACATATGTTTATGTTATATATATGTGTGTTATATATATTTATGTTATGTATATATATAAGTATATATGTTAACATATATTTATGTTAAGCCTCACATTTTAAAGACTATGTTGGTTTCTTTCTGGTTTATAAATCAACTTATTTTGCATATTGAATGAATTCTTACCATCACAGGTTGGAAGTGGATGACTCCACCAGTGGTTTTTCTCACATAAAAGAGGCTCTTCATGGCTTAGCCTGTAACCTGGATCACAGCTAAATGAAACAGTAGATCCAATGGAGAAATCATGACCATAGCGACGACCATGTACAGGTATGCCAGGGTCCAAGCAAGAATAGGTGTTCACTGTAACACCTGGAAAACAAAGGAGACATGAAAAAGAATAAATTTGATGGCGATCAAATCATTTAAATTAACTCTCATCCCTCAAACAATTGTGAATAATAAATAAATTAATGTGACTCTAGCTTTATTTTAAAAACTGACAATTTATTGAAAATTTGTTTTGATATTTCCTACTCACAAAGAACCAAAAATCAGGCCAATAGTTGCATAGGAACTTGAAGAAAATGTGTAATTATCTTTCAAACTTTATATTGTTATACATTATATACATATATATACACATATGATAATCATAGCAGTAATTAATGTTTTTGAGCTTATTCTATTCCAAGTACAACTCTAAAATATTTCCAAAAATTGCCTCATTTAGTTATTAAAGTCATTATGTCATTTCATTACATGAAATTAATTTTATTATTAAAACTCCATGTGACTGCTTTAGGAGACTGATTCTAGAGCCTCGGCTATAACCAATATTATAATTAATATTGTAATGTGATTTTAAAATTTTGATCAACTTTTAAATTTGAAGTTTGTTGTTTTGATAGAAAATATAAATAGAAGGAAGAGTGGGAACATTTTTCAATATATGAGTATGGGCATTGGTATTTTTCTAAGGGAAACAGTGCCCCTCTCTACTTGTCAAGGTTTTTAATAGCCTGTAGTATACTTTGGTGTCTTCTGATTATAATCTTCCTCCTGACTTAAAATCCCTAAGTGAGATTACACCACGACAATGCTTTTCCCCTCATAAGACACGGCTCCCCAACCTTGGCACTGTTGGCTTGTTAGGTTGAATGATGCTTTGTTGTGGGTATATCCAAAGCATTGTAGTATGTTTCACAGCACCCCCGGCCTCTACCTATTGGATAGATGCCAGGAGCATTCTTCCAGTCATAAAAATCAACAGCATCTCCAGATTTTGCCAAATCTTCCCTGGAGTTGAAAACTTAAATGTAGAGTAAAATAAGTAATTATCTCATTCTTCCTAAATGGAAGATTATACAATGAATAACTACTATTTTGGTATTAAAAATATAATAAATAGCATTGCCAAAATTAGATATTATATTAAATCACATTCATGAGAAAATATTTATTTTTAATATTTTATATTTATATTCTTAATATTTATATGTATATTTTAAATATTTATTTAATATTATTTTTATTTATTTATTTATTTATTTATTTTTTTGCCTTTTGTCATTTTATGGCCGCGGGTTTATGGCCGCACCCACGACATGTGGAGGTTCCCAGGCTAGGGGTCTAATCGGAGCTGTGGCCACTGGCCTGCGCCGCAGCCACAGCAACGCAGGATCCGAGCCGCCTCTGCAACCTACACCACAGCTCACGGCAACGCCGGACCGTTAACCCACTGAGCAAGGGCAGGGATCGAACCCGCAACCTCATGGTTCCTAGTCGGATTCGTTAACCACTGCGCCACGACGGGAACTCCTA
>PVHT020000230.1:10644672-10714878 GCA_004024745.2 Catagonus wagneri
TAGGGGTCTAATCGGAGCTGTGGCCACTGGCCTGCGCCGCAGCCACAGCAACGCAGGATCCGAGCCGCCTCTGCAACCTACACCACAGCTCACGGCAACGCCGGACCGTTAACCCACTGAGCAAGGGCAGGGATCGAACCCGCAACCTCATGGTTCCTAGTCGGATTCGTTAACCACTGCGCCACGACGGGAACTCCTAATATTATTTTTAAAAGCCACTCAATTTTAAAATGAAGCTAAACAAAACACCAAAAAAAGAGCTCAACTTTTAAAGAAGCAAATTATATGTTTAAGTATGTTTATCATGCATATTCATTTGCTTTAAATGCTGCTGTTTTTAAATAGAAACTAAATTATAACATAAATTTTTATCTTCTAGGTAATTAATTGCTTTTAACCTGCTTTATCCTTCTTCTCAATGTGACCATTATTCTTCTAGGGAACAAGGCTCTGAAACCTTCACTCATCTTTGAATCTCTCTCACATTTCTTTTTCCTCCACAAATATGTCTGAAATCCAGCCTTATGGAAAAGCATAATTTTATTGATTGCTTCCCTTACCCAAAGCCTTTATCACTTCAATTCTATAAGAAAAAAAATGTCTTACCTCTCCCTTTTGGTATCTTTCATTCTCAATATATTCTGCATATAATTTTGGACACATACATTCCTAAAACATGTTCTTTTGTTGCTTTTGTACCCTACTGCTAGTGGCATCAAGTGCAAAGTCATCACACCATGAAATTCAAGACTTCCATACTGAACTCAATTGTCATTAATTTTCATTATCTTCCACAAGTCATCCTTCATACCAGTCAGGCAAGTCTCCTCACTAGTTTTGCCTTTTATTTCTCTGCTGTCAATACCCTCAATTTTTCCTTTAACTTACACAGTTATCTCAATCTTTAACTGACACACTCACAACCCCTCTCTCTCAAGTCTTGATCTTCTAATGCTCCAAGTCATTTGTAACTTTTCTTTATCCAAATCTCTTATGTTGTAGTGAAATCCTAAGAAATCGGGACACTGGGGGTTTGAAGAGGTCACACACAATTACAAATTATGGTAAAAGCAAAATCAAGCACATTTAATTGTCAAAAAGCAATTTTAATAGTTTCAGATTACTCAGAGTAAAGGTCAGTAAATAGTACAAGGTTAATTATTTCATTTGCCCTTCTTGTCTCTTCAACTGATTGATGGAGTGAGAGAATACATTTCCTTTACGTTCCTCACCGTACTGTACATATTTAGCAGTCACAGAATATCTAAAGAAATGCCTCAATATTGAATGACAAATAAATCAAGGCAATTATATATTGCAAAACTGAGAAAACAAGATCCTGAAGGACAGATAGTATAATCTATTAGCTATTAGTCTTTACTATTACAATACAATTAATAGCTAAGTAATTTTAGAATAATCATGTTTTGGCAATGTACAAAATTTTCAGAAGTTAATATTGGCATTATAACAAAAGATATAACATTTTATCATTTTTCTTTATAGAACTTGTTTTTTCAAAAGTAAAACAGCAAAATAGAATTTGTTTATGTAATAAAAAAATTATTTTTTTATTTATCTACTCCTTCCCATCTCTACTAATCTTATTATTTAACTATGTATTCTTTTAGATACATATCATTTTTCATAATTGAAAAAAGAACCATATATACATATAAGTTCATATGAAAAATATGCTTTTAGAAATTGGTATCTGTGTCTAAGGATTTGTTTTTATCTGTCAGTGTATTGTTTATGAAATGTTTACATATCCAATAAAATATGATTATATCTGCATTTCAAGAAATAGAACATAGGAGTTCCCTTCGTGGCTCATCGGTTAACGAATCCGACTAAGAACCATGAGGTTGTGGGTTCAATCCCTGGCCTTGCTCAGTGGGTTAAGGATCCGGCGTTGTCGCGAGCTGTGGTGAAGGTTGCAGACGCGGCTCGGATCCCGCGTTGCTGTGGCTGTGGCAAAGGCCGGCGGCTACAGCTCCTGTTAGACCTAGCCTGGGAACCTCCATATGTCGTGGGTGCGGCTCTACATAAAGGCAAAAAGACAAAAAAAAAAAAAGGAAATAGAACATAATTAACAGGAGTAGTTTTTCTTTGGGGTCGGGAGACTGAACTGAAAGAAAAAAAAAAGGAAAGTCTATTCTGTGCTGCTATTTTTATATTTTTAATGTGTTTTGTAAACTATAAATAACCTTATCCTATTGGTACAGTTTTTAAAATCCTCCTGTTTTGAACGGACAGAACGAATGGAGTAAAAGTAACCAGCAAAGGGGATAAAAATAAAATTCTTAAGTGCAATCAATTGTAGCATTGAAAGAAATCCTTCCAATAAAATTTTGGTCCACTGGAGAAATCGAGTTTTCCCTTTTAATTGATTCTATTAAAGAAAAACAGAAATTCACCAAACACCAAATATAGTTTTAAAGTTTTAAGTACTTAATATTTAAAGATTTTTGTTTTGTTTTTTTTTTTTTTTTGGAATGGCTGCACCTGCAGCGTATAGAAGTTGCCAGGTCAGGGACTGAATCTGAATCACAGCTGCAACCCATGCCATAGCTGCAGCAACTGGATCCTTTAGGATCCTTTAACCCACTGCACCCATTTGGGATCAAACCTGTGCTTCCACAGCAACCCAAGATGCTTCAGTTGGATTCTTAACCCACTAAGCCACAGTAAGAATTTCTACCCTACTAATTTTGAAGCCTGTAAATGCTTCATTTAAAGAAGACAGTTTGGGAGTTCCTGTAGTGTTGCAGCAGTTAACGAATCTGACTAGGAACCACGAGGTTGCGGGTTCGATCCCTGGCCTTACTCAGTGAATTAAGGATCCGGCATTGCTGTGGGCTGTGGTGTAGGTCGCAGACACGGCTCAAATCTGGCGTTGCTGTGGCTGTGGTGTAGGCCGGCAGTTGTAGCTCTGATTCGACCCCTAGCCTGGGGACCTCCATATGCAGCAGGTGTGGCCCTAAAATGCAAATATATAAATAAATAAATAAAAATAAATAAAGAAGACAGTTTGGTTACCTTCAGCTTGGGGAACTTATTAAGAAAGTGTCAATAGGAAAAGTGTTCTGTTTGCTTTCTTGGTAAGAAAGAGTTTGAGATAGTAAAGGTTATCTCACAATACTAAATAAACCACAAGACTAATATAATAAAAAATGAAAGTGATCTCTTGTAAACTAATATAAATTGAAAGTCACTGCCTCCTGACCAGATTTGACCAAAATCAATACTTGTTGTGTCTCTCATCAATTTCAGCATCTCCTAGTCTTCACTCTGCCATTTAGGCACTAGCCCTCAATAATAATTTGGACTATGTAACCAAAAACCTATAGATGACAAACTTGCTGACTGTAATAAAGGCTCTGACTTAGCCAAACTTCAGTCAGGCTTCTCTGAGTCCTCCTTTTGAGCAGGTCTCACCCTTGGGCTCTATCCTTGGCCTATTTTAATCCAGTTTTAGCAAGAATCCTTTGGGTCAGTTTATTGAAAATCCCTGCCCTTGATATCTGATCAAATTTCTCATCCAGAGGCCCTCGATATCTTATCACTCTAGGCTGTCTTCAGTAAAAACCCTGTCTATTGGGTCCACTCTTTTACAAGAAAGGAATAAATTTGAGCTTTCTTTTTATTCATCTGATTTGTTGTTAATATATAAGAACTACCGTTCAGTTGGAAAACCGAGAGAAATCTGTAAACCAGCTATAATGGAAAAAAAAAAGAACTACCATTCATTGAACGTTTGCTGCATTTTAGCGATCTTAATAACACCTCACATGCATGGTTTAACTTAATCCTAAAAATAATCCTAAGTCTGAGAACATGAATACAGCAATGTATTTGGCTGAAGTGGGAGTGAATGTGATATACTGGGCATAGGATAGAGCAATGGACTAAAAGAAAAAAAGGGTCTTCCCATTCTAGCATACTGATACAAATTAATTGCTAGTAAAAATTAATTTTGAAATAATTTTATAGAATAAGTCTACTCTGACTCAGCTTTAAGTAATAAACATTAAAATAAATATCTCAATTAAGGTCATTTACAGTCATCTGATTTCCCAAGTGTGTGTTAACCCTCTCTTTGCATTTTAAAATAATGTTTAAGAAATATACTTGCATGTCACAAAATTCTAAATAAAGAGAAGTTAATATAATTAAATAATATTTTGGATAAGATTAAAAAGAAAAAAACAATAAATATATATTAATTATGGTTTCAAAAACCCATGTATCCATTGACCAGATTTACTGAAGAGAGATACTGAATGAACATGGAATATAAAGTTACAAATTTCAAATGTTAAAATCTTCTCCTGAGGCAGAAGGGGGTATAGGAGACTTGAACATAAAAAAAAAAAAAAAGTGATACAACATCTATCTGTACCTGATATAAGGATATCTTGCAGTAACCTTCTTTAATGTTCATTCAAAGATATATGACAATGTATTTCCACATGAAAAAGTGTACATATATGAGTTTACATGTATGTACACAACCAAACATCATATACAATATATCCGCATATTTATCTATATGCCAGATGTTTATAAATAAATAAGAAACTTGGTTCTATGTATATACTAGCATCAATTTTTTTTAAAAAATCAGACATATTTTGCTCTTTAAACAAAACTAAAGTATATGAGTTAGATAGATTATTCTCAGTTGATTCCAACACTGTGAGTTATAGCTTGTTTTAATATATAGCTTTTGGCCAGTCATGTTAGCTGTGGTTGAATACATATGAGTATATATTTTTATTTTCAGTGTGAATAGAATTTTCAATTCTTCACAGAAAAATGATTAAATTGAATGTTTTAAATGGAAATGTATGCAGTGAGTGTGAGTAAAATATAAAATACATTGAATTTATGAAGCAAATGCTAAAAGAATTTGACAATATTCATATACAGCTTAGACTGACATTAACTGCCTATTGTTGGCTTTTCAGAACTGCACAAATAATTAGCATGTAAACTCATTTTTTAAGATTTTTTTTATTTGAGGAGTTCCCATCGTGGCTCAGCAGAAACGAATCTGACTAATATCCATGAGGATGCAGGGTCGATCCCTGGCCTTGCTCAGTGGGTTAAGGATCCCCCACTGTGGTGAGCTCTGGTATAGGTCACAGATGCAGCCCAGATCTGGTGTTGCTGTGGCTGTGTCGTTGGCCAGGGGTACAGCTCCAATTTGATACCTAGCCTGGGAACCTCGATATACCATGGGCGTGACCCTAAAAAAAAAAAAAATTTATTTGATACTTAGTATTACCCTTCATAATGATAGCACCTAGATAATGCTGGGAAAAATCTATTTCAGGATTTGCTAAAACACACAACTTGTAACACATTAACATTCTCATAGATCAAGGAAAGCTTTGATTTTTTTCATATATCTTAGTTCTTTTAATGATACAATAATACCAAAAGTATGGAAAATGCAATAAGGAAATCAAAAAAAAATTTGGCATTACTTACTTTCATAATGAATCTTGAAACCGTTATTGGAACGGCTATTGTCTGTTGTAAATAGAAGGTATATAAAATTACTGCTACTAAATAGAAACTGGGGCACTTGTGTGCCATTGTAAGACCCAAGCAAAGGTGACAGAAGATTTGGCCCATCATGAACTTCCAGAACATCATAATTCAGTTCAGTCTGAAATCTAAAATTAAGAAACACAAGCAAATATATTTATTAAAATAACACTATATAGGAAAATAACACTTTAGATTGCTATTTAAATTTTTTATGATCTTATTTAGAATTTTTACCAGTTTTATAAATAATGTTTTAAGCTTATCTAATATCCTATATATCATTTAAGGCCCCATCATTTGAGAATATCAAAGAAGCTCTTATTCCTACGGACAATTTTCATTTTAAAACATATATCTTTGTTCTTCACAAATAAGATTTCTTTCAAATGTTACAGATTATCTTCAGTAAAGAAATGGCCTTTCCATTAACCAACCATATTTTTGGAGTCATCTTTCTTTAGTTTTTCTCTTTCTATGGGAAACTGTGATTTATATTTATCTTCAATCAGATCATCAGAATCTCATCTTAATAGCATATATATATCTCAAACCTCAGTGTAGGTTAGTTTCTCTACTATATTGCCACAATTTATTGTGCCTTTTGTGACACTGATCACAGTTGTTTGCTTGTTTGACAGCTGTCTCCTTTAAGAGTCTGTCAGCTTTACAGACTCAGACAGTGTCTATTTTTGTCAATATTTTGCATACAAAAGATACCCAGTAAATATTTATTGGATAAATGAAGGAATTAATGCATTTTAAAGACAAAAATATCTTTCTTTTCTCTAGAGTTTGTGTCATCTTTACCATGAAACTAAAAACTGAAAACAAAACAAAAAAAAACCAAAAACACTCAATATACTGGATACTTTAGCATTAAGTGTGCATTTTCAACCTTTTAAAATGTATCTTCCAACAAATTTTTGGCAACTAGTTATATTAAGTGCACATTTTTTTCTTATTTCATTTTTAGGCTGATGTGGAAGTACCCAGGCTAGGGGGCAAATAGGAGCTCAGCTACTGGCCCCTGCACAACAGCCACAGCAATGCAGGATCCAAGTCACGTCTGCTACCTATACCACATCTCATGGTGATGCCAGATCCTCAGCCCACTGAGCAGGGCAGGGAGAGAACCCACATGCTCATAGATACCAGTCAGTTCTTAACACTGAACCACAAAGGAAACTCCTCAGTACACTTTTAAAACTGATTTTGAATTGAAATGTCTACTGATTTTTGGATAATGACTTTATCATATCTACCAGTCTTTTCTAGTATTGCAATATTAAACTACATTATTTCTTAAAAATAAAAGCCAGAGGAAAAACTCAAAACCTGGCTAAAACAAATTGAAAGAAATATTTAAAAATTAGAAACTTTATCTCACTATAAAATCTTCAATGTGATTATAAATATGGTACAAAAATAGTCAAAATAAAGTGTATTATTTAAAGCTATTTCAGAGGTACAGTTGAAATATTTTAAAATTTATACCACTGTTACATCCTATTAAGTAGTATGGCTTTCATAAGTTTGTCTTACTTTTCATTTTGCGATCTGGAATATATCATGTTTGTCTAAAAACAACTTTTCCAATGATGTGGCTTAGAGTAGGAAATGTATAGAAACACACTATGTCCTTTAAAAAATGATCAGGCAATTGTGTACTGTGAATCCATTATTTGGTTGTATTGTAGTCAGTCTGTTGTATTATTAAAATTGGAGTTTCACTTTGATAGCTAGTCAACTGATAACAACAAATTAAAATGAACAGAAGAGTCAGGGATTACTCTGAACTAAAACATAAAGGGACTTAATTCTTAATAGAATAGCAACATTTAATACTGATATAGAGAACATTGTTCAGTAGGAGTGAATCTTTAAAAAGAAAATAATCACAGATCTGCCTGAAGGAATCATAAAAATATATTAAAATATCAAGGGAAATGGATAACTACACAATAATTTGAATTTCTTTCATTTTGTATTTTAAGACAGTTTTATAAATGTCTCATGTATTGCCTCAATCTAGTGTTCATTTGTTTATGACATTAAGGTTATTGTTTATCATAAACAAATGTTATAGAGCCACTGGATGATCTTAAAAATGAAATTAATCTAATTTTACTCAATTTGTGTTGTGTTTTAAAATGTTCCTGGTATAATCCAAAACCATTCTGACCAAACTGAAATAGTTCTCATTTAAAAAGTTGCTCTCAGGAAGACTGATATTGACAGCTTGTGTTCAAGGAGTTAAGGACAGGAAAGAAAATAGAAAAACAGGTTCAGGACTATTAATAATAAAAATGAGTTCAGTTAGGAGCTACCAAATACTGAGAAAAAAATAAGAACTGAGGGAAAAAACAAAAGATTCTATGCAAATCCGAGAATAAGACTTTACTGTTTGGCTACGTTAAGAAGAAATAAACAATTAAAACAAAAAGCATATGCCCATTGGTGATGTGGTTATTTTATTCTGCATTTGATAGCAAATTATAACTCAAACTAATGGGTAATATATTTGTAATGTTTTTTAGAGGTTTTTTTTTCCTATAAATTAATTCTAATCAATCATGACATTTGAGAACACAGGAAAATGCTGCAAATTAACTACACAGCCTTTTTTTTTTTTTTATTTGGTGGCTGCTGCCCTTACAGCATGTGGAAGTTCCCAGGATAGGGACTGAATCCAAGCTGTAGCTGCAATGTATGCCACAGTTGCAGCAGTGCTGGATCCTTAACCCACTGTGCCAAGCCAGGGATCAAATCTGAGCCACTGCAGGAATTATGTTGGATCCTTAACCCGCTGTGCCACAGCAGGAACTCCACAGCCATCTTCAGTATATGATCTGATTTTTTAAAATTTCATTTTCAATCAGATTAATTTAAGTTTTTCATGAGTAATAGAAAGCAAATGATGTAAATCTCTAGTAAATACATTTCATTATTTGGAACCAAATTCTAAAAAAAAAAAAAAAATTCTCACGGATGAGAGGAATTACTAAAGTTAGCAACCAGTGTCCCTACAAGAGTTTGGCTGGAACTCAAAAGAGAATTAGTTTTTTTAAGACCATAATTCTTGTTAGATACTTCAAAGATGTGATCTTATTTTTCAAAATAATCTTAAGGGGAAAATGAAACAACAAGATATTACAAGGTCAGAGTTCCTGCTGTGGCAAAATGGGATCAGCAGCATTTCTGAAGCACTGGGATGCAGGTTCAATCTCCAATCAGGCACAGTGGGTTAAGGATCTAGCACTGCCACAGCCCCTTTGTATTTTGTAGTGGGTCACATTTATTTTTGGTGTGGGAATCTGGATATTTGCTGTCTCTTCCTTCAGTGTGAGCAGGCTAATATCCCCTTGATAGGGTGCTGAGGGTGTTTCCAGGGAGGAAGCAATGGGGAGGAAGTCAGTACCTGGTTGCTGGGCTCTTGAGGATAGCAAAGACTTGCAGGAAGGTAGGTGGTGCAGGCTACTTTCAGTTATAGGGCCCTAGGAAGTGCTAATGAGCCTCGGGCAGATTTTTTTTATTTTTTTTTATTTTTTTTATTTTTGCATTATAGCTGGTTTACAGATTTCTGTCAGATTTTCCAACTGCACCATGTGGTGACCCGATTACATGTACATATATGGATTTGTCACATGTAATTAGATATAGTTCCCAGACATTTGGTGGTGGCATTGGCAGGGTATGTGAGTTCCCAGGAGAGTGAGAGCAACAATGGGTGGTGTTAGTAAACCAAGTAAACTTCTGTCTAATAAAGTTGTTAAATTTGGGTCCCACATTCATGAAATAATGTTATTTGACAAAGATTTGATTCTGACTTTCTAAAATGCTTTTCGGGCTTCTTTCAAATTACTGTGGCAACACAGGCTACCTTAAGCACTGAAGAAAGGATATGTTTTTAAGATCACAACAAAAATTCTGCCAAATTCTTCTAAATGAACCTTTTTCTTTTTTCTTTCTTTCTTTTTTTTAACTGTGTAGTCATTATTAAGGGTTGAATTGTGTCACCCTAAAATTTATATGTTGAAGTTTTAAGCCCTAGCCCTAGTATTGCAGAATGTGAGTATAGTTGCACAAAGGTCATTTAAGGAGGTAGTTAAGGTAAAATAAGATTATATGGGTGGACCCTAATCCAATATGACTTGTGTCTTTATGAGAAGATTAGGAAACAAACACACATAAAGGGAAAGCCATGTGAAGATACAGGAAGAGGACAGCTATATATAAGCTAAGGACTCAGAAGAAATAACCCTGTTGATACCTAATTCTCAGACTTCCAGCCTTCAGAGCTGTGGGGAAATGAATGCTTGTTATTTAAGCCAATTAGTCTGTTACTTTTTGTTATGGCAGCCCTAGCAAGCAAATATGGTTGTTAGTAGAGTTGTGTAGGTCATAATGTAGAGTGACCTCATATGAAATACTTATTTTACATCCATCAAAACAGAATCTGTGTTCCTGTCAAATTTTAACACTAGCATGAATAGATTAGTTCAATGAAGGAACTTTTTAATTAGGGAAGGATCATATATATATATATGTATATATACATATATATACACATATATATAAACACACACATTTATATGTTTACCTTTGAATATACTGCTTACAAGAGTTCCTTTTTTATTTTATTTTAATTTTATTAATAAAAGGTTAAAGATAAGAGGAGTCAACAATATAACTGAAAAATTACACTGATACTTTCTTCTGTTTGGATTTGGGAATAGTGATTCAATCACAGACTAGAAGATTCATTTATTTACATTTTTAATAGTTAATATTTTATTTTATGTTTTAGGATATAGATTATCCAACCAGTAATTTTAATTGTTTTAGGGAAAAAAATGTGAATGGCCAATCATTAATTCACAGTAATTTGACATAGCCATTTTTCTGAAGAACTTTTAAGTATAGGTATATGAATAGTGTGCAAGCAAGCATCTTAGGCTGTAATACAGTATCAAATTGAATGTGTGTATAGCACCTTTGCCTTTTGAAATCCAGCAGAGCAGAATCCACAGGCCCTTCAAATTACTGGACAACTAAACTTATTAAGTTAAAGGTCACAGGTTTGTATCTCAGTAATGTGCACATATACATGTATCAAAAAAGCTCCGCTCTCATATCTCATTAGTTCTGACAGACAGTTAAGTAAATAGAACATTAACTTGAAAATAGGCTGAAAGGCTAAAAGGGGCCAACATTCTGAAACATTCAAGGCACAACAATTGACTATTCCAATAAAATTAAACACTAATTTGGTGAGTAAAATAGATAATGTCGACTATTATTTTAGATAATTTTTTTAAAATAGAAAAGTATTTTCAGAGACCTTTCAAATGTAATTTTGATAGAGTGTCCGGGTTCAGCTTCAATCACCCACTCACAATTCAGAGAGTCTTTATAGTATCCTGGCCATCCTGGTGAGAGAATCAGTCCACTGGGAGCTGAAAAATGGCCACCGCATGGAGCTGAAAAATAAAATCAGATAACAAGTAAAAATAGAACTTTTAGAACAAGTCGTAGAAATTATTTTTAGTATGACCTATATATTTAAAAATGTCTAATAATGTTTTGAACCTAAAAGTTCATCTAGTTCTTTGACTATTGAATGATGATTTTCCATAAAAAAAATTACTTTTTGAAATACGGCTTACTTAGTTATAAACTCAGCATGTCAGATAAACTCGAATCTCCCAATTACATCCCTTAAATATGTTCTTGTGTTTCCAACACTTTCCTCATTTTCAGAGCTTGAAAAAAATATATAAGTTGTTGGGTTTAGCTCCTCTTTTTCATTTTCTGATTTAGTTTCTGCTAATCCATGCTATGCACTGTCTAAAACTTTGATCTTCCTTTTTCCCGAGTCTCTGACACAATTTGAGGCCCTCCTTGATTCACTCTCTTCCCTGATTCTCATCTGCTAATTTCTCTCTTGCTTCAGACCAGCTGTCAGAATAACATCCTTCAAATTAGAGTTTCATCATAACTATTTGCTTTCCTGGACAGGAATCTTGATCTCGTCTCCCTTTAAGATCAGATTCAAAGCAGTCTATCATTTCAAGAATTTAATCTTCTGCTTTTCCTTAAACTGTGTACAATTAAACCACAATGATAGCATTTTAATCTCAGTAGGTACTGATAAGGTATTTTAGTGAAAACTCCTCATTTTGGGGAAAAATAAACCAAGTTGAGAAAAGAGCAGTTTGTCAAAGTCATAAGACTGTAAAGTCTCAAAAAACTTTCAAGTCAGTTTTTACAAAATTGGATCTCAAAACCAGTCTTCTTCCATTATTTCCCGTGTTGGTAAGCAAAACTACCATCCATGGAGTTGCATAGCCCAGAAAGTTAAAGTGGTCATATTTCATATTTCCATTACTTATTAACTCCCACACCCAACCCATTCTTAAATTCAGTTGACCAGATTTATTTAAATTACTATAATCTCATCTCTGGAGTAAATCCTCCTAACTGACCTTCTTAATTAGCCTCTTCAACTACACTTAACTCCTCCATGCCATGGCCAGAGTGATTTTTCAAACCACAAACACCCTAAAATGGCTTCTTTCTGTGTGACCAACTAGGTGCTGGACGATCTAGCGATTGCCTTACACCCTAGCCTATACTCCAAACTTTTCACCTTCACTCTGCAGCTCAGATACATTAACCTGCTTATACCTTCAAGAAGTACACAAAGGGGGAAGAAATGGAACAAAGACTATTTGAACTACTGAAAATTATTTGGAAAGAAAAAAGTCAAATGGATACTATATCGGCTTTACAACACATTAGACAGAGACCATTCCTAATGACTTACCACGTTGTATTTTTATTTTCCATAAATCTTTACATTTAAACTCTCTCTCATCTGCTTATATTTTTTGCAGTTGTTGTTTATTTATTTCTGTTCTACCCTACAGACTTTCTAAAAACTATTGCTCCAAACATTATTTTTATATTTTTCATTCAAATCAAATAGTTGGATATAACCCAATTAAATAGGAAATATTTAATAAATTGGTCTAGGAATCAAGCATTACTATAATATGTCCATTTGAGAAAAATATATCCTATATGAAATTGCCAAAATTTGCTATTTGCATGAGAAAGAACTTGCATATAAAATTAAATTTTCGTTCTTAGTAGAATTTGATTTTGTTTCTCAAACAGCTTTCAAAGGAGACTATTTTCATAAGGATTATTTATTCTTCTTTGCTATGATGACTCATAATTAGGTATCCTGTAGGGTTATTATGTTTTTCAAAAGTAAAATTATGTATCTAATGGTCACTTAAATTACCATATTTAAAAAGATAAAGTAAAATATTTTGGTGAGAAAAGGTCCTGGAAATATGGAGAAATTCTAACAGAAATCCCTAACATGTCATCAACTCATATTGTTCTAGGAAAGTATTTATGCACTTTAGTCTAATCATCATTAACAGAGGTAATCAGTCATGAAATTACCAATTGAGTAATGGGCCATAAAGGATTAAAAAAGTAGAAGCATTTCTGCTGGTAACTCAGTCCAACATATTAGAGAGGCAGAGTTAGGGAGGGGCTTTAAAGCAAAAGAGAAGCATAAAGATACGGTGACCATTTGTTTCCTGAAAAGGTTTTCCAAAATAGTGACCCTGCTACAAAGTGAGCTTCTTCTAATTAACTTAGACATATTCTGAACTGGCTTCCTCCTCTCACACGTATGGTTGTAACTTTCCAAAACTCTTATCCCAAACTGGGTGGGAACATCTTCCCCAAAAGGAGGTGAAATCTAAGAAATGCACAGTGCAGGTCCATCAAGAAAAGCCTTATGATGACAATGATTAGCAGTCACATGGCAGAAAGATGAGCACATAGAAAAGCCCTGGTGGAGCAACAGCAACAAAGCATGGAATGGTTAAAGTGCAAGGCAAGAAAAGGGGAGACCTAGTGTAGAGAAAACGTTCAAGAGAAAAGGGAAAAAGAAAGACCTTTGGAACAAAGAACTAATAATCGTAAAAGTAACAAAGTTCTGAATTTGTAAGAGAAACTTAACGGTAATATGAATAGCAATACAAATAGAAAGGCAATAATGTTAGTTGTGCAAACCTTACAATTTTGCCACATCCATGTACTGCTTTTAAAATTAATAACTTTATTTTACTTTTTATGGTCATACCCATAGCATGTGGAAGTTTCCAGGCCAGGGATTGAAACTGAGCCACAGCTGTAGTAATGCCAGATCCTTAACCTGCGGAAACTCCAATAATTTTCTTTAAATGGACTTATTTTAACTTATTTCTTTACACTTGCCCTGAGGAAAAATATCTATAAATCATAGCTTTTATGTACTAATTACATTTTTTCATTATGCCTTAAAAATATATAGTTATTAAAATTTAATAAATGCTTAGACAAGCACAGGGAATTCTAGCCAATATTCTGTGATAATCTATATGGGAAAAGAAACTGAAAAAGAACAGATGTGTGTATATGTATAACCGAATCACTTTGCTGTACAGCAGAAATTATAACATTATAAATCAATTATACTACAATAAAATTTTAAAAAATGAAAAAAAAGCTATACATGTGTGTAGCTCAAAGTGTAAAGGTACTATAGTTTAAGAAAGACTTCTATAAAAGACAGTAACTCTCCTTGACTGAACAAGGGAAATTTGTAATGTATAGAAAACAGAAAGGAGATCAAGATCACAGGGAGATATATTCCAAGTCCTATTCATTCATTCATCACTTACTCCTTGATATTTCAATCATTCGGCAAACAAATGTGTTTCATGTAAGCACCTGTGTGGTACTTGCACTACTTTTAACATTTATCCAATATTTCCTATGTGCCAACACCAAATTAAAAAGTTCCTTGGATTATTTTATTTAGTATAATATACAACCACATATTACTATTATAGTAAAACCATTGATGTGCAGAGAATTTAAATAATTTGTACAACATCTAGCAAGGATTTGAACAGAGGCATTTAAACTTCTTTACGAATGTAATTAAGATATTGGTTTTTCCCTTTCCTCACATCACCCATGTGCAAAACACAGAAATACAAACATAAAAAGTAATAATGTCCTAAGTTCTGTAAGAAAGATATGTCCATGGGACAAGTGGTCTAGAAAAAGGTATGAATTAAGGCTTCACAAAAGAGGTTCTATTTAATTTGAGTCTTCAAGAATGAGTCAAAGTTCACCAGGAAGAAAGGAAAGAGGATATTATAAATGGAAGCAACAGCATGCGCTTCAGGGTAGAGGCTGTCTTTTAGTAATGTCAGTACTTTTTTAGGGAAGCAAGAAGTGATGAGAGGTGAAGGAAAAAAGAGTAGAAAAGGATTTGATATGCTGTATTAAGGAAAGTGAACTATAGGCAATTGAAAAATTATAGACAGGAGGAGTTGTGGCTCAGCAGAAACAAATCTGACTGGTATCCATGATGATGCAGGTTCAGTCCCTGGCCTTGCTCAGTGGGTAAAGGATCCAGCATTGTCCTGAGCTGTGGTGTAGGTCGCAGACACAGCATGGATCTGGTGTTGCTGTGGCTGCAGTGTAGGCTGGCAGCGGCAGCTGCGATTTGACTCCTAGCCTGGAAACCTCCATATACTGCTGGTGTGGCCCTAAAAAGACAAAAAAAAAAAAAAATGAAAAGTTGTAGACAAAGGCTACATATACATATTTAGACAATGAATACAATTTTCATTTAAATGGAAGTTACAGGTAAAATGGACTAGGAGCAGTGCTCCTGGAGTTGGTGAGATCGATTAGAATACTGTTATAATTATGGAGAAATACTGAAACCAAGAAGAACTCTGTGAGGCCCTCCTGGGTACAAAAACATCTCCAGGTACCCCATTTCTTGCTTATAGGAAAAAATCCTCAGCCTCTGAGATCTTCCTTGAATTCCAAAGGGCAGATTGAAACAGTTAGTGATTAGGGAAATAAAGAGATACAGAAACAAAGGAAAAACAGTCAAGAAACAATAGTGTAGCAATTAAACAGAGTTCTTCTTCCTCCTCAAGGGGTGCAGGTAACAATTTGCAATGAGGGTTTTTGTTTTTTTTTTTTTTTTGAGTTCTTTTTCAAAATAAAAGCACCCACTCTGGTGGAGGACAGTAACTGCAGGCTGAGCACAAGATTCCAGGAATACCTCCCTGTTATGTCATCACCAACTAATCAGAAGAAAGTCTCACACTTTACATCCCTCTCTCCAAATTTTATCATTAAAAGGTTTTTCCTCCTGAAAATCATCAGGAGGCCAGGTCTTTTGAGCATGAGCCACTTGTTCTCCTTGCTTGGCCCTAGCAATAAACCATTCTCTGTGCACTGGGCACACAAACTTGTGTTTGAGAACAATACTAATGTATGAGGGAAAGTCAAATGCTTCTTTGTTCTGTAGCTTATAGTTAGTGGAGGAATGAGGAAAGGACCTTTTGGTTTCATAAAATGGTTACTGTTTTGGTAGATTCAAACCTCTCTGGATATCTAGAGGTGAGTTTAGATTAAAAACTTGTTAAAATGAAGATTCCCAGAGTGCACTTCTAGTCAATTATAAGGTAGGACCCAGAAACCTGCATTGTTAACAAGACCGTCACCCCACCCCAATCCCTCAGGTCATTTTATAACTCTTGGCCCACAGACCAAAATGACAAAATCTAAGAGGATATGACTGGCGTGAAGCTCCAAGATTCTCCTGGAATCTCTCAAATTCCTGGAATAAAAAGGTGATGTCCATCTGTTAGTGAAAAACAGATTGTCAAATTCACCCACCCCCATTTTAGACAATGAAAAAACGGAGCACAAATGATAAAGTAGACATAGTTCATTCATCCTATTTCATTTTTCTAAGACCTGAACAAAAGCTGTTACAAATAATTCTCACTGGAGTGCTGACTCCCTTCTGCGTTACTCTAAGTACAATAGACAAATTCGAAATACCCAGTATGCTTTAAGATCTGTATAAAAGAGGAGTTCCCTTGTGACACAGCAAGTTCAGTATCTGACTGCAGTACTACAGTGCCTCAGGTTTCTGCTGTGGCAGGACCCAGGCACAACCACGTCTCAGGGGCGACCAAAAAAAAAAAATCTGTATAAAAAGTCAGGAGTGTTTCATATTGTATTCAGATAAAATTATTTTGAATAAAAATGCTAAGGCATTCTGGTGTTCCACAGCAGGAGGTGCTCTTTCACCTGTAGAATGAGAAGTGGCACTTAGGTGCTCAGAAGGGAGTTGAGGACTGGATGAAGAGCTAAGTTTTGATCTTGGGGATTATAAACAATGACAATGGTTCCATTTCTTTCTGTTGTTGTTGTTGTTATTAACATGCTTTATGGTTATGGGTGTGATAAATAATCACCCGCTCTGTCTAAACCCAGTACCCTGGATGATGTTTCAAGGAAAATTATGGGAAACAAGTTATGTCTCTATTTTGGATAAAAGAGAAAGCCAGAAACATAGGAATTGAAGTGCCAGGATTGCAGAGAAGCAATGACAGCTCTGAACCTCTTTCCATTTCAATAACCTCTTCCAAACTTTCCCTATGCAGCTCCACAGAAATTAGGAGCAAAACTCTGCAGATTGCTATGAAATCAGTTTCTCCTATGGCAGTCCTCTAGAAGTGTAATCCTACCTTCATATGTAACTAAAAGAGAGGGGAGTCTGTTATTAGATATGAACAGGTATACATGTGTGAACACACATTCTCTCTGAGAACCACAAATATATTCTGATCTATGCCTCAGATTGTTACTCTAATTACTCCCTCAAAGAGACTCCCTCCTGAGAATGCAATGCTTGTGAATGAGAAGGATTTCCTTGCCTAGGAGGCTAATTGAGATGCAAGAGAAAAATCCCTTATCCTCAAAGGGGAAGTTCATCAGACATGCCATCCAGGCTTTCCTTCAAACAATGCTCCTGGGACTTTAGTCCCATCCTATTCACTCAAGGAATTCTCCCAGATAGCCCATTAGGAGCAGGAAGGAATTTAAACCATAGTTATGCAGGGAGTTCTCTGCTGAGGGCAAGGACATTCTTGCTTGAGGAGGCATTTTATGGAACACTCTGAAATCTGAGGAACAAAAGCAGAAATTGACCTTTCCCTTTTCTTCCTTCCTTCCTTCCTTCTTTCTCTTCCTTCCTTCCTTCCTTCCTTCCTTCCTTCCTTCCTTCCTTCCTTCCTTCCTTCCTTCCCTCCCTCCCTCCCTCCCTCCCTTTCTTTCTTTCTTTTTCTTTCTCTCTCTCTCTTTCTTTCTTTCCCTCTTTCTTTTTTTTAATTATCGCATTCAAACATGCACTGACAAATCTCCCTCTCCTTAAAGAAATGTTGGGCACATCCTCTAAAACTCTCATCACATTCATTATTAAAAAAAATTTGATCCAATCCAATTTAAACTTTTTGTCTTATTGCTTCTACTCAACCACACAGGGTGTATCTTTGAACACTTTGGAAGACAAGGAGGAAGATGGTGATGGAAGACCAACATTTTCTGATCTGTTGCAGGAAGTGGGAGACCTTCCAGGGTCAGAGAGTGGGCTCTCGTCTAACATTCGGAAATGAATTGCCCAAGAGCACACATCCGCTGATAAAGCAAAAGACTTTATTGGGAACAGGTAGAGAACAGCAGGATAAGGGAACCCAGGAGAACTGCTCTGCCACATGGCTCTCAGTCTCAGGTTTTATGGGAATGGGATTAGTTTCTGGGTTATCTCTGGCCAATTGTTTTGCTCAGCCGATATCTGGTCTGGCTCATTGTCTTTCTTTGTGATGTGCATACCTCTCAGCCAAGACGGATTCCAGAAGCAAGGATCCTGAGAGGTTGCTTGTCTCTTCCCTCCTACTGGCCCCTCCCAAATTCTCCTGGTTAGCCTTCAGGGCAGCACATTGCTCTTTATCGGGGCCTCTTTTTGTGAGACAGCTCATGCAAGTGGCTATTACCTGCCTGGCCAAAGTGGGCAGTTTCAGTCAATAGTTTAATTCCTGCATTAACAGATTAATTCCTGCATTCACTTCAGCAGTTGGAACAGAGAAGACATTATCTTCTCAATCTCGTCTTGCACTGTTTTACTTCCTTTTAGGTCCCTTTTTCCTATGGTGTGTTAGAGCTCAACTGAGTAAAAGTGTGCACTTATAGTCCTCTCCCTGACTATTGCTATTTGCTCACTAGCCCTAAATGGTGTCTGAGACTTTTCCATTTGTCAGATATGGAAAACGTTTTATTCTGTCCATAAGGATAAACAATGAGTTCTTTGGAAAGGTCAAGAAAGGGAAGGGTGGCTTCTTACTGCATAATTTCCTAGCAGAAGAGAAGCTCAACCTTTTCCAGTCACCTCCCTGCTTTCAACACTGGCAGTGCACACTATGTCTCTGGTTGTTGGGTTTATTTTACCTAGTGACGGAGCCAGGGTACCTTCTTTGGCATTCATTTGATGCAGAGGAAACTCAAATCATTGATTTGCTGAATTGTTTCAACTACTCAGGTTTCCCTCTCTTTAATCAGCAGGGTTTCTACAATTTTCTTTCTTTTGTTCATTCAACATGTAAGGCAGATCAGCAAGTGCACCGTGTAATCAGATATCCACTGGGGATTCTAGTTCCTCTTTCTTACAGGCACCTGCATTCTCTTATGAGGGATTCTTTTATAGTCCTTCTCCTTACCCTAGCTTGAAGAGAAGGAGACTAGCATCCTCATTCTTAAGAGGAGATAAAAGAAAAGCTCAACAACTTTTGACTCCAGTAGTTTAGATAGATAGATAGACAGACAGATAGATAGATAATCTTGATCTCCTTTACTTTTCTTTTGCTGCTTATATAAATTGGTAGTGGAGTGGGTAAGAAGATGATTGAGAGAGATGAGTCAGTTAGAACCCACTTAAGCTACAATGAAGGTATCTGAACTTCAGTTTTTTATGGAGGTGGGGACTGAAACATTATTTTCCTTAGCTGATAATAGTGTAAGTTGCCAATCCCAAAGTAGCAGGAAAATTGTCCTGTATACCTTGTTAGCCATGCATTTTGCTTCTATTGTCTTTCTTGTCACATAGGTAACAATATGATAACAATAGTCAAAATTATTATTAGTCTTCACAAAGAAAGGGTGACTTTTCTTTCATTTAGTCTTAACTTAGCATCATAATTAAATCAACTTCTTTGAGCCAATAGAATTCATCTGACTCTTCCAATGTATCTTATAAAATGTAATCCTCTTTATCTATAAAGCAGTTCAATGAATGCATTATATCCTAATTATATTCAAGAACATGACCATGTAATCCACAAGGCCAATGTCACATTTCCATTTTTTGTTGAGGAGATAGCTTTAGATCAAAGACAACATTCCTAGCTACAGTGAAGAGGACATGGGAGACAAAGAGCTAGGTATAAGGGAGAGAAGCAGATAGTATTTATGTATCAGGGCCTTCTGAGTCCCAAAGGAAAAATGACTATGAGGGAACGAAATGGTTGGCACAGGTAAACTGAAAAATGAACCATTTCTACAGAACTGAACAGTAGCAAGGCCAGAAACAGTGAGACTAGTCAGAAGACTATTGCAGCAATGTAGGCTAGAAATGATGGTTGCTGGGACCACGATGACAACAGTTATGGAAGTAAGAAGTAGATGGGTTTTGAATACAGGTATTCAAGGTATCACTAATGTATTTTTCTGATGGGTTATATGATTGTTTTAGGAAGAAAAGAGTCAGGAATTACTCCTAAGAGTTTTCATCTGAATTACTGGAAGAAGGTCATGCTATTAATGATAATGGAGAAAGTCTATGACAGCATCAGGTTTGGAGTGACATAGAAGCTCATATCAGTTTTGGACAGGCTAAGTTTAATATGCCTATAAAACATATAAATGGAGATATTGAGGAGGAAATTGAATAGATGAATTTGGACTTTAGGACACAGAAGAAGGCTTGAGATGGAAATTTGAGAGCCATCTACACATAGATGTTATTTAAAACTGGAGACAGAATGAAAACCATGAAGAGAGTGAACAGAAATAGATAGGAGAAAATATTCAAAACCTAGCTCTGGAACAAATACACAGAGATCACAGAGATGAGAAGAAACAAAGAACAGAGACTAATATGATATTGAGTGGTATATTTATTAAAATGAAATTTGGTAAAATAGGCAATTTTTTAAAATCATCTTTTTACAGGAATGGTTAGATAGTTTTATAATTTTAAAGTATTAAGAAACATTTGATTTTAAAATGTAAATGACATGCATTTCAGATTTTATAAAGAAATAATGAATAGATTTTAACCCAACTCTCATTTTTGGTCTGCAAATAAATTCTTCTCATCCTTCAGACTACATGCGTACAGTTAAGTAGCATTTTTTTTTTAACGACATTCACCAATGAATAAAAAATCCTTATACCTAGAAACAGTTTCCTTCTGAGACTACAACAGAGATAGGAGACAATTTATGCCCAGCTGTCTTGCTTTCTAATCTTGCTTCCTTATGAGGTAACCTGATCAACTCATTCTAAAGAAAAAAGTTTCAAATTTTCACAAAGGTAGCCTAAATCTAGTTTAATTAATGAATCGATGTTGAAGTTCAGGTCAGTGAATAAATGTATAACCCAATTCCGTTAGTAGTTGTATTTAAGCTCTCTGAAATCTAAGTTCAGCTGTGGGATCACAAACCTGCAACACCGTGTGATTTTATTTCCCCCTTTTAGTTTGAACAATCCCGTCTATGACAGATATAAAATTTCCTTTCACTTTTCTCAAAGATTGTCCACAGTTTTAGGGTTGAAAACTGACTGACGTGGATGGATCACTAATTTGCTAATATGCCCAAACTACTACACAATTATGATAGAAAGGAGTTGAAGGGGAGAGGGAAATCTTTAAGTGAGTTGAAGCCCTGGGTTATCTTATCTAAACATTGTATGCTGATTTCCCTTGCTCTATAAATTATGATTAAAACAAATTATTTTCTAATTTTAATGGACAGAAATCCAAACAAAGCAATTTTTTAATAATGCATTTGATTTTGGAATGTTTTGTGTCAAGAAAATAAAAGTAGAAAGTTTTTTTTATTAATCAGAGCTTATAAACATGTACCTATTTCATCCAAACGGAATGTTTAGTATGATGATAAACCAAAAGTTTGAGCTAAAATATCGAGCATATACTGGAGTCTGTGTGCATATATTTAGCATATACTCTAAAAGATAAAGCATAATAAATAACAAGCAAAACTTTTCTGTCAAAATACGGAAGGTATAAAGAACAAAAAATATAGGCAGAGAGAGCTCCTAGATGTAGTTCTTAGTGTAAGTTGGAATGACTGTGTGGCAGCTTGAGGGGTGAGGGAAGAAGAGGTGTGACTTAAAAAAATAAACAAAAATAAAACTCAGGAAAAGAAAAAAAAATAATCTGTCCTCAGCTACTCTCAGGCTTTTGTTGTTAGTACCTACGCAGAGTTTAGGCAAAGCAAAAGGAAATCTTTACAAGCCTTAATTAGAGTTTTAGAAATGAAATCTATCAGACTTAGTTATACAGGGGCTGACAGCAGTCTGCTTCATTGGGTGGAATCTGGCTCAAAACACAGCCTGAGATACGGCCGGTGATCTCCCAAGTGCCATTTTAAGGCTGTTTCTAGCCCACTTCCATTCTAACCTTCCTAACTCCAGCCTTAGCCTTAGAGACATTATTCTTATCTTTAGTGTTGGATCCAGAAACTGACAGGTGAGCCAACCGCATGTAACTTCACTCACAAACACAGAAAAAAATATTCTCCTTTGGAAACTTTATTAAGTTATCTTTAGGAAGTCCGAAGACCCTATTGGCCTATGCCAAATTATATTCCTGAATATTTTTACTTATTTTTAAAACCTTAAATACCATTCATTTCTCACAGTGACACAGCTTACTAAAATTGCTCTCTCAAATGGTTCATTGATGTCACTGATGTCAAACTCACCATTTTTACTTCCCCATGCAGCAAGGCACCAAGTAGCTCCTAATCCAGACCCCAAGTTAGGCAAACCAGGATCCTACAAGAGTCAACAGTTACCTAGAGGTGGACTCTGTGTCTGCCCACTGGGACTATAAGCAACTCCCAGTGCAGGGGAGAGAGAGGCTTAGGTTATGTCGCTTCCAAACTGATGTGGCTTCCCATCGCCACAGGACACTTTTTAACTTGTTTAGCACTGTTTACAAAGCATGTTATTCTCCAGAGGCCTCAGTGTTCATCAAACTCATGCCCTTCTATGAACCAGTGCTGAACCAGTGCTATACTTTTTGCCTGAAAGAAACTTTTATCTCCTACTTTTCTTTCAAATACTAATCTCGGCTTTCCTGAATGATTCTCCAAGTCTAGGTCAGAGATCTATGGTTAAGAGAAAGAATGAGCTCCAGGGCAAAGCACGATCAGAAAAAAAAATTGAACATTACTTTCCATTTTTCTCTTTTTATTTTAGACTTGTATTGTGCAATTCCATTATATTTTTTAAACATAATAGCATAGTCATAGCTATTGTCAGAGTAACCCCTACTAAGCCCATAATATTTGAGCTCTGGAAAAGAACAGTGAAGTCATCTATTTCAGACCCCTGATGTTGCAAATAAGAAAATGATTAGAAGAGGAAGGAGGTACCAACTGAAAGAGGTAAGAGGAAAATTTAATCGCGTGGTCTGTACTTCATCAGGAGACATGAAAATGTTCAACGAAATTCAACCTTTATAGGCAATAGCTGTATTATTCAATTAAGTCTGTTATACTTCTGAAAAGTATATATTGAATATTCTCAATTTATCAGCTAGAAATCAAGAAAACAAAGGTCCCAATGTCAGTTTGGGTACAACTAAGAATAATAATTGAGAAAGCAGGAAAAAGAAGGAACCACTTAAAATTGTTGCCTAATCATTACATAGTGATTTATTAAAGGGTGTTTCATGGTTCTAGTTCATCTAAATCTCAGTAAAAGTTACTTTATATATTTTTTTAATAAAATGGCTATGTAACCCTTGGTACTAGAGTAGGCGAAAAATAGAATTCAGAATGTTAATTCCTACTGTGACAATTCTGATTAAAGTCCCCCCTCACAGACAGACACTCTTATAGATTCTAAATTGATACACTATGTACTTGATATATTTTATATTTAAGATGATCATCCTTCCTTTTTACCAATATAACGTGGGACACTATGTGAATATATATGTATATATTCAAAGATATATAAATACTTCCAAACACTATATATATATTTAACACCCATATTTTGTCCTGGACTTTCTTTTTTTCTTTTTGGTCTTTTTGCCTTATCTAGGGCTGCACCCGCGGCATATGGAGGTTCCCAGGCTAGGGGTCT
The DNA here is from genome assembly GCA_004024745.2 of Catagonus wagneri. Taxonomy (NCBI): domain Eukaryota; kingdom Metazoa; phylum Chordata; class Mammalia; order Artiodactyla; family Tayassuidae; genus Catagonus; species Catagonus wagneri. The sequence continues at coordinate 10,668,577 of PVHT020000230.1, forward strand.
AACAGGAGCTGTAGCCCCTGGCCTTCGCCACAGCCACAGCAACACGGGATCCAAGCCGCGTCTGCAACCTTCACCACAGCTCACGGCAACGCCAGATCCTTAACCCACTGAGCAAGGCCAGGGATCGAACCCGCAACCTTATGGTTCTTAGTCGGATTCGTTAACTACTGAGCCACGACAGGAACTCCTGTCCTGAACTTTCTTGATAGCACTCTATTAGGCAAATCAAAATTGAAAAAAAAGGAAATTATTACTGTGCCTACAAAAATTATACATTTTAAATAATGGCTGCTATAGCATAAATGTATTTATTGTAATTAATAATAGTTAACACATTTTTGAAAACAAGTTTTTACCATGAATAGTTTAAAATACCCAGAAAAATAGGACTGGAAACTATAAAGTAAACTCAGCTATAACTATGAAATATAGATAATCTGCACATGCAGCCAATAATGTGTACCTTTTAATAAGAGCTCTTTTTAAAGGGAGCTTCTAAAATATTTCTTAAAAAATAGTTTAACATGAAAAATTAAAAGTGTAATTTAACTATATACTGTATGTCTAAAGTATAATACTAAAAGATATTTTAAGATAAAGATTACAGCAATGCATTTCCTGTTATGGTCTAGTGCACAGTGATGATGGAATTATATTTTTCACTGACCATTGTGCTTACCTCCACATCTTGGAATTGGTCCACTCCACATGACTTTTCCATCCATAAGAATACATGTAATTGTTTCTGTCCCCTGGGTTTTAATAAATCCTTCTTCACAAATAACTGAAATTGAACTTCCTAATTGAAAGTTGTCCCCAAACCGCCTTGCATTGATTGGTATCCCAGGATCAGGACACTCATTATGTCCAAATGCTTGAGAACAGCAAAAAAAGAGAAACAGATAAACCAGCAGTAAGAGACACACTATTGAATATTTGGGGTGAGAGAAAATGATTTTTCAAAAGGTTATGTTCATTTCTAGAAAAGCCTTTATATATATACACACACACATATGGCACTCCTCTGGCTATACCTATTTTCCTGTGATGTGTAACATATGTGATTGTTTTAAAATATGAACTGCACTCTAAAATTACAAAGTTTCAAAATAGAATTGCTTATTTTTATTTCTTGAAATCAGTAGCCTTATCCATGCAAAAATTCCTGTACAAGCTGGACAGAATTCCAATTAATGTAAATTCAGAGAAGGTTGAGTATGTATGTTCCCTTGGAAATTTTTCTTGAATTCATTGTTTGCAATGAAGAGATAGTCTCATTGTGAGAATTAAAGTGAAATATTTCAATCTAGTATGAAAGTCTCACTTTTTAGAAAATAAATCGCCGTTTATCATTTCTATACTGTCATCTAGGAAAAGGGAACAGAGTGAATTTTTTTGCAACTAGTGAGTTCTAGGCATTGTGATAGAAGTTTTAGATATATTATTATCTCACTTAACATTTAGAAGAGCCTGATGAACAAAGAATAGCCATTTACTCTGAAGAGTAATGTGAGATACAGAAAAGTTAAGAAGCTTGCCTCAGAACACAGAGATAGTATTGAAATGTATACCCTGGTGGCTTTAAGTTTTTTTCTCAACGACATGCCACATGTCATATCTTGGGTTATTTGTTTCATGTCTCTCAAGAGAATGTGAATTCTTTTATTCAGGGCCATTATTTTACTTTACTTGGTATTTCCCAGGATGTGTATTTAGCCCTGTTCCAGCAAACAGCAGAAGTGTAAGGACAATGTGCTTACTTAAGATTTCTCCTAGGTTATAGATTACTTGAGCCCTAGATTTGCATTATAAATGTTTAGATTAGTATAACATAAATGGAAGAATATCTAAAGTAGCAAAGTCAAAATACGTAAAATATTTTTGAGGTATTTACAACTTAATATTATATTCATGCTGCATGAGTATCTGCAGTTATTTTAAATTTTCTCACTAAATCATCACTGTGATATTGTTTATAAATTATATAACTGTATTATCTAGTCTCCGTATTTTTAAGTTGAACTGTACAAAATAATAAGGTACATTCTAAAATATATAAAATCTATTTTTGTAAATACATTTATTTCTAATTATTCTTTTCTGTTGTGCTTTTTAAAAAGCTCAATTTTGATTCAGCCTATTTGCCCCTATATATAATGCCTGATGGATAATTTTTCAGAGAAAATAGCAAGCATTAAATATAAAAATTTGCATACAACAGGTTAAATTATTTACTAGAGAAACAGAACAAGGGAGAAGAGGTATATTTCCATAATACCCTCAGGGTATAATAAATATTAAAGTAAAATTATTATGAATTTAAGACAAATTAAAAATTGCATATAAAAATGCATATATGCATCTATCTTTATACATATATATGAAACATTTTTAGAAGGACTTACAAATGAAGCAGGCATCTTATACAGCTAGTCTCTATGACACATGTCACGGATAATTTAACTTTAATGATGTGCAATTACATGTTGACAATTTATTAGTGACAGTATTCACTAAGACTGTCACTTTGAAAAGACAATAACTGCATGTTGTTACTAACTGACAAAGCTCAGCATTAAATGGACTGAGGGAGGGTAGGGGGAGCCGGGGAGAAGGGTGCAATTCTTTTTAAAAGAGCAGGAAATTAAATCCTATTATAATGTGACACAAATATTAACTCATCAAGTTAGTCAATATCTGACAGAGCACGGTAGCTTTGAAGAAAAACCATAAAAAGCACTAGTATTCTATAACTTCAGGTAAATCATGTGAAAGTGGAAACATTAATATATGCCTATTTACTTACTAAGGTATTTTCTCCTTTATGTGATTCATATTTTTGCTATATTTATACTAACCAATTTATTTTCAGAAAAAATAATGTGGACCTTTTGAAATAAAAAAAAATATGGGTGATAGCAATATCTAAATAATTTTAAAGAACACTTAACTCTGGAGCAATATAATAAACACAATAATAAATAAGAATTGCCTTGGCAATAGTTCAGAATCCAGCTGCTAATGTTTATTGAGCATTTACTAGTTATATATGCTAAATTACAAGCATGTATTACACTATTTACTCTGAGTAAATAAAACATTATTTTATGGCAAATTTGAAAATTTAAGCATAATTTTTTTTTTCCTCTGCCTCTATGGGCCTCCTGTCTCCTCTTTTGTATGCATTGTTCACTTGCATTAACCAGGCTTCCTTAGGAGATAATCTTCCTTCTTAATCTCCTAAAGGATCATAGTGACTCACTACTTGCTTTGTATGTGCAGATCTGGATTGTGTAAAGTATCAGCATATCATTTGTCTCAAAAACTTTCATAATTGTTCTTTGACCACTAATGGCTCAGAGCTGCCTGACAGACTGTCTTCTGGGTTACAGTCCACAGATTGCCTCGGAGAAAAATTTCCATTTCTTTCCTAGATCAACAATTGGTTATATTTTTCATTGACAGCTCCTTACAAAAACCCAGTTTTGGAGTTCCTGCTGTGGCCTCAACGGTAACAAACCCTAGTTGTATCCATGAAGTTTCGGGTTCGATCCCTGGATTTACTCAGTGGGTTAAGGATCCAGTGTTGCCATAGGTGTGGTGTAGGTCACAGTTGTGGCTCAGATCCCACATTGCTGCAGTTGTGGTGTAGGCCAGCAGCTGCACCTCTGATTTGACCCTTAGTCTGGGAACTTCCATATACCAAGGGTGCGGGCCTAAAACAAACAAACAAACAAACAAAAAATCCACAAAAACCCAATGTGATTTTTATGGATGAAAATACTGAGATTCTATTATTAAACCTAAAAATTCAGCAAAGCTAATATTTGAAGTTGCATCATTGGACTTTAGAGCTGATAGTCTTAATCAATAAGCTATCTTCTCCCCATAGTGGCCTTACTAAATCAGCTCAGTAGTCTACTACCTCCAAATTAGGATTTCCTTCTTTGTGATACTTTGGTACTCTTGTGAATTTTGTCTTTGGAAGATTACCAGTGTTGTCATTTATGAGTATCTTGAAGGAAAGATTTATCTCCCTTTCATGTTTGCATACATATAACAGAGCAAAAAATGTGATATATAGTAGATCTGAGATTAGGCTTATAAAATTTACTATAATCAGCCAATATATTGGTTGATACTATATTGGTTAAACTGTATTTTAAATATACTTCCTTAGTATCAGGCCTCTCACAAATAGAAATGACACAACTGTGAATAAGCTGTGGTTAGAAATCAAGGGATAAAAGACTATCTCTGATACAAATTATATATATGATTAGTACAACTTTCCTTATCTGTGGAACAAGATACAGTTTATATGATTCCCTTCTAACTCTAATTTGCAAAAATACGTTATACAGGAAAACTGAACTTACTGTTATAAGTGATGTTAAAGCCACGTCCTGACATTGAGTGATCAGCTTGAAATTCCAATCGTAGTATATGACTATTACTAGTAAGATGAGAAGGCACCTCAGCCCCAGTAAATGTTCCAAGAATTGGTGAGTCTGGAGAATCCCCATCTTTAACAGCAAGGAAATCAAACTGGGATTCCAGATCGAAGTCATTGAAGGAAAGGTGTATCCGACTCCCTGGATCAGAGATTATTGTCCAGATGCAATTTAAATTATTTCCATACCCTTCTGGATAATCTGGAGAAAGGACTGTCCCCATTGGTGCAGTAAAGTTAGAGAGGCAGGGAACTGTTAAAATAGGAAGATTGTATATATTACCTTATTTTGCCATATGCAATAATTATAATAATCAAATAGCAGTTTGAAAAATAATATTCAACAATGTAATTTATCTTATAAAACAGAAAAAATATGTTACCATATTTACATTACTAGTAAAGGCAACTAGTACTTTGAATTACTGTATGCTTAAATATGCACAAAAATATAACTAAAGTATGACAGCAGTTTATTTTGATGTTTATCATGTCTGTATCAGAGTACAGTGCAAAGTCTTAGTTTCTATGCTTAAAAAAATGCTGGAGAAATATATAGACATTTCCACTGAAAACAATAATATTCAAGAAATAGTTGAAAGCAACGTGTTGACAAAGGGTGTGGACTTTAGGTTTCAAACTATTTTTCTAAATTTCTGCCTAGAACAGTTGTATTATCTTACACTGAAATAAAACAAAAATATATTAAAGAGTACAACACACCTTCTAGTATAAAATACTGTGATTATTTGACCTATTTATTTAAGGAAAGTGATATCTCATTGTATTAATTTGCACTTCCTTGCCTAGTAGTGAAGTTGAATATTTCTCATTTGTTTATCAAACATTTGTATTTTCTTTTTTTTAGATTATCTGCTCATGAACTCTGATCATTTAAGATTATGACTCAGTTTATAATATTCATGATTGTTTCCTATTTTTTGCTACTTTTAAGTTAATATTTTAGTATAAGTATTTTAATTTGAGTATTAAAAATAATCATGCCTTTTGGGAGTTCTCACTGTGGCACAGTGGGTTAAGGATCAGTCATTGTGGCAGCTGGGGCTTGGATTCGATCTCTAGCCTGGGAACTTCCATATGACAAGGGTGTGGTCAAAAAAGAAAAATCTCTTTTGTAATTTTTATATGACTTTTAAGCTTCGATCTTCTATTAGCATTGAGAGATTAGACCAATACCTATATCATTATCTACAGAAATGTAGATACATAGACACAGCTATATCTACATATATATGTAAGATTATAAAATATGTGCAAGAATAAGAATTATATCTATATAATCTTTTATTATTCTTTTTAAAATATACATTGCAATTAAACTATGTTTTTTCTGTTAGAAGTTATAACTAAGGTTTGAAAACCAATGACCCTTGGGCTGAATCCATATTGCAACTGTGTTTGGTTTAGTTTTTCCTTATGTAGCCACAAAAATTTGAAATCATATTTTAAAATCTCTATATTTCACATTTTAGGGGAAAACCTGGAGGTCTAGCTCATCTTTAAAAGTTAATGCATTCCAGTTCCGTACCACTTGCATAATGGGTACACACATATTTAGTCTTGCTCTCTTGGCATTTCTACCTGCTTGCAACGTGGAATCATTTCATTCTATAACCCTTGATCTAAATTAAGGGTAAGAAAACTTAAATAATTTTGCTTTACAAATCACATGATCTTTTTTGCAACTAAACTCTGCCACTGTAGTAGGAAAGCAGCCACAGACAAGAAGAAAATGAAAGTACAATGTTATGTTCCAATAAAACTTTATTTATAAAACTAGGCTTTGGCTAGATTTAACCTATAGACTTATTTTCCCAGTCTCTGATCTAAATGATCTCCATCTGGGTAGGGGAGGACCAAATCTCCCTTATCAGATGCTAATCTCCCTTATCAGATAAGTAGATGTCTATATAATATGTTGTCTTTAATTATATCAAAAGTAGTTTTTATGTAATTTCTTTTGATCAAGTGTTATATTTCTGATCATCTCAATTTCATGGTGATAACAATATTATATTTTAGTACCCACATAAGCACTTTGCTTTAAAAAAATTCTCATTTAGGAGTTTCTGCTGTGGCTCAGGGGTATCAAATCCACTAGAGAACGTGGGATTCAATCCCTGGACTGGCTCAGTGGGTTAAGGATCCAGCATTGCCATAAGCTTGGATCCTGCATTGCTGTGGCTGTGGCTGTGGCCAGCAGCTACAGCTCCAATTGAACCCCTAACCTGGGAACTTACATATGCTGCGTGTGCCCCCTCCCCCCAAAAAAGAAAAAAATTTTCATCTATTCTTGCCACTTTTTTTGTTGTTAAATAATCTTATTCCACACATTAGACCAAGTACCTAGAGATAAGGATTTTGATTGAAATTTCAAAGCAATTTCTATATAATTTACATATTTTAATATAACGTCTTCTCATTCAGGAATATGGCATCTATGGCATCTATCTTTATTTTTTTTCATAAAGTTTCCTATTCTCGATAAGTTTTTAATTTTCATTTTATTAGTTACTTGGATTTTTTAAAGGACTATTTCTATATATTTTATAATTTTATTCATAATTATCTTTTAATTACATTTTCAAATTAGTTATTGGTGGTATATAAATAAATAATTAATTGCTACATATTTATCATATATCAGGATGTGGGATTTAATTCTTTTTAAAACTGTGGAAAGTGTTATCTAGATTTTCAAGAGTTTTAATATTTGTCTTAGAATTATTTAAAATATTTTATTAAATGCACTTTAACATCTATTAAAATGATTTAAAAAGTATTTTCCATTTTGATGTGATAAATTACATTAAAGAATTCTTCAGTATTACAAAAAGATTGTCTTCTTGGAAGAATACCTAAAACTAAAGATCTCCAAGTGAAGTCTTTTGAAGTATTATTAAGCTTTAGATTATGCCAATAGAATCAAATCAGGCTCTACTAATACAGTGTCTTTTTTCATAATAGGAACATTGTAAGGTGATATTGTTAGGATAATTGGCCATAAACTGAAAGGGTGCTAATAAAGGAATCAGCACTCTTCTTCTAGATTTCCTAAAGAGCAAAGCAAAACATATTTTAATTAGGGATATTTCTGCCAGATTCTAAAAAACACCCACTTGGTTGAAATGTGAGATATCATAGCAATATGTATCTAGAACACAATAATTAGAAACAGTAATGCTTACTTGTTATTTCTGGTCCTTTTTTTTTAAACTATGCAATATATCAAGTATATATTAGATATATATATTATGTATAATATACGTATATTTCTAATACATATATTAGAAAATGTTTGTCTTCTATTCACTTTAAAAGTCCCCCCCCCGTTTTTTTTTGGCCACAACCACCCATGACATGTGGAAGTTCCCAGGCCAGAGATGGAACCCCAGCAATAGCAAGGATTAAGCCAGATCTTTAATCCATTAAGCCACCAGAGAATTTCTTAGTAAATGTTTTAAAATGTTAAATAATCAACATTTTCAATAAAGTAAAATGTTTGCTTTGAAGTATATATTAAAATTCAGATAAAATGCTGGTCTTGAAAAGTGCTATTTTATTTTAAACCAGTTAAATACTGAAGTAAAGTTTGTGTGAATGCTTTTGAAGGGATTAAAGAATTTCACAAATGAAATAATTAGCATTATAAGTTGGATACAGATGAAAAGTTTTATATTTTAAAACCAGAATATCATTACTTTCATGACTGTGAACTTTTACATGTATTTATATTCAATAGTAAAATGCAAAATTTTCAGTATTGCACTAACACCTGGTTATCTGTTTTTGTTGGAAATGAAGATAGCATTTAACTTAACCTGCACGCATATCAACAGATAAAGCAAATTATATTTTTGTTGCAGCTAAAATTGAAATGCTTTAATGTATTTGAAGAAATTCCTTCTTTTAATCCAAGTATATCATATGTCCTAAAATTAATGGATTTTTATTCTTTGCAATACAAATAAATGGCACTTAAATATGCATTAGCGTGAGCATCTATAAGTCAAAATAAGTTAATGCATTATACATGGAATATAAGCTTTAGGTATTTTAAGTCTTCCTGATTTCAAACAAGCATATACTAACTTGTTAAAATAAATGAGTCTATTAGAACTAGTTCAGATTTATTATTTCCATAAAATCATGCTATCTATAAAGTATGAAATGCCACCAATAAAGTGTTATGAGAACATATGTAAAACATATTTTGCAATTACTGAGTGAACTATGTTAACTTTATTTAAATCTGTAATGAAATTTATAATTTGGCATAAGCACACTTGTTAAAGATAGTATCAAAAAGTGCTACTCATTCAAAAATAATTACATGGTTCCAGTTCTTTGCAATTAATTACAAAAGCAATTATATACAAGGACAGGGTAACATATGCTATCTGGAGGCAAACAAAGCATTTGGTACTCACAGATACAGATGGGTATGTTTGCCGACCATTGGTTATTCTCTTGACAAACAATGGATTTCTCTCCAATTAATTCAAATCCAAACTGGCATTCAAACCTCAAAACATCACGATTAGAAAATCCATCACCTTCTCTAATTCCATATAAGGGTGTACCAGGATCACCACAGCTTTCTTTTTCAATTTCTGTAAAAACAGATAATATGTCAGATTTTAAGGATTTCAGGAAAATGATTTCCATGCAGTTAATTTAGAGATGTACACTCTCTATAGCTAAGATATTTCAGAGCAAAGATGAAAATATTCTGCAATCTTAATTTTCTCTTGCTACTCGTATGTCATGATTTGATGAAATGATGTTTAGGGAACAATTAGTATATTTCTTTCATTTTGTAGGTAGGGAATCAGAGGTTATCAAAGCTAATGCAACTGTTCCTAACAGAAAAATTATGAACAAGATTCCAATTTTTTGTTTGTGCTATATACATAAACACATACACACACACACATATATACATATGAATTTCCCCCAAATTATAAAAACTTTACCTAATTTTTAAATCTGTACAGGATACAGGAAATCTTTAGATTGGAACCAGGACATAAAGTAACATTCTGCACCTATGTGCCCCTAGAGCAATCAGTGAATACCTTCCACAAAGGATCTGCCACTTTCCCTAGTATTTGTTGGTTGAATCACTTCTCCAAGATCCCCAAAAAGCTCCTTAGTGCAGTAATCAATTTTGCATTCCAAATTAGCATATATATTCCTCAAAATAAAGTTTTTTGGATGAATTAAATTGAAGGAGGTAGAAAAAATTCTCTTAAATGTACATTAAAACACCCTTTTGGAGGTCCCTTTATGGCTTAGCAGTTAGCGAACCTGACTAGAATCCATGAGGATGCAGGTTCGATCCCTGGCCTTGCTCAGTGGGTTAGGGATCCAGCATTGCTGTGAGCTGTGGTATAGATAGTAGACGCGGTTCGGATCTGGCATTGCTGGGGCTGTAATGTAGGTCAGCAGCTGTAGGTCCCATTCGACCCCTAGCCTGGGAACTTCCATACGCCATGGATGAGGCCCTAAAAAGCAAAAAATAAAAAAACAAATAAATGGATTCACTGCTTTATCTTAGAAAATAATAAGTAAAGCACCCTTTCAAATGTACTTAAGGAAACTCAAAATGATCTTCATTGCGAAGCTATGAATATCAACTGTAGATTTTTGCAGTTATTTTTTTGTCGTCTTTTTTTCTTTTTTTTTTCCCCCAGCCATGCCAGGGGCAGGTGGAAGTTCCTGGGCCAGGGACTGAACCTGTACCACAACAGTGACTCAGGCCACTACAGTGACCACACTGGATCCTTAACCTGTTGTGCCACAAGGGAACTCCTTGTTTTGGTTTTTAAATTACATGAGATCACATTACTAAAGTAATTCTCAAATAAACAACAGCAAAAAAATTAAAATTAAAATATAAAGCTTTGAAATAAAGCTATGGTCTCTCTTGACATTCCAACAACCACACAGTCCTGGTTCTTCTGTAATCTACCAGCATCAGTCTGTGTTATATATAGTTACATAATATATAATATTATAAACATATGTATATAATATTATAAACATGTGCATATAATATTATACACATATATATAAATCTTCTGCACAAATCTATGAAGTATTGCTTTATTTATATATATTATAGTTTATATTGTGTTATACTGGCAATATATTCTATAACTTTCTGTATTTTTAACCAAAACTATAATTTTGGAAATATTTTTCAATGCCTTTGTATCCTTAGCAGAAAAAATAGCTATAAGGATTAATTAATACACTGGATTTGATATGATGTTTTATTTTTATCTGTGTCACAAGACATTGGCCTATAATTTTTTCATGTGCTGTTCCTAACCAGACTTAATATCAAGGGAAGAGGTTAGCAATTTTCTAACATTCACTAGTCTGTCAGACTAGTTTGTATAACAGAAAAATTGGATCCCTGAGTGTTAGAATTTGCCAAAAAAAGCTGGCTGAGTCTGGTATAATTTTGAGGTAGATATCTGACTACCATTTCAATCTTCTAAGGTTATTTTCCTATAAAGTTTTTTCTTTTTGTTTTTCTTTTGTTTTTTTGGTGTTTTTTTGTTTGTTTGTTTTGTTTTGTTTTTTGGTGGGGGGAGCAATATTATAAACTTACATATGTTGGGGAAGTAAAATTTTCCAAGGTTTCCAAGTTAATAGTTTATTAGTAATAGAATCGTGTTACAGAATTTGTAAATATCTCTTTATAGATATAAGTCAAACTTAGTCTAATGCCATTTATTTGTGATTAACCTTTTGGTTTTCTTTGCCTCAGACTTACAAAGGGTTGTCAAATTTATTAGTCTAGTCAAAGAACCAGCTTCTGCTGATCAATTCCATTATTTTTATTTTATTTAAACATCTTTCCTTTTTACCTTTTTGAATTTCATCTTATATCCTCTTTTGCATTATTTCCTGTTCTTTCTCTACCTTCTTGAGCTGAAGTCTTTTTTTATTATTAATTTTCAGCCTTTCTTGTTTTCTTAAAGTCATTTTTGAGTTTATATTTTTTAGGGTACTGTTTTATATTAACTTTTTTGTTCACTTGTAAATATTTGCAATTCCCATTTTGATTCTTTAACTCATAAATAATTTCAAAGTGCTTTTAAATTTACAGATCTAGGCTATCATTTTGTTGCTGAATTCTAATGTTATTGGTTTAATATCCACTGTAAGTACTGATAGGTCTCACAATGGATAAATCAGTAAAATATATTCAATTTGTTATTTTTGTTAAACTGAAATTATTTACATCCTTAATTATGTTTTGGCTACACTCTTTGACAATTTCTAAAAGAACCATGTTAAAATTCCAAATGGTATGAATTTTGCCACATTTCCTTGTAGTTGAATCAAGCTCACTTACATAGTTCAAGTCACATTCAGTCATTAAATTTATTCATCAAATATTTATTTGAGTGCCTATGACATGCCAGATCCTCTTCTAGGTAATATGTGGGATAGGCCAATAAATAAACAGATAATAATTCCTGCTCTTCTGTAGCATATATTCCATTGGAAGTTCACAAATAATAAATAAAAACCTTCTTATTTTAGAAGGTAATACATGCTTGGGAGCGGGGTAGGATGATGATCAGGGAAGCAGCGCTAAAGTGCTTGGTGGTGATAGGATGACATTGTTGCCAGGCTCAGAAAAAAGAAATGTTATTCTTACACCTTATTGAAATTGTTTCTGTTATTGAAAGCCTAGGTTCTTCTTCATCAGAAAAGGTCTTTACGTTACCCTCACTACTGAGTGATAATTAGTAAGGTATAGCAATTTAATTCAAAACTACTTCAGTATTTTGAGGACATTTTTTCTTGGTCTTTCTATCCATCTGGTATCTTGATGAAAATACAAAGTAATTTTAATTCTCTTTGTTATGATCTATTGCCTGTTCCCTTTCCTATCTTCCCGTAAGTGTTAGGATTCCTTTTTAGACTTGCTGTTTTTAAATGTCACTAACATCTACTAGGTATTGGTTTTTAAATTGACTTGGTACTTGATAGATTTCTTCTGTCAAATAACTTGTAACTTTTTTTTCAGGCTTAAAAAATGGTTATCATTATTTCTTTTAAAATATGGTTCTTATATGTCCTTAACTCTCTGGAACTCTTTCAAATTGAACATTGGAACTTTCAGATTTAGCCTTCACTTTGTCAATATTTCCTTTTCCTTTTTATTTTTAGGGATGTACCTGTGACATATGGAAGTTCCCAGGTGAGCGACTGAATTGGATCAGCAGATGCCAGCCTATGCCACAGCCACAGCAATGCCAGATTCGAGCCGCATCTGTGACCTACGCTGCACCTTGCAGCAATGCCAGATACTTAAACCACTGAGCGAGGCCAGGGATTGAGCCCACATTCTCATGGATCACAATCAGGTTCTTAACCTGATGAGCCACAATGGAAATTCCTGCTCAATCTTGCAAATTTAAATTTTTAAAATTCTCTATTCTGTATTCTAGAATTATTAGAGAACATGTAAATATATGTATTGTAAAATTCCAATATATTAATTCACTCTGCACTTTAATCTCAATTAACCTATATACTGAAAAATTATGTGCTCATTTCCTGAATATTTAAGGACTTATTAATTTTATTGTTTCATAATCTCCTACTAATTTTTCATGGATAAAATTTCCCCCTTTATTTTCGTGAGGATACCTAGTATAATTATTTAAATATTTTTTATTATTATTTTAGCTACTTCCTTGGCTATAAGCAAAAGTGTGTTTCATGAGTAGCAGACCAAAGTTTCTTCTGAGACAGCATATTTGAAAATATATTTGGTGAATCAAATGGCTGTCAAGTCTATGAAGAAAAGTGCAGTAGGAAGTTATTTGACCGGGAGGGTCAAGAACAAAACTGTCAGTTTTGAACAAGCTGTCAAATAAATGTTTTTATTTTCTTGCTTTTGTTAAACTTCAGACATTTCTTCTTATGTCAGAATCATGTCATACTTTCAGATATAAATTCTTTCCTCTGTTGATGTGTGGTACAATCAACTTTTACGGTCTTCATCCCAAGTCAGGGATGCCTCCCTCCTGATAACTGCATTTTGCTCCCAGTTCAGGTCTGGGCACTTGGCTCTATAGCTGAAGTATTTCACTCTGTAGCAATTACTGCCATTTCTCAAGGTCGCCAATGGCCTCTTCTCTGGAAGCTTCTGGCCTTGATGAACAAGAGTTTCAGAGGCAAAAGCTGCAGCAACAGCATCGTGTGGAGCCATTGGTTTATGAAATTCTAAGCTTAGCTCTATATTCCATGTATATCCCTATATGTTTATTTATGTTTTTTATAAGTTAAATCCTGACAAGGAAGGAAAACAACATTTTTTGGATAGTGAAATTTGAATGGGGCCTGTGAATTATTTGCTAGTGTTGTATCAATGTTGATTTGAATTGTTTTCTGGTTATCTGAAAGTTTTTGATGATAACTTAAGCTAAGTATTTACCAGTGCTAAGGCATTATGTTTGTGTCTGCTGTCAAATGGTTCTGTGGTAGTTTTAAAACATGTAGCAAATTCTATGATGCTCCTTGCTATCCAAAGATGGAATCAAATTTTCCTCTTTCTGATTTTTGTTCAGCATCAGTGATTAGCTTCTGACGAATGAATATGGCAGAAGTGATACTCAAGACCATTCCTTTCAGCTCCTTTCCTAACACTGCCAATTGCCTCAGGTCCCTGCAGGATTGGAGCATGAAGCAAGCATGGAGAAGGGTTAAGATGACAGAGGAGAAAGACGTCACGCTCACCGTAGCCCACAAACACATCAAAAAAAACAAATCTATATATAAAACAATTTGTACAGAACATCTACTGAATGCTGGAAGAACTTAAACCTCCACAAAGAGTAAGAAACTCCTGACATAACTGGGAGCATGAAACAAGCATTGGTACAGTCACTTTTATCTGCAAAAACTATAGTTCTTCTGGACCCAGATTTGATCCTGCAGAATTGTCAGAAACTAGTTCTTACTCAATAGCTGCCTTAAGGGACTGTGGTACCACCTGGAATTGTGGAGAACTGCCTGGGGCATGAACTCTGATCACCAAATGACAAGAGATGGGAAAGGGACCAGCAGATAAGTTGCTCACTCCTCTTCCAGATCACAGCTGGTTCTCATGCCCCACATGGCTTGCATGGCCAAGAGCCCAGTTCTGATTCTCCGGAGGCTGTGGCCACTCAGTAAAACTCAGTAACCGACTGCATTATATTTGATTCTCCTATTTCCCTATTATATCTTTTTTCTTCTCTTTTTTTGCTGTCTTGAAATTGCACGCCTCCCTCTCCACATTTAAGTATTTGTCCATAAGCTTCAACTCCATCTTTATTTTCTTGGGGAACTAAAGCTAAGATAAGTGACTTATCACTGGCAAACAATCAGTAAACAAGGTAAGGGACTGGGTTATATAAATGTCCTAAGATAATTAGATTATTAGCTGCCATTATTGAAAGACAATTATTTCACAGAAGGTTTGCTAATACTGTTACTCTTATTATAATGCCAAGAGCAAGGCACTACTTATTCCAGATAAATAGGTGAACAGATGAGGTTCTAAGAGGCTGATCAAGGCCAAATATGTAGAAATAGCTCGAGTGAGATTCTACTCAATGTCTACCTAATTCCAATGACCATAGTCTTTTCCATTGTTCCATGCTGTTGAGAGAAAAGATGGAGAGAATACCGTGAGACAGCCACTAGAATAATGAAGGAAAGAAATGTATGAACTTGAGTCTGGCATTGGCACAGAAAAGATAGCAGCATTAATTTTAAGAGAGGTTTTTGTTTTGAATGCTTCAGCACACTAATTCCATTTCTATGGTACCAGGGTAATTTTAAAACTACTTAGATCTCTACAATTTCCTTACTACAGAAGGCCTTCATAATCTAAGCCTTTCCTAGTTCTCTCATCCCATCTCCCATCATTTTCTTACAAGCTACCTAACTGTCAATGTCAAAACACTTGGTGTTCCCTTTCACAACTACATGCCCTTAGGCATGACATCTTAAAGAAGGCACACTTCCACTATGTAACACGTGGGATATTCCTACGCATCGCTCAATGTCAAACTACATCTCTTCAATAAAGACTGTCCTGAGCTTGTAAGCACAGTCACTTGCTCCTTTCTTTAGGTTCTATCGGCCTTAGGAATGCATACATTGGTCCATATATTTTACTGTAATTTATTCACTCATCTGTTTTCCCCATGAGTGTCTATTCAGCTTTGTATTTCAAGCATCTATGCACATGGTGATGACATTTATCTATCATTCACGTGTTAGTAAAGTTACAAGTACTTGTTACATTTAATATGGACACAACCCTATGCAGACACAAAGAGGTAAGTAACTTGCCTAGAGTCACACAAATTTTAAATGGCAGAGCCATGATTTGAACCCAGATGGTATGGTTTCAGAATATAAATTCTTAAGCACTATACCTTCTCTCGGAGTCTAATGTTTCAAGAATAGTTGTGGAATATACACAGAATGAAGGAAATTAGCATAAAAATTAGCATGCAAAACTATGTAATTATATTACTAAATGATATACACAATCATAAATTTTCATAGTTACAGAAATGTTCATGGTTATAGAGAACTATACATTTGGAAAAATTATAGAATAACACATTACAAGTCTTTTGAACAGTTTAAATTTTGTAGTTATCTTAAAACTAGAAAATTGTGCTAGATGTTTTCTGTTTACCCTTGAGAACCACCATTCTCTACCTTTTTGCCCTACGTTTTGTAGCGCTCTTCCCAGAGTTGGAATAACAGCTGACCCACAGACACTCATAACAGACAGGTTCCTACACTACTCAGCTCTCTGGGGCTATAACAGGTGGTCAGGAAACAGGCCACATGGGCAGGAGACAGGATGAAAAGTTTGGGAGGAGTGCAGTAGAGGTATCCTCCCCGCCCCATCTTCTTCTTGGCCTGATTATGTGGAATGCCTGTGTTCCTTCACTGAAAGCCAAACTTATCTCAGGTTGCCCTTTCCATACAACTGCATCTAAATGTTATTATTGCCTAAAGGTGATAATGGTTGCCTACTGCCATGAATATTGTATAGCAATACAGTATTGCATGAATACTGTATGGAAACCCTTACTAGTTTCCTTAAGCTCTAGCCACTGTGAAAGTGCCATTTGTTACCTGCATTGTCCCTGACTGATAGAATACAATTTATCACCCAAATCTCATTGTAACACAGAAAGAATTTACATAGCATCCTATTGATTCTTGATTTCAATGTCTTATAATATTTTGTCTCAGAATATAAAATGGGGTTGATATTTCTTTAACAAGTGTTGCCTCCATTGGGAGTCAGCTAAATATTGTGCATCATTCACAACTAAATTTGGAAGGAACAGAAATGAGTATCCATTCCCAGAGTCTGAGGTTGGCACCCATGGAGTAGCACCTGGTTCTGTTCTTTTTCTTTCCTGCTGTGGAGGCAAAGAAATCAGAATAGAGAAGAGGTGCTGAAATAAATGAGGATGAGAGGTCGGATGAAATATAAGCAGAGCTCTTGGGAAGGCTCTCCTGCAGTGAGGTAAGAACAAAATAGGAAATACAGGTTTAAATGGCAGTGGTTGAAATTTGTAGAGCAGGACTCTTTCAACACCTTTCTTTAGTGATCAAGTAACTTTGATCCTTGAAGCCTAAAGTAATAAACTCTAATTTTAAATTCAATCAGATTTCCAGCCAAAGACTAACATCTGGCCTTAAAGTGACATGGAAATTCTCATTGATCAATCTCTGACTTGACAATAGTTGACACTGTAATTCAAATACTTCACAGAGGAACTGTGTAGGTTAAAAGAAAGTGATCTGTGAAACTTGCAGTTTTGCTGATTCTTAATGTTAAGAAGCCCCTTGGGAATCTCATTTCCTTAGCAACGGGCTTACAAAGGTCATGAAATACAGAATCATGCTACTGGAAAAGACCTTGCGAGTTAAACTGTCTCACCTTCAAGGATTTCAGACAAATGAGACTATAGTCAACATTTAAAGAGGTTTTGAGAAGGAAAGATAAAACTTTCTAGGTAAAGTAATGAAGGACACATTTGAAATAACCAATGTGTGAAGTGTTTTAAAATCATGATAAAAACACTGACATTAATAAGCTTTAGATTAGGTATAATCATTGGATAAAAATTCAGATTGCTAGTAAACATACCCTGAGAAAAGACTCCTAAAGTTTACCATTTTGCACATGGCTAATGTAGAACATTTTGCAGCCAGTAATTAAATTGCATACTGTTTTGATAACTTACACAGCAGCAAATAGAGACACACACACACAAAATAATTACTCAATTCTTAATCATATTTCACCTTAAAATTTATTGAACACATTAATATGTTTAAAAGAATTAGGAACTCTTTATCTGTGCTAAGAAATAATGACATTTATTTGGTTCTAAACATGATGCTATTTGACTTATTAATTTGAAAATGTTTTTATGGTTGTACTGATATATTTATGGCAAACTATTTATATTCTATCATCTCAGTGCCCAGGTCTCAAATTTCAAGGATAATTGAAGGGCGTGTAATTAATGTCTGTGTTTTCACCAACAATGAGTGTCCAAGCCTTCACAGGTGCCATGACCTGAACACATTCCCCCCAAATTCAAAGATGATTCCATTAGGAGGTAGGGACTTTGGGAGATGACCAGGTCACAAGGACAGAGCACTCATAAATAGGATTAGTGCTCTGATGAAAGAGGCTCCTTCAGTCTTTTGAGGAGGACACAAAAGGAAGGTACCAACTATGGATTAGAAAAAGAACTCTCATAGTGACCATGCTGTTGCCTTGATCTTAGACTTCCAGCCTCCAGAAATTTGAGAAATAAATTTCTGTTGTTTATAAACCAACCTATCTCTGGTATTTTGTTACAGTAGCCAAAACAAACAAATGAACAAAAAGCGAAAACAACCAACCAATCAAGCAACAAACAACAAACCCCAAAACCAAAGCAAAACAAAAACTAAGACAATAGGTATGGAACCTATGAACTTGGATTACATAACATTTTCCTCCTCTCAGTTATTAATCTGACTTTCTTCTGGGCATGAATTTCTTGTGGCTTTGTGTAAAACCCTCCTCAACAATTCTTTTTCTCTCTCTCAAGAGAACTTGTTGGAATACAAGAGAGTGGAACTAAGGTTGTTTATAGCGAAATGACTAAAGATCCTCTCATTTAATTCAAAAGAAATAATACAATTTAAAAAAATAAAATGAAATAAATAAAATTAAATTAAAAATACTACAGTGAAACAACTTCAAGATTGAGACCTAATGCCCAAACTAGTAGGTTCCTAGTGTGTATATTTATTTGACTGTCCAGAACAATTTAATAATACTAGGTAGGAATCAATTTAAAAAACCCAAAATAAACAAACTTCTTGATGTTCCTGATGATGAAAACATATCTTAGTAGAGAGATTTTAAAGGCTAGTCTTAGTACAATAAATTCATTTCAGTACAATTTTTACTAAGCATCTAGTCTACCAAGAACTGTGCTAGGAACCATGGCCACAAAAAAGCAGTTTTTTGTGGTCCTTAAAAAAAAAAAAAGCATATAGTATATAAGAGCTGCCAAACAGGTGAATTCAGGATATGTATATATTTGAATTCTTTGACAGGTATTTTTAGAAAAAGAAAATGAACTATGCTATGGTCAGCAACTATGCCACAAAATGTAACTGTTTTAAAACTCCAAGATGATTTGAGCAGTTAAATGCATTTCCCGTGTATTTAAAGATGAAATGTATAGGGACACGTAATTCCTCCTGCTGACTTGCCCTAAGGTCATATGATTAAAACTTGACCCATTGTTTAATACTTGGGATCCTTCAGAAGACCTCCTTAGCATTTGTCTTAAATTTGAGACTAAATACAGGGTCTGCCACAAAAGGACAATGTGAAGGGCTGAGTGAGATTAGGAAACCCAGGGATATGCTCAAGGGCATTTTTATTCTAAACATTTCAAATCGGTTGATGCCATAGTCAGTAAACCAGCTAACTATAGACAGTATCATTGTTAACTTTTTCAGGTACCTTACTCCATATATTTATTCTTTCATCTGTTCATTCAATCCTCTATTAGTATGTTCATTGAAGAAAAACATTTTGAAATTGTACTGTATTCTAAATACTAGGAATGTACAGGTAAAACTTAATCTATCACCACATACCAGAGAAAGACAAGTAGGCAGATACATAAAGGTATGATAAATAATGCAGTTTTAGAGAAGATATATGGGAAATAAGAAGAAAAGGAATAATTCTGCTTAGGAGTTGAAAGACACAATGATTCTATAAACTGAAATATGAAGTTAAGCTGGGAAGATCCGTAGGGATATATGTGATTGGGATTGGGGTACAGGGTATATGGCGGTGTTTAACATTTCAGGTAGAGGGAACTATTTGACCAAAGGATAATAGTGCAAAATACCACATTTAGAGAAATTCAAGTAACTCAACGTGGGTGGAGTCAGGATGCAAGAATGGTGAGGTAAGAGATAAGGATAGGGAAATGTGGGGTACCCTGTGTACAATATGAAGGGTCTTTGACTTTATTATAAGCAAAGATAAGCCTTTCATAAGCATTCTGATGATGCATATCCAAAAAAAAAAAATCCACTTATAGCAGACACACTAATCTCTTGTGAAATAAACTAAATATGACATGGAGTCAATTAAAGAGACATGACCTTACTCCCTTAGGGACTTAAAGTCTAACACTGGAACATAAAAATGAAAGTATCAGAAAGCATTCTTTTTATAAGAGGACTCAGTATAGCTTTGTTCAATTCAACCTCACTTAACCCGTCTATTCTTTAAATATTTTCTTTTGAAGTACCTTGAATGAAAGACCAAGGTGAAATATAGATTTTTGTCTAAATCTCTGTAGCTCCCTGTTTAAGAGTTTGCAAGCAGAAAAGATCAATATTTTTTGAACTATAATAGCAATAAAAGTAAATGAATCTTTTTTTGAAGGAACCATAACTGTTAGCATCTAACAGTAGCCATCAAAAACTTCCTCTTGCTCTTACTGTATCTACAAGACGGTGAAAGGACATAGAATTATTTAGGTGTATATCTATAAAGCCATTAAGATTAAGCAACTGTTATTATAAAAGACAGCATTGATAAAATACAAAGTTCAGGATATATTTTTTGTTTTAAAAATAATAATGTTGGTACAGTATTGGCCCTTATGGAATTAAGTCCTGGGACTATCTGCAAAACCTCTTTCAGTCAAAGAAATAAGTATTGCAGTCCTGTATGTGTTCAACTGGGGAAGTCCTGGATCAATTTCCCTGGATGTTTGCTCAAGGAGATACACATAACATTCAAATAGGCATTTTGGAACACTGATGATAAATATGAAATCAACAAAGAAATATAATACTGGGTCTTTGGAGATGGTTTCTTCATATAATTTGGGTCTCTGTGGCTATTACTACAATAACCACTTCTCTATTGTCTTCGTCTATCTTTGAGGTTCTGGGGTGGGAGGGGCTCTGTTTCTAGCATTTTCAGGAAAGAATCCTATATCAATCTTGTATATTTCATTGATTAATTGACTGATTGATTGATTTTTAGGACCGCATCCATGGCATATGGAAGTTCTTGGTCTAGGGGTTGAATCAGAGCTGCAGCTACCAGCCTACACCACAGCCACAGCAATGTGAGATGCAAGTCACATCTGCAACCTACACCACAGCCCACAGCAACACTAGATCCTTAACCCACTGAGCAAGGCCAGGGACCGATCCCATGTTCTCATGGATACTATTTGGGTTCCTAACCCACTGAGCCACAATGAGAACTCTTGTCAATCTTGTATATTTTATTTTGAACTTGAGTTAACATGTAACTTCTTGTACATTATCTGCATTTTAACTTGTCTCAAATAGTAAGATGAATAACTATTTAGAGAATATTAGAGAATATTGAAAAGTGAGGTGTTTGGCTTTATTCATTAACAGCATAGGATTTACAAGACATGATATTTGAGGCTATAAAGGTTTATAAAGTTGAATAAAGTATAAATTTTGTAAATAAGGGCAGAAAAATTATGAGGTATATAATACGGATACAAATAATCTTAATGTAAGACAAAATGTGGTGTTATTTATTCAAGGTGTTTTAGAAATTCAGAGGAAAAAAAGATAATTTTCAGGTTCGGAGTAGGTGAGTGTAGGGATGATCATGGAAGACTGTTTCAAAGAAGTTGAATCTCATACGATCCCTAATGTCCTAAGTAAAAGGAGTTTTATAGATGGAAATTAGAAAACATATTACAGAAGGATAGGAGGGCCTACCAAAGTTTCAACAAGGAAAAACTTTACAAGATATGACTGAGAATGCAACTGATAGCCATATAGTGGACTGGTTCTTGTATCTGTTCAGAATAGAACTGATAGTGTGAGAATGGAGAGGCTAAAGATGTTGTAGTAAAGAAGTTAAGAGCTAAAACTAACTTGGAATCTATAAGACAGATTCAAGTGAGAAATTTGGATTTAGATATTGGAACAATTCAAGAAAAGCAAAGGATATCAGAGTTGTGACCAAAACAGAGGTGAAAAATACCAGCAAAAGAAAAATAATAATAAAAAAAAACCCTTGCAACATATGTAAAGTGAGAAATATAGAAGGAAGTTTAAAGGTTTAAAAAGAAAATAAAAAATATTTTTCAAAGCATTGGTTCCTTGGGTAAAAAAGGATTATGAAATAAAAAAAGGGATTAGCGAGCAAAAGAATTTATTATATACTTTAAAGAATGTCAAGTTAATTTAGGTAGCTCTTTTCAATCCTTTAATGCATTACTCTAATTGTGAAACTTTAAGAGGTGTATATAGTATATGGTTATGGGTTTAATTTTTTTCTTTTAATCTTTTAACCTGATAGACTGAATAAATGCATGGAAAAATAGGCAGATCATATACGACAAGAGAACTCTGACCTCCCTGAGAAGTCCAGTGAGCCAGACTGCAACCTCCATATGTGTACAACACTTTTACATCCCATTCTATTCTATCAAAAAAAAAAAAAACTGATCCTAACTCACTAAAATTATTTAATGGCTCATTAAGCAATATGATTTTTATGTTGTAAAGCAATTGTGCACAGATTTTCTAAAGTTTATTTGACACCAGAGTTCTGTGTTCACAGAGTACCTATTTGGACTTGTTTGCACAAATGACTAACCTTGGGATAAGGTGCACATATTTTGAGTAGAGACTCCTAGAAAAGTGGGGATGTGATTAGCAATAAGAAAATCTGAATAAAAACTTGACTATGATGCACATCAGATCTTGGGTTAATGCTTACAGTTTTCTTTACTGTTTTTGTGGAGAGGTTTTCTGTGTTAGTAGATTTTGTTTCCAATTTTATTTCCCAAACAAGAGCCACATAAAGAAACTATAACATTTTTTCTTAGAGGGAAAGATTTCTATTTAGAAGTTTTGTTTTGTGTTATATTACAGTTTGGAGCTGAAAGAACTGGTATAGGTGAAATACAAGGAAAATTTGAGAAATATACAGTGGGCTAATTGTGAAGGATGCAGAGCCTAAATAACCCCTTGCTTCACAAGTACTCTTACATTACACAACATTTTAAAAAGTTTATGGTCGCTTGCTTGGAGCAGCTATAGTAGAGTTCTTTAGGTTATAATACAGACTATATAATCCACAACTTCTCTTTTAGATAATGTGGTCCTATGTTTTAATATATTACCCATGTTTACAAAAATAAATGTTTTTCTTAAGTAGCTCCTTTATTCTTCCAAACGGCCTTTCAATCACCACATAATAGAAAACTTAGTTTGATGACAAACTGAAGAGTTTTAATTATAAAAGTTTAAATTATCCCTACCTTTAGAATTTAGATTCTTTTGAAATCATCATTTTTAACTTTTCCATAAAATGGTAAAGAAAATATTTTAAGGCAGATTTATATAAATGTCAAACTAAAAATTTATATTTTAAAAGAAATAATGCAAACTTTACTTTTACTTGTAGGCATTCTTAAAACTCTAACACTAATCACACTTAACTTCTCTGGAATAGCCCTACTGTGTAAATGAATGTACACTGTACAGTTATTATTTGCTTTATGAACTGTCATATGCATGCACTAATTCAAAGTCACACATCAACAGTAAGATAAATATACATACTTGGACTGTTCCATGTTTTTCATAACAGGCATTTTGTACTTATTTTATAAGAGTATGTTAAAAACAAGACATCAGTCCCCAAATGGAGTCCTTTATCCTAAGCTTCCCACATCATCAAACCGAAACTTAGTTACATTTTCAGCTCTCCCAAAAGTAGACTCTTAAACCTGTCAATCAGGAATCAGCTGACCAGAACTAATTAGGTAATGTGTTTCATAAATTGCTGCCATAAACAATTTATTTTTTGCTTAGTATGACTTCTTTGTTCCTCTTCTTTTCTGCCCATAAATCTTTCATTTTGTACAGGTCCTTGGTCGCCTCACTATCTGCTGGATCAGATGCCGTCCACCTCATAAATCATTGAATAAAGCCATTAAGATCTTTAAAATTTACTCAATTTTGTTTTATTTTATTATTATTGTTATTTTTTTAGGGCTGCACATGTGGCATATGGAAGTTCCCATGCTAGGGGTTGAATCAGAGCTGCAGCTGCTGGCCTACACCACAGCTACAGCAATGCAGGATCCAAGCTGCTCCTGCAACCTACACCACAGCTCACAGCAACACCAGATCCTTAACCTCTGAGTGAGGCCAGGGATTGAACCCTGGTTACTAGTCTGGTTCTTTACTGCTAAGCCACAACAGGAATCCTAAATTTTGTTTTATTTTATAGAATCTGATGTTTGGGTCTAATATGTGCAAATGCTTATAAAAGTTTAAGTCATAAAGTTATCTGAGCAACAAGGCACAAAATCATATGTAGAGCCACAAAGTCATTTAATACCAAAAACAATGTTACAAATTATAGGAAATATATATATATATATAACATCATTTAGAACAGAAGATGCCTGACTCCACTACAAATGGAACAGTTAATCTTTGGGGGGAACACTTTCGGATTCTATTCAGTTTTTTTAGACTCTTATATGTGAGGGAAATGCACTTTCATTATTTTAATCATCAGGAAACTCAAATTTCAAGACACCAAGGGAGACACTTTTTACTCCCGATTAAATGCAGTGCCCAAACAATACTTAAATATTACTGACACTACTTTCAAAAGGAAAACTTTAACTGTTCGCTCAGGCCTAAAGTCTGAGCTTCTCTTATGTGTTCTTGATAGAGAACAGAACCCACAAATTGTAGCAGAGTTGCTAAACGGAACTTCAGGGCTACATTTTGGCAACTACAGTGTGGAGCGGGAAGTATACTGGTCCGTATTTATAAGCTTTCTCTAGATAGAAAGAGCAATGATGCTGATTCTCCTGTTCCAAAAATTTGTTCACAGCTACCTAGGGTTTACTTAATCTTAATTGGCTAGTCTAGGAAAATAATCCCTCAGGCCTCACTCAGGTAGACACTCTGTGAAACAGTTGAAACAGGAAAAAACCATAGCCTGGAGCAATAGCTCTCAACCCTTATGAACATCACAAAGAGGGTTTATTAAAACTCCTACTGGTGGGCTCCATTCAAAATTTCTGATTCAGTCCATCTAGAGTGGAGCATAATAATTTGCATTTTCAACAAAATTCAGAGATGAAGCTAATGCATATAGTCCTGAGGCAAACTTTGAGAACTGCAGGTATAGGAAAGAATGCTGTTAAAAGGCTGAACCTGGAGAATTCCCAATTTCCAAAAGAGAGAACCACAAATTTGGGATTTGCATATGTTATTCACCTTCTGGCCTAGAGTTTTTCCAAAACTCACTTGTAAATTGGACTTGATATCTGGCCCTCCATCATCTCACATCAACCTGGTTCCATGAGTTTTCTTTAATTAGCCTAATTAATCCTGGTAATCCTATTCCATTTGCCAGTGATTGGTTTCAGATTGGCCAGGCCTAAGACAATACAGGACAATAAATTACAGTGAAACTTTTGATGATCATTTCTGATCAAAGCTTTTTATTTGGTAAAAGGGATTGTGTTTCTTCTTCCCTCTGCCATAAGCAGAAATGAAAATCAAAGAGCAGATCTAAACTATATCTATTTCTGGAGCCAAACTCCCAGTAGCCTGTATTCTGAAACAGAGTCCCACAGACCAGCTCACTAGATCAACTTAATCGTTGATGATCTGCAGAAAGATGAACAATAAATAAATACTTCTTTTACACTGAAGTGGATGTGTCACCAACATCATTGGAGCAGTTATACCTGATACAAGTGCTTAGAGATGAAAATAGCCTGAATATATATCTTAAGTAAAAGATAAAAGATGAAAATAGCCTGACTGCACACACACACACACACGCACACACACACACAGATATCTTAAGAAGATGAAAAGGTTTTATGATACTTACACTGTCTATTTCTATAAGAAAGAAATATTATTGACAGGGGAATTTCAGTCCTCATAAGATTTTCCCTGAAATGCCCTAAACAGTCCAGAAGGCCCAAAGTGGAGACTAAGCCAAGTTTTGAGAGTGCAGTACATTTTAAAAGATTCACCAAAAATCAAGTCTGTAAGAAAGTAGAAGAAACTAGAAAAAATAATAAGAGGGGAGAAAGTAGGAACAGTTGAACTAGGTCAAGATATTTTGGACTCCTTGAGCAGTAAATATTTCTAAATTATCTTCATATGCCTGGTGCTCATTACAACGGGAAGCATTCAATGTGATATTTTCTAGTCTATATTCATAAAGAAAATCAGAGGTAGGAAAATTGGCAGTCAAAGTTGGACCTCATTAGAAACCTAGTCTAGTCTACAAATCTGTATTAAGTCTAGAAACCTATATTAGGCTACACTAATCAGTTATAATTGAACTAAACTCAAACACAGTGATACAGATTTGTGAATAGTTGGAACCCCTGGAAAGAACAGTATGGCTTATATATTATGGACTTATGTGACTTGTGGTCTATGGACCTCTCTGGATTTGATATACAAAAGAACAGGGATGGAAGAGGGGAAAATTGTGTGTAGAGGCCTGAGGGGAGAGAAAGGAGAGGCAATGACGATTGAGAAAATTTGGTTCTTAAAACATTTGCTGGTCTAAGGGAGAGATGTTGAACTCGGAACAAAATTGAGGTTAGAGGCAAAATTTCTGACTCTGGGTATAATCAGTGATGCTGGCTATAGGCCTCAGATGAAAAATTGAAAGAAAATTTGAAGAAAAGCCTTTGCTACTCATATCCACTACCACATACAGTCTCAGGATTTAAACTGTGAGCTCAAGGTGACCAGCAATAAAAGCAATTTTGTCTAGAAGAACAGGATTCTTAGTGAAATGTTAAGTCAATGAAAAAACTAACAACAATAAAAACACCTTGTCAAGTTAGTGGGGAAAAACCAATTACAGTTCAATTTGGTAAATGTAGCCTAATCCAATAATTTAAGTAATCTCTTGAAGTAACTCAGTTACGTTCTATTAAACCAAATTTTTTACAGTTTAAGTGTCTCACACATGTAAATATTTAACCTTTTCCGGTTCTTTGAAATGGCTGCATAATGGGGTGGGCTTCTATGATATCAAGGAAACTGACAGGACAGGGGAGCCCAGTGAATGCCTGATGTCCTTTGATTTTTCCGTTGGTGCTGATGAAGGGTAGCTAACTTAATGTCTTACTTGGACGGGTGAAATCATTTTGGTCTGGACTTTCAGTGCAATTTGTGTATGTGAGGGATCTGGCCATTTTCTCTCAAGATACTTGTGTTTTGCAGAGTTTAAATCTTGGGCCTCTGCTGTTTATTGGTCTTAGAAGGAATGCTGTATCTAACCATTATAGCAGGTAGGGGTTACTGCATTCTCACACACAGACAGACTGTATAGATCTAAAAACAAAGCCTGAAGTTTCTCCTACACAATTTAAAATGGAAAGCTGGATTGATTTAAGTACTTCAGGCTTCCCCACCAAACTCGACACTTGGGAAGCTGGTTATTAATCTGTCCTCGAGTCTCTGATATCTTACTTCTTTCCATAATTTCTCAGGATGGTGGTGGTGCTGGCTATAGTTTTTTTTTTTTTTTTCTTCATATTCTTGTCCTTCTCTATTATAGTGAGCCTGAGGACCTAATTTGCACATTTAGAAAGAGTGTATCTTCTGTATAATATGGAAGAAATTCTATAATGATAAGTTTCACAGGAAGTAAAGAATTTAGAAAGTTCATTTTTCTCTCTGACAAAACTTGGCTTTCAAGACACTTTCTCAATTCAATTCAAAGTCACACTGGGGTGGTCAGGAGTTGAACTATTTCTCTTTTCATTGCCACATTAACAATTCCTCTCCCAATGGTCTTAAAGCATATAGAATTTGGTGACCTTGGATGACAATCATGTACATAGTAATGTAAGAGAAAAGTATTACAAAACAAAACTTCATTTTGTTTTACATGTTTGTAATTCAGTCTTTTTACTGCTTCAACCTGAAAATTCCTAGTCATCCTCCAAGACTTATCTAAGGTGTCATTTCCCTAGGCAGTCTTTGCTGTATCCTCATTTTTAGCAAATCATTACTGTTTTCTCTAAACATTAAGAGCACTTATTGAAATGACCTAGTTATAAGTGCCTATTCCCATTTTTCTGAAACTATGTAGATAAACAAATTTTTTCTCTTTCATCTTTTTGGGCCAATAATCTAACACAGAACATGAGACAATAGGTAATTTTAAAAAGTTTTTAAAGGAGAATATAAATTTAAATTTATTTATATGCTTAGCATTAGTGTTGTTTTCTGCTTAAAAAAAGACCTACAACTGGATACCTATCAATGAAGCAGAAAGCATTTTTGTTTAAATTCACTCTAAATTTGATGATGACATTATTCAGGTATCAAAATGAGAAACAAAGTAAAAATAATCATATTTATAAACATAGTAATTACATCTAGTTTCATGTGAAGGAAAATAAGTTCAAAGGATCTTAAAGTATGTGTATTCAGGTGAGATTTTAAACATGAGAAAGATAGGAACCATATTCCTCATCTTTTCTGTGCTTCTGTTTATGAAGATATCAAGCATGGTCACTGAGTTTCTCTGAGGTTGAACTTTATTGTTCAGTCATGACTTTAAAAGTACTAAACCTTAAATGGAAGTCTTTATGGATGCCAGCATCAACTTCTTATTTTGGGTCCTCCTGAATATGGCAGAGGTGTTTTGTTCTTTTGTCTCTCTTTCATTTTTAGCTGATTCCTGACTGATACAACAGTTTAGGGAAATGTGATATTAACAAATTATTTTGCACCATGTAAGTATTCTGTGGTACTCTCCAAATTTGCCTCATAAGATATTAGAGTTACCTATAGTAAAAGCTAAGTATTACATACTTCACCTACAAATCGATCATTTTCGAAAACTTTATAAAGAGTTCTAGGAGTTCCCATTGTGGTGCAGTGGAAATGAATTCAACTAGGAACCATGAGGTTGCAGATTCGATCACTGGCCTCGTTCAGTGGGTTAAGGATCCACCATTGCTGTGAGCTGTGGTGTAGGTCGCAGATGTGGCTCAGATCTGGCATTGCTGTGGCTGTGGCTGTGGCTGGTGGCTACAGCTCTGTTTGGATCCCTAGCCATACGCCACAGGTGCTGCCCTAAAGAGCCAAAAGAAAAAAAAAAAAGAGTTCTAGACCTATGTGGCTCCCATGAACACAAGCAATGATATCATCTATATATACAGCAAGTTTTTTTTTTTTTTAACAGACAGGAATTTATTTTCTTTCTGATTTTAGCTTCCACTGGATCCATCCTTTGTCTTCAGTTATGAGGTGGTGCTATGGTTGATTTATGTCCCACAAAAGTCATCTGTGAAAGAAGTCCTAACCCCCAGGATCTTAGAATACGACTGTGTCTGGAGACAGGATCTTTAAAGAAGCAGTGAAGTTAAAATATTTTTGTTAGGTTGGGTCCTAACCTAAGCTGAATGGAATCCTTGTAAGTAGAGGAAATTAGGACAAGGATATAGGTACACATAGAGGGGAGATCTTGAGAGGATGGGGGATGGTGGGTGGAGGTGAGGTGGGGATCCAAATGCCAAGGAAGGAGGCCTCAGGAGAAATCAACCCTACTAATACCTTGACCTCAGACTTCTAGCCTCCAGGACTGAGATAGAATAAATCTCTGTTTAATCTCCCACACTGTGGTATTTGCTATGGCAGCCTTAGCAAACTAGTACAGTAGGGTAAGAGGGTAAATATCTTATAGGGAGGGATATGTTGGGAATTATATAATTCATATAATAATAATTTTTAATAAACTTGTTATTGAGATAAGCTATGAGGCAAATGGTCTTGACTCTGCCAAACTTCAGAATCATGAAAATTTACGATTAACAAAGGGGAAAGGGAGGGGAAGGGACAAATTAGGAGTATGGGATTAACAAACACACATAACTATGTATAAAATAGATAAACAATATGGATTTACTTATTTATAGCACAGGGAACTATATTCAATATCTTGTATTAACGTATAAAGGAAAGTAATCTGAAGAATAATATATATAAAACAAACAAAAAAACCAACAGCAACAAAAGCAAAGGAACTATTCCAGAGTAGAAGAGACAAAAGACATAACAGCCAATTGCAATAAGTAAAATTTAATTGGATCTTAGCTATAAAAATATGTATATATATATGTGTGTGTGTGTGTGTGTATATATATATACATATATATATATATATATATATGGAGAGGTTCTTATCATTAGAAAATTCTTATGTATTTAGGAGTTAATTAGTATGATGTCTGTACCTTGTTTTCCAATAGTTCAGCAAAATAAATAAACAAACAAATAAATAAAGTGTATTTGTGTAGAGAAAGGGAAAAACATAGAATATGTGTTAATATGGAAAACCTTAATAACTGATAAATCTAGATGAAGAGTACATAATTGCACCTTTTAGTATTCTTTCAAATATTCTAAAGATTTTAAAGTTTCCAAAACAAAAACAAAGAACAAGTAACTCATCTAAAATAAGTCATTATTCATAAGCTAGTCTAATCTAGAAATGAAAATCTAGAAAATCTAGAAATCAAATTTATACATGTAGAACTATTTATAAAGCTTCCAGGAACTATTAACATACAGAAAAACAAATATTAAAATTATAGAGTACATATTAAAAAATGATGACTACTCATTTTCTGACAACTTTTCTTGCCAACAGAATTTGTGCTTATCCCTATTTCCTAAGAAAGTAATTTGTCACTGTACTACCAATGGGTCAAAGCAATTCAGTATATTTATCGCAAGCATTTCAATCTATATTTGCCATTTCCTGTGGTGGGTAAATTAGACTTGACATGTCACATCTCACACTCATGAAGGCAGCAAATGGCTTAATTGATATATTTCATTAAAGTGTAAGATAAATTCTAAACATCAAATGTCAACAACAATGACTTTTCATGCTTGTCAAGTTGTGAGGCTATTACTCCTCATGAGTATCATCAGGAACCTTGTTTTCAGTGTTCAATCCATTTTGGTATATAGGTTTTAGATGCAAAAATGAGCTGCTGTTAAATTGGGAAGAAGCACGGGCTTTGGATGAGCCATCCGAGTTTAAATATAATCTGTGCTACTGTTGACTGTATAACTCTGGATACACATTACTTAAAATCACAAAGACTTAGTTTTGTTATCCCTACAGGAGGGAACATGATAATAACAACCTCAGAGAACTGTTGGAAAAATTAAATCAACATAGCACATCATCTGACACAGCAATTCTGTTATTCAATAAATATGAATTATGTACCCACTCTGTGTCATGTATCCCTCTAGGCTTGGGAACAGAGTAGTACAACACAACAACAGAACCTCCCAATGCTCCTCCACCCCCCAAAAGAAGATAAGAAAAAATATTGGTCCTTGTGATGCTTATATTCTAAAAGAAGAAGATAGACAATATGATATGAACATGATGATACTTTGTATTATAATAGAAGGTAATAAATGCTATGTGTGAAAAAAATGGAGCAAAATAGAGAAATGGTGGAGGGGTGAATGAGTTACAGTTTTTAATACAGTGGCAATGAAAAATGACATTTGAGCTAAGACTTGAAAAAATGACCGTGCTAGAATACATATACCAATAAAAGCCTAAGTACTTGAAGAACAAGGAAGCCACAACATGATTTAAGTTTTGAAAGGATTGTTTCATCTCTGTGTTGACAGGAAAAATAAGTAGAAGCAGACAATTAACTGGGAATGTACTGCAGTAATCCAGGTGATTTATGATGGTGGGTTGACCAGGATGTTAGGAGTGAAGGTGGTGATAAGTGATTGGACTGTGGATCTGTTTTCAAAGTGGAGCTACAAGGATTTGCTGATAGATGAAATGAGGGGGAAGGTAAAACAAACAGGTTAAAGATATCTTTCCAATGATTTTAGTCTGAGCAACTAGAAGGATGAAATTTTCATCAACCGAGATGGAAAAAACTGTAGGTAAAGCTATTTGGTAGGAAATTAATTCAGTTGAGTTTGGGAAATCTTTTAGGTATCCAAGTAGAAATATAATGAAAGCAAATGAATGTCTGGAGCTCTAGAAGGAGATAGCAACATGAGCTGCCACATGGAAGGTATTTAAAATATACAACCAAGATGAAATCACCAAGGTAGTGAGATAGGGAAAAGGATAAACGGCCGTAACACTAAGTGATTGACAAAAGGAGGAGAAACAGGTAGAAGGAAAACCCAGAGAGTGTAGTGTTCTGGAAGACAAATGAATAAAATAAAGAAGAAAACTGAGAATTAAAGCTAACTTAAATACTGCTAATTTACCAAGTATGATATTGTTAGGGCCCAGGGCAGACTGCTCCAAAATACGCTTCAATGGCATATTGATTATTTTGAGTTAAAGTTACTTAAGAAATGGCCAAAGCAAGAGGGATGCTCTCACATCACACTCCTCTCTGTCCTTCTGAAGGCAGGAAATAATCTCTTATGTAAAAGGTGTCCTTCCTGCATCTGAAGGTAGGAGGACACCGTTATTGACAGAGATAGGGAATTTGGGCCAAGAAAACTGTATAAACAAACCTTGTTACTTAATTTACTACATCAAGATCAAACTCTATTTAGGTTTTTCACTGATTAACTGCCCAAAACCTAAGTTATTTGTACTGACAACTCACAAATTTACTGTTTCTTTGTCTGAAAAGTATAAAAGATGACTGACTTGCCAGTTATTAGGTCCCATTTCTATGAGACCTCTGAGTGTAAAAATTATTATTATTTTTTTTTCCTGGACATGCCTGCAGTATGTGGAAATGCCATGGCCAAGGAATGAACCCTAGCTGCAGCAGTGACAATGCCAAATCTTAACTTCTAGGCCATCAGGGAACTCCTCAAAAATGTATTTCTTTTCCACCTATTAATGTGCCTTGTGTCAATTTTGTTACTAAGCCAGTCACGGTAACTCAAAAAGGGTAAAGGTGGAAATCTCCCCCCTGCCCCAACAACGTGTACATGGAATCTACTAACAGACTTAGTAATGTGGAGTATATTTCTGACTTTAACAAGAGAAGTTTTAATACTACAGTTGTAGTGAAAACATGTTTGAAACAATGGATTTAAGAGACTATGGGGAAAGACAAATCAAAGCTAAGCAAGAATGACAAGCTCTTCTGAGAAATTTCACAACTAAGAGAAGATATGGGGTAATAGGTAGCAGGGGAAGCAGAATCAAAGTAAGTTGTGTTTGTTTTTATTCTTATGGAGAGAAAACAAATCCACATTTGTATGATCATGGGAATGATCCCAAAGAGGTAGAAAATTTCACTGTGCAAGAGAAAGAGGGGAGACTGACTGAAGCAATGCTCTGGAGTAAGCTAGAGGCAGTGAGATTTAGTTTGCTAGTAAAAGGACTGGTTTCAGGAAGAAGCATTGGTATTTCATTTATAGTAATAGGAAGGCACTATAAATAGGTAAAATTTTTGATATCTCTGTTGATCCAGTGGAAACTATGGCATATAATTAAAGTCATCTAAAAAAGATTAACTCAGAGTTCCCGCTGTGGCTCAGTGGGTTAAGAATCCGACTCATATCCATGAGGATGCAAGTTTGATCCCTGGCCTTGCTCAGTGGGTTAAGGATCTGGCATTGCTGTGAGCTGTGGCAAAGGTCATAGACACAGCTTGGATCCTGCGTGGCTGTGGCTGTGGCTGTGGCATAGGCCCGCAGTTATAGCTCCAATTCCACCCCTAACCTGGGAAATTACATATGCCACAGGTGCATCCCTTAAAAAACAAACAAACAAAAAACTCTAAAGTGAAATATGTGAATGTTAGTTTCTTAATTTACCCTGCAGTAGTTCAAATGGAAGCAAATTAAAGCCAAATCCATGAAATCTAAGTCATTTTTTGCAGAGCATATTTACACAAATTAGTTTCTAACAAAATTGAAACACATTTTTGTATATATTAAAAGTAATTGACCAATAACTACTTTTTTTTGCTTTTGTAACATCAAGATATAGTGCCTCAAAATCTCATATCTAATTTAGAACAAAGACAAGATTCAAAGCATTTTTTTCCAATTAACTGTTATGTAAGTTATAAAGTTTGAGTTTATTTGGATTTAAATTCATAAAAGGTTTATTTCTTATTAAGTTTTAACTAGTGAAATGAGACTTAGGCATGAAAAGAGAAGAGATATGAAACAAACCTATATGTGACTTTTGTGAGCGTGCAAGTCACTACTTCCTGTTGAGAGATGATAATAGTATCATATAATTATTGTTTGAGTAATCTAGGACAATTATATCAACTAGCATATCACCTCTGCTTCCTCCTAGGCTTAAAATATACATTCTTAGTATTTAGTCAATGACAATGATTGAGACAACAGTCAAATTAATTTATGAAGAGCAGATAAAGCAATGACAAAGCAGGGTGGTCTACCATAACCTGAAAGTTTCTGTTCCCCCCAAATTCATATGTTGAAATTCAAATTGTGACGTTATGGCATTAGCATAAGGGGCTTTTGAGAGGTGATTAAGTGATGAGGTCAGTGCCTTCATGTATGGGATCAGTCTTCCTATAAAAGACACCCTAGAGAGGACACAGTGAGAAGCTGGCCATCTACAATCCAGAAGGCTCTCACCAGACATCTAAGAGTGTCTTGATCTTGGACTTCCCAGCCCCCAGGACTGTGAAAAATAAACTTCTGTGGTTTATAAACTCCTCATTCTATGATGTTTTTGTTATAACAGCCTAATGGACTGAGGCAAGTAGGTACAGATGGCGCAGATATTAAAGAGAGTGTCACTTATCTTTATAAGCATAACACTGAGCAGAGTGCCTCACGCATAGTATACTGAGACAGCATTTGTTGGTTCGATTGTCAAGTTTAAATTCAGAATGCATTTTAGAAGAGGAAGCTTTGCTTATCTGACCAGCAGGGTTTTAGTCTTTACTATTCTGAAATCCTTTATCCTATATCTTTATTTACATAAATAAGATGACAAAGTGATTGAAGATAACCAGACACTATAGATCTCTCATTAAATTGAAAAATGCAGAAAAAAGTGATTTGATAATTGATGTATGATATTAAATTTAATGCTCAATCAGTAACACTTGGGCAACAAAGTGATGCTATATCAGATGAATAAAGACAAAACCTAATGAGGATGAAATTTATGAGAAAATATCTGATCAAAGCTCACTTTATTCCATAAATTTGGTTATGACCAAATAAAGAAATACAGAATTAAAGAAAAATGACTGTGCTACTTAAACTATTTAGCATTATTCCTCAGGTAGCACTTCCAAAGAAAAAGAAAAAAAAATACAAATAGTATTAAGAAGGCTTGCATGCTCTTAAATATGCAATTTTCTCAATTCAAAATATATATTGAATCCATGCCAAAACTGTAAAAATGTATAATTACTTTGAAGAATCATTTTATTCACAGTGAGTTTTTCGTATACAGGATTAAGGCTGTATGTAAAATCATCAGAAACAATTTGTCAGACAGATACATTGTGGACTGCATCTGACTTTCCACCAACTGAATATAATTAATTGGTTGTAGTGCTACAGATATGAGATTATGAGCAAAGTAACATAAACACAAAGGGTCTCTTTCATTGAGTAATCATAATCCTCCATGGCTTCTTTCCAATACTGTTTAGCATGTGAAAAAGAATTTTCTGTTGAATTAAACTAACATAGGGGATGATTGAGCATTTAAACTCCAAGGACTATTCTTGGAGGGTGTTACATACTGCTTCAAGATTCTTAATGACTTCATAGAAATGGCATAATTTTCTTTCTCAGTTTGAAAATTGGCTTTTTAAAAAGGCTTACCATCAGCCAATATATATAATTAAAAATGATAGAATGAAAATGCAGTTGTTGCCATTTTTACATTAATGGCATCATATAATATCTTTTATTTTACAACATATGATTTTTAAGATGTAGGATTGATTCTATAGTATTAGTCTATGTTATATTACTTTTCAGAAATAAGTACCTTTCACTCAAATGCTATTCAAAATGAAATGTAATACCGCTGGATTCTAAATGGTGCTTTTAAAATGTTTAAAATGTGGATTCACTATATGTGAAGGCATTTCAATAACCAAAAAAAGTTATTTTAAAAAGTCAGATAATTAAATTTTAGTATTGAGAATTTGATTTATTATATTTTCCAGACTGTAAACTCTTGTATTGTCATCAATTTGAAATAATCTGGTGTAGTGCTAATATCTTTTTCTGACAAGCATTTTCTTGTTTATCATAAAAAACACAAGGTGTAAACACTATGGTTAATTGGGGGTAGTCATGTGATTGAAAATGCAGATCCTTTGGAAACATTAGGCTTTGTCAGCTGGAGCTCTAGTTCCCTTCCATTGAGATTAGATAAAGTACTTGGAGAACAGACTTGTGGTTATCAATGGGGAGGAGGGAGGGTGGGATGGACTGGGAATTTGGGGAATATAGATGCAAACTATTGCATTTGGTGTGGATAAGCAATGAGATCCTGCAGTATAGCACAGGGAGCTATATCCAGTCACTTATAATGGAACATGATAGAGGATAATATGAGAAAAAGAATGTATGTATATATGTACGACTGGGTCACTTGCTGTACAGTAGAAATTGACAGGATGCTGTAAATCAACTATAATAAAAAATAAAAATCATAAAAAAAGATTAGATAAAGCACTCTCAAGACAATAAACTGATTATGACAACCAAAGAGTACAAGTAAAATTATTAGATGAATGGCTTGGGAAACTGAACAATAAAAACAGAGGTAACATAAAGTTCCAAAACACTGAACAAAGAATATATCAGTTGGATGTATTTTATCTGCTTATAAAAACTTAACTAAAAGTAAACAAATTTTAAAATACACTACACATATAATAGAGTCAGTGGGGGTTAATTGCTAAAAACAAAAGAAACATATATACACAGTCAAACCTTTTCTACATTTCCATTCAGTATGAATGAGCACTGTTAACACTGATTCCTTCGGATCTTATCCTATGTATATGTGTACATATATAAACATGTATACATATTATATATATAAAAATACATA
The DNA here is from genome assembly GCA_004024745.2 of Catagonus wagneri. Classification (NCBI taxonomy): domain Eukaryota; kingdom Metazoa; phylum Chordata; class Mammalia; order Artiodactyla; family Tayassuidae; genus Catagonus; species Catagonus wagneri. Next base: position 10,705,773 of record PVHT020000230.1, read on the forward strand.
CATGTTTTGTTTTGAACACCAATGCCGTTATGCTATAAGAAACTTACTACTTGTTTGATTCTTCTAACAATTAGGTACGTTTATCCATGTTCATATGTACAGGATGCACTTACCTTTTTTTTTTTTTTTTTAGGGCTGCATCCATGGCATGTGGAAGTTCCCAGGCCAGGGGTTGAATTGGAGCAACAGCTGCTGGCCTATGCCACAGCCACAGCGACGTGGGATCCTAGCTGTGTCTGCAACTACACCACAGGCTCACAGCAACGCAGGATAGGACTCTTAACCCACTGAGCGAGGCCAGGGATCAAACCCGAATACTCATCGTTCCTAGACGAGTTTGTTAACCACTGAGCCACAAAGGGAACTCCACTTTTTTTTTTTTTCTAAAGTTGCATTGTATATCAAATATTTCCAAACTGAGGGAATGTAAAATTTTATTTGTCTTTTATATGTTATAAATCATTATGGGCTTAAATTTTTATTTTTGCAAAGCTGAGTATTTCTGTGGGATAGATTCCTAGAAGCAAAACAGAGTTAAAAGTTATAAACTTTTTTGGTTCGTTTTGATGTATTTGCAAAGTATGTTTATTATTATTATTATTTTGTCTTTTTAGGGCTGCACCCATAGCATATGGAATTTCTCAGGCTATGGGTCAAATCAGAGCTGCAGCTGCTGGTCTACACCACAGCCACAGCAACACAGGATCTAAGCCATGTCTGTGACCTACACCACAGCTCACAGGATCCACCTTAACCCACTGAGCAAGGCCAGAGATCTAACCTGCATTGTCGTGGATACTATTCGGGTTTGTTACCGTTGAGCCACAACAGGAACTCACTTATTTTATTTTATGTTATTTTATTTTATTTTTGTCAAGTTATAGTCCCACTAACAGTGAATAAGAGTGCTAGACTGAGAAAGTGGGAGGGCATGGGATATAGAGCGCAGAACAGGCATTGGTCTCTGAGCTGGGCTCTGGGAGAAGGGGTATTCTCTCATTTCACAGGAAGGAGATGTAACAAGGACAGTGATGACATTAGTTATATAGGTAGGATGGTAGGAAGCAGAGATGTTCTTGATTAATGCTGCCATTTTCCCAACAGAGTATGAGATTAGATTATCAATTGATGTTGAATGGAGGAGAAAAAATTCATGTGAGGAATTTGAAACCTGAGAAGGTATGAAACAGAAATCTTAAAGAGTAGGAAAGAAAGACTTTAGTTGTGGTAAGAGAGAGGCAAAGGGAAATAATAGAGACACACAAAGAAGGCAATGTAAAAATGAAGGCAAAAAGTGAAGTGACGTGGCCATGTTTAGAAAACCTGGGATAGCCAGTAGAAATTGGAAGAGATAAGGAACCGTGAACTGGAGACTGGCACTTGCCATCTGCCTCTGCATGGACTGAATCATGAGCAACTGCAGCTGCTGACCCTCAACACTCCCTGAAAGGGAGTCGGTGCTGTTCAAGAACGAATGGGGCTATGTCTTAAAACCTGTCTAGATCTTGTCCACAGTGTCATAGACGTTAATTTACAAGACATGCAGGAATATATTTGGAATGTTGCCTTGTGTTTGTCAATGCCATATAATTCTGACTCATGGTCAATGCCTGGGAAGTCCAGTCATATTGATTAATTTTGAAGGTTTTTTTTTTTTTTTGGTGGAGTGATGACAATAGCAGAAACAATGGAAGTACTGCTCATCTGCTCATCTTTTATCAGGTAGAACTTTTTTTTTTTTCAGCTGTACTTTGGAATCCACACCTTTGCAACAAAGAGAGGATGAGTTGTTCTCTTGCTATCATGATACAGAGAGTAAAGTTGAATCAGAATAAACTAATTTAATGCAGAGACAGACTTAAAACCTGTTAAGTTCTTAACTAAGATGAGAAGAGAATATGGAAGTTATATACTGAAAGGGACTAGTTCTAATTTTAGTGGTTTTATATTTATGTACTTATATATAATAGATTAATTTGGGATGACTTCAACTGAGAATAGTCATTATCCCAATAGATTTACTTTAGAAGGCCTGCATGTAAAACAATAATTTTCACGAATTATTTTAATTTAATTTTAACTTAGTGATGGTTAAACTTTGGCCCTCAAAAGAGATATTAAAACTTTGGTGTAACTTTATATATGGTTAGTAAGAGCTAACAAATTTTTATCTTACAATAAACTAAATGCATATTAAAATAAAATTTATTTCAACTCAAACTTGATCAAAGACAGGATTCCATTATATATATATATATATATTTAATATATATTTTAAATATCCAATAATTTTTATGTTAACCTCATTCAGTTAAGACTGTTATTTATAGCTTTCGAACGTCCTCAACTGTCCCTCTAGGAGTATAACTACATCTCCTTATTACGGCACATACTTTAAAGTAGCTAAAGTAAACAATTTTATGTCCCAATAAAATAATAATAGTTTTTCCCAAAAAAAAATATGACCGTACTTCCCCGTATTCAGAAAAAAAGGTAAAAAAAATAGATATAATTGCATCACTCTAGACTGAACAGGTTTCAGATTGATACATATTTCATTTCACAATTTAAGATGTTTTTGTATTTCTATTTTAGCTAAGTAAATTATAACTTGACTTTACAATGTTTCACCTAAGTGCTTGTTATTTTTTAAATAATACTTAAGCCTTTTATAAAGAAATGTCATCTACTGATATCAATACAACTACTAATTAAAGAATATAGTATTTATAAATTTAGAGTGCTTAATTAAAAAAGAAGGACATATGTTAATTATCCAAAAGTTGGTTGTACAACTTTAATAAAGAAAACTGGAGAAATAAAAAGGTAAGTGATTTGTAAGTGATAAAGTATTTCGTACTGAAGTAAAAAAACCTCTAAGAATAAATCTATTTACTACTTTTATAAACATCATATTATGAAAAGAGCTTTTAGTTGTATGACAAATTGTTACTTCTATTCAGAGAGAGAAAAATTGAGAGAGAGAGAATACCAGTGAAAGATATAGTAGCAAAAAAACAATACTGAATTCAAACAGTAATGATTTAAATGCTAATTTTAATATGAACTAAACACTTGTCTTTGACTTTGGGCAAAAATGAGTGTCTGTGTTGAGATCTGTACATGTAAAATGCAGATAACTAATAACATATCAGAGGGATGCTGTAAGCTTAATTAACTTCTCCAGAGTATAATGGACATGAGAAAATGGATATGCAATGTGGGCATTTTATCACTATTATTCCTCCAGGACTTTTCTTTTGATATTGCCTGAGGAGGCCACATGGAAGACTGCCAAGTTACTGAAACCCCAGAGGAGCTCAAAATACCTTGTATTAAACAGTAAAACAAATGAATTCAAGATAGACCTTTGGAAGAAACCTTAAGCAAATGCAAGTTGGCCACTTGGGGATGAAAGAATGGATCAAATAAATTAACATTATATTTTATAGTTTAAGAAAAAGAGAAAATAATTCATGATATAAGCTAAAGGTCCTGAAAGAACAGGAGGGAGGAAAAGAGGCGAGAAGGGAGAGGAAAGAGAAATAAGTTATATATATATATTTGTATATATATATGTATATGTGTGTATATTTTTTAAGATGAAAAAAGAAAAGGAGATAAATGGGGATAAGATGTAGGGCACAGCATGTGGACAGAGTATGGGTTAGGGTCATGTTAAATACTAGTTCTTCTTGTTGGGGCTGAATCCACAAGGTTCCTTTGATTTATTGAAAACATTTCCGTGTAAAACACTTAGAAGGATATTTCACAAACACAAAATGCTCAATAAACTTTTAAGAATTACCATTTCAAATTACAGTGAATTTACAAGTTAACGTTTCACTGATTTCTTACTATTTTTTCTCTTTGATATTAAATATTTTATGTTTAAATTATTAACTGTGAAGATTTGATACTTTAACCAATCCGAGGTCATAGAGTGATACTGAATTTTTCTAAATCATTTTCTAACTTGGAACATATTTTCCCAATAAAATAAAAGTTATATGTGAATATTGTTTGTACCAGAGGAAGTAGCTATTTTAAAATATGAGTAACATATTCAACAGATATTTGATGAACAAGTACTTTATGCTAGATCTTTGTCAGATAATACAGAACAGAAACTGATAAGCAGTTTACCATGTAGTGAGGATAATTCAGATATATAAATATGTGACTAAATTACAATTGACAAGTGCTATACAAGAACAAATTCCAAATGACATGAAATTCATGAAGACATACTTATATTTGCAATGATAATTCATAAGCGAAAAATTTTAATACAGTACTTCCCAGTATAATATTTATCGGTCTCTACTTTTTGTAGCTTCCAAACAAACAGCTATACTGTGAAAGTTCCCTGAATTTATAGAAATGGAAGGACACAGAAGAGTTACAATACATAGAAGAGTTCATAGGACAGTTTTCCTTTTGTGTCTTGTTTTGAAAGTCCCTATGGTGGTAGCAGAGAACACAAAATAATTTTTTAAATATATTGTTTTCTGGGATAAAAGTGTCCAACTCTAAGAGAAATACTTGAGTGAGAAAATAAAAAAATAACAATAATTTCTATTAAAACATCCCAATTACTGTACAAATCTATCTGGTCCTATTTAAAGATAAATATGAGCCACAGCAAGGCGGGATCAGAGCCACATCTGTGACCTATACCCCAGCTCATGGCAACACCAGATCCCTGACTTACTGAACAAGTCCAGGAATCAAACCCACATGCTCACGGATACTAATCAGATTAATTTCTGCTGAGCCATAACAGGAACTCCTCTCTTCTGTTTAAATTATACTTTAGTAGCTAATTCATGTTTGGAATCTCACCAGCTAGCACGATATTGGCAAATAAGTATACAACAGATGTAGAGTGAATGAAAAAAAGGTCTCATTACTTTTGGATGAATTAAAGGCCAACTCCTTGTCAATGACAGAGTTCCTTTAGGCCCTCAACACCTCCCCTCACATTTCTACAATTGTGCTTTATACTGGCTAATAAAATCAGCTTTCTTAGTAAATGACTTTGTTTAATCTTAGAAAATCTTAGTTAAAAGTTCCTTCCTGTGTTTTCTAGGTCCATTCACACTCTGACCTATCTGCGTTAACAGGAGCCACACCACGGGTTCCTGGAATTCTAGTCACATTCACCTGCTCACAGCCTCTTGAAAATCACATATTCTGTGCTTCTGTGTGCCCTCATGAGAACTCCTTGCAGCCTGCAGTATAATTTCTCCATTTCTCTGCTTAGTAAATGTACTCATGCTTCAGGATTCCACTGGTCTATGAACTCTGTGAAGCTTTGTCAGATGAAAAAGTCTTTTTTGGTGTTCCTTGATGTTCTTTTCTTTGCTTTTCTATAGTTTTGGTTAACTCCATAATGTTGTTAACTCAGTGTTTCTGTATTTATCTCCCCTGAAGGGGTGTGAGATAGAAGCTGTATTGTCTTACAGTTTGTATTTCTAGTGCAGCGCTTGACTATATATAGTAACCTCTATTGAATAAATAGGCAAATGAATAAATGAATGGATATATTTTTGTCAGAGAAAAATGAAAAGAAATCCCTGCGTCTGTGCCAATATCTAGGTCCCTGATAAAAATTAGAGCTTTTTCATATAATGGGCTCATAGAAATAGGTGAATCACTTTTGCAAAAATTTACTTTCGCATTTTACCTGTTTACTCTTTAAGAAGTTTTGAAAGTATTTTAGCATTGTTAAATATTTACCTCTTTGCTCACTTAAGAAAAGTTAAGGTAAGCTTCCCTGAGACTAAAATCTAGAGGAGAGATAAGACTTAGGGGAGAAAATATTAATTGGATGAACCACTGGGCAGCTTTTTGTATCCTGCATAATTTGCTTGAAGGGAAGGCATGTGCAAATGTAGATACAGGAAAACACTACATATAAAAGGATATATTATTTCTGGAAACTTCTGAGAGCTTGACAAGATACCAAATTTAGTAATAGGTGGAGAAACAAGTATTTAATTAGCACCATTTATGACACACTCCCTCTCTGGAAGATCTTTGGAATTATCTAAACTAGAATTTCATCTCTTAAGGCTTTAGACTTTTGTTAAAAATGCTATTTTAATTACTTGCTGGTGTTTAAGACTTTAGAGGAAAGTTGTTCAGGCATGTTCACGGTCATATGGCCATAGACAAGTGCTTGACACTTTAAAAGTGATCCATAGCTAAGGAAGATTTTCTTGAAAGGTAACAGATAGAGGTTCTTGGCACAGAAGTTTTACAGGAAAAAGTACTATGATAGTTTAACATAAGTCCTAGCTTGCCCTGGACAGTTTCAGTTTATGCCTATTGTGTCACCATTGTTATTAATAGCGTCACATGTCATTCTCAGAAGTGTCGTGTTTTGAACAATAAAGTATACAGTCACCTTAACAATGAGGCAAAAGAAAAATGGGAATGATGGGAAACATAATATCTAGATGTGCTAAAACCAAAATAGAGATCATAATGGATGACGTTTACTCCTTAGGACTAATACCTATTATGCTAAAGAAAGCTTCACCTACATATTTAATTTATGCAGGTCAGGAATGTGATGACAAGGAAGAAACAACTTTTTTCACCTTTCCAAGTAATCAGTTTATGAATCCATTACTGTAGTTTATATTTCCACCCAATGAAGATCTTCATTGCAGATTAAAATACTTAGTGTCTAAAGTAGATTATTTATTAATGTAAATTATTGTCTAAATTCATCTCCTATTCTTAGAACTATGATTGCATTCTGATGATAGTTTGATTGATAGCTAGATGGAAAAACAGTCTTGATCAGTAATGAACATGTAAGTGTACAGGAATTTAACCTGACCTTGGTTTACAAATTGTGGTATCACTGCTGCAGATGAAGGTGGGGAGAGGAGATATTAGCCCAGGGTTCCCTAAATGTGCTTAGGTGCCATTCTTGCATTTTTTTAAGTAGAACATCAAGGAATATTTAAAAGGGCTAACCACCCACTTTACGCATTTGAAGTCTGAATCTCAAAGACTGATTAAAAAATCCTTTCAAAAGAGTGAAATATCAAAAGATGCATCTGTTTCTATCCAATTATTTAGGGAAGTCCTTGGTATATAAGTGCTCAATAACAATCTCCACATAGCAAAACAATACCCATAAATATGAAAATATTCACTGATGAGCTGACCGCTTATATAATTATTACTTTGCAAAGGTCCAATACATTTAACCCTAGGGAATAACTTCTTTAATACAAATTTTTTGGAAAGTAAATTTTGCAAGTCTTGCAAAATCATGATAACATGCTATGTAATGGAGAAGAAACATATTTGAATTTCAAAGATATGAGAGGCCCTTGAGAAAAGTGGGAAACCATTGTATACTTTTCCTCAAAAACGGGTCTCATTATGATCATGCTGTGCAAGTTAAATGTGAAATGAAGGATATTTTATCGCACTTAATATTACTTTTTCAAAAACTGTCTAAAAGAATGAGTCAGCATTTAACTCATCCTTCTGTGTGTTTTAAGAATTACTGTACCACTGCAATTAAGCATGAGATCTTGTCTACATATTATATTTATTTTAGTAATTTTTTATTTATTTTAAAGATAAAGTATTGTGTAATTCTTTTCCTTCACCATATATTGTAGAAATTTGGACAGTTTTAAAGGGAATTCATTTGGAAATTTTTTCCCAAAGAAAATTATCTTCAAGTCTGAAGGCTTCCTATAATTTCATAATTCACTTACTGAATAAGATACTAATTGATGTCTATTTAGAAATAGTTCTGTATGACAAATTTTCGACAGGTCAGGAAAAAAGTTACAAAAATTCATCCAAACAAATCCAAGTCAAATAAAAACAGTAAATGCTGAAAGCATTCAGTTTAAAGGTGAAAGGTTAACTTAATTAAGATATTCTCCTTAACAGTGAATGCTAAGAATGTAAGGAATTTGAAATAGAAAACCTGTTTTCCTGGAAATTCCATATTTATGAAAATAGAGAAATAGTTCTACTGGGATCCCTAACAGGTTATGTTTCCTCATTCTTTCATATAGAATTATTTCTGTAATTTACTATTGTTACCTAATCCTTCATTATCTATAGTGTTTTCCATGAAAATTGTATATGACTTCAAATCTACCGTATCTCATTAGTCACTGATGAGTGTGGGCCAGCCTCCTTATTAAAGCCATAAACCTGGAGAACACTGAATGCTCTGCTTTGTTGTATAGTTCACAAGTTGTATTTACTAGAACTACTTTAATTTCTACATCTTAAAAGAATCATAGATTGCTCAGGGAGAAGATTTTTGATACAGTGGGGAAAATGTCAATTTGGCATTTGTGATTAATTAAAATCTATATGGCCACAAGAAATCCCTTAACCTCTCAATATCAACCCCTTACATAGTAAAATAGAAAGGCTGAAAGTGGTTGCTGTATTGTAGCTTTTAAGATTCTATTTATGGAGTTCCCACTGTGGCACAGTGGAAATGAATCCGACTAGGAACCATAAGGTTGCGGGTTCGATCCCTGGCCTCGCTCAGTGGATTAAGGATCTGGCGTTGCCAAGAGCTGTGGTGTACACAGATGTGGCTGTGGCTGTGGCTGTGGCTGGCAGCTATAACTCCAATTTGACCCCTGGCCTGGGAACCTCCATATGCTGCCTGTGGGGCCCTAAAAAGAAAAAAAAAAAGATTCTATTTACAATCAATAAAGCATAAAGAAAAAAAAGAATTTCCATAGACAATACTATATGCAGTATGATGATATGCATAGATTTTTTCTCTCATAAATGCATATTTATTTGGAATGTCTGAATAGTAAATGCTAACCACCTATTTTTTGTTTGTTTGTTTTTGGTTGTAGCCATGGCACATGGAAATTCTCAGGCTAGGGATTGAACCTGAACCACAACATCAAATACTTAAATTTTAGTCCACCAGGAAGCTCTATTAACTAATTTCTAAATGTCTTTTTGTATTTTTTATCTCGACTTACAATCTCTATCATAATATGGATATCTTATAAATTACCACAAACTCTCAATGTTTTTTTTTTTTTTTTTTTTTTTTTTTGCCTTTTGTCATTTTATGGCCGCG
>PVHT020000230.1:10721929-10732046 GCA_004024745.2 Catagonus wagneri
AACAAGACAAGGATGTCCACTCTCGCCACTGTTATTCAACATAGTATTAGAGGTCCTAGCTACAGCAATCAGACAAACAGAAGAAATCAAAGGCATCCAAATAGGAGGAGAAGAGGTAAAACTGTCACTGTATGCAGACGACATGATACTATATATAGAAAACCCCAAAGACTCAACTCCAAAATTACTTGAACTGATCTTTGTCTTATTTTAAAACAAAGTGACTAATATGCTTACATTTTTAGCAAATTTATAAGATTCAAGAGAAGCCAACTTGAAGGATGACTAGGTAGAGAAAGAGGAAAGTAAAAGGAGTTGAAATTAACAATTGCTTTTTTCATATATCATGTTTCATTTTGATTTTTAGAAAACTATAAAATTGTGAACGTTCTTTGTGAAACTTCATTTAACATTTAAAATATATGCTGGACTTTTAAAAATGCTTTTCTTTAAAAGGGAAAATAAACTGTCTTTACCATATGCTTTTTCATCAAAGTGCTTGCATTATACGAATAAAATCACTGTGATAAATACTTGGGCCAATTTTGCATATCCCCTGGAATATGCCAAGTAAAACAATTGCCTGCCCTATGTGCCAGGATTTTTTTGTTACAAACACATGATTAAACAAGATAAGATAAACAGACATATGAGCAAGTAAATATAAGTACTAAGTAAAATAATTTCCTGAAGAGAATTTCAAATCTATGACATGGTCAATTAGGCAATGTTATTATATACAGCATATTAAACTTAAATCTTTACGAAAATATTTTCATCTAAAAGAAGAAAAATAAAATGAAATGAGCATTTAAAATTTTGTTTCAGATGGACTTTTAGAAATTTCAGCATGTTGAACACTCAGCAGCGATTTGTCCACACTACATAGAGCTCTGTGTTTATTATGTTGAAAGATTATTGTTGAAGGAATATCATTGACGGAATCAAAGAACTTTTTCTTTTAAGATGAAAGGGCAGAAGAGAGGGAAGAAGGGAACAAGGGGGTGATGGAGGAAGGAAAGGACAAATGTAAGGGAATATAAGAACTTCTAAATTATTAGGAAGTTTATGAATATTGTCAGTCCTTGAAACCTAATGCTTTACATTCAACACAGAATTCTCATGTCATTTCTGGATGTAATATATTAATGCATAAATAACAGTACAAATCAAGCTAAGTAACTTAAATTATTTCTAACTTTTAAGGATTTTTTTAATTGAAGAACACAGAAAGACAGTTTCTTGTTACTAAAATACAGTATCTTTCAGTAAATATACTCACAAATTTAAAATACTTGTCTTAATTGGTTAATATAACTATAAAAATCATGACAGCAAACTGTAATTTCAAACGGAGAATTAAAATAGAAATGAGAACTATCCTTAGTAAAGGCATTATATTTTCCATTATTCTATATTACTTATTTAATTGATTACTTATTTTTAATTACTAAACAAAATGAAGGGATGACTTTGGGCACAGATGTTGAGATAAAACCTCACAGAACTGGGTGATTTAAAGGGTGAAGAGTGGTTGGACAAAGTAGAATAAAGGTAGCTTTCCACGTGCAGTTAGCATCACAAACACAAGGACACAAACACAAGGACAGAAACACAAATGTAAGGTATAGTGCAGGTTGGCCTGGTTAGAGAAAATCTTCAAGAAGTAACACTGAGGAGCTCGAATATACCCTGGGCATGCTGCCATGAAGCTATTCAACCTTGAATAGGTTTAATTCAAACTATTCAACCTTGAATCAGAGATGGCCACATCTCTGATTTAGAAATATATCTCTGAAAATGGGGCATTTCAGGGGTCAAAAGGAGGATGGGTACATACATCAGTTGGGGTGAAAGTGACACCAGCCGTTACAGAACTGAGAGTGATCAGCTACTGCAAAACATGCCTGGAACAAATTTATAAATTGTAAATTGGCTTAGTTTGTTAGCAAGCTTCTGTCTATTTAAAGGAGAAAAAATTCTCAATCATATGATATACATTCCAAATTATAATAATAATATACAACAATATGTTTTATTCATAGTCTTTTCCATAAAAGTAAGATTCCTATAATATTGATTTAGCCTTTCTTATACTGCATAATTTTTCAGTTGGCTATAATTTTTTTTTTCAGAATCATCACTGATTCTCAGGAATGCTTGCTGAATAAGAACTTTAACATATTGCTTTCATTCTATAAACATTTCTTAAATATTAAATTGAATAAAGAAGATATAGTATACATACACAATGGAATATTACCACTCTGTAAAAAAGAATGAAATAACGCCACTTGCAACAACATGGACAACATGGACAGTATGATAGAGATTATCATACTAAGGGAAGTTAGTGAAAGACAAACCCCATATGATTTCACTTATAAATGGGATCTTTAAAAAAATGATACAGAGGAACTTATCTGCAGAACAGAAACAGACTCACAGAGTTTGAAAAGCTTATGGTTACTAAAGAGAATAGGTTGTGGGGGAGAGGGACAGACTGGGAGTTTGGAAATGGTGTATGCACACTGAGGAATATCGAATGATTGACCAATGGGGACCTGCTGTATAGCACAGAGAACTCTACACAGTATTTTGTGATAATATATATGGGAAAAGAATCTGAAAGAGAAAGGATGTGTGTGTATGTATAATTGAATCACTTTGTTGTATAGCAGAAATTATTACAACTTTGTAAATCAACTATACTTCAATAAAAACTTAAAAAAATAAAAAAGAAACAAAAGATTAATGAAGTTATTATAAAATGAATCTGTGTAGATATCCAAATAAAAATTCACTGATGTTAGTTCCAAATTTTGTTTTCATTTTTATACATTTCAAATATTTTTATAAACTACTGACAAACTTCATAGCCCTTAGAAAATACATTAATAACAATAAACAAAATTCCTCTAAATAATGTAGGCCATTTATTTTATAACAGATGTTTCAGATGGATTATTTATTTACTTATTACTTTTTACTTTTTTGCTTTTTAGGGTTACACCTGTAGCATATAGAAGTTCCCAGGCTTGGGTAGAATTGGAGCTGTAGCTGCTGGCTTACACCACACCCATAGCAGTGCAGGATCCGAGTCAGTTCTTCACCTACACCACAGCTCAAGGCAACACTGGATCCTTGACCCTCTGAATGAGACCAGGGATCTAACCTGCATCCTCATGGATACAAGTTGGGTTCATAACCCAGTGAGCCACAACATGGACTCCTAAAGATGCTTAAAATGTCTTGATATGACTTCTAAGAACATGTTTAGCTCCTAAATAACAAAAGGAAAATGAGAAAGGAATAAGAACTGCAGGTGAAATTTCATATCTTCTTTCTTAATAATCATTTTGCTTTTTCTAGGAAAAACAAATCAATGTGTGGTGATATGGTCAATTGGCTTTCAGTGTTTATTCCCACAAATTTCTAATTTACTTTTTCTGTGCAGTAGTATCCAGAAAGCTAAAAACTATATTTACCAGATTCCCTTGCAGCTATAATTCAATATGCTAATTAGATTATACTAATTACATATATTGCAAGATATCTGACAAAAAGAAAATAGCAGTCTTCCGATGCTTTTGACTGATTATTTTCTGCTGACAAGTAAAGGTTGTAAAGATGTGAATTCCCTCCCCCCACTTCCCAGCATTATTACAGCAATCACTGTTCAGCTTCATGGGTATTGAAAAAGCAATTTCAATGAAATAGCTTCCTACCCTTGGCTTTCGGCTCACTTGCTTTAGTTATGGTGGTGAGTCTTTTCTGTTAGGAGTTTCAGAGGATTATGATTAATTTCCTATGCTCTTTATTGTGATAGAGTTATCAGCTACCCATGTAGTATTTTAGCACTCACTCTTGGACAACCATATCCAGCCAGCTCCTCTTCCAACCTATTTGTAGGCATACCTCAGAGATAATATGGGTTCCATTCCAGACCACCACAATAAAGCAAATAACACAATAAAGAGAGTCTCATATATATATATATTTTTTTGGCTTCCTCCCAGTGCATATAAAATTATGTTTACACTATAATATAGTCTATATAAGTATGCAACATCATAACGTCTAAAAAATGTATATATTTTAATTAAAAATATTGTATTGCTAAAAAATGCTAATCATAGTCTTTTTGCTGGGGGAGGGCCTTGCCTTGATATTGATGGTTGCTGACAGATCAGGATGGTGATTAATGAAGGCTGGAGTGGCTCTGGTAATTTCTTAAAATTAGGCAATGATAAAGTTTGCTGCATTGATTGACTCTTCATTTCATCAGTATGTTTTCTGTAGTATATGATGTCGTTTGATAAAATTTTGCACACAGGACTTTCAAAATTGGTGTCAGTCCTCTCAAACCCTGTTGCCACTTTATCAGTTAAGTTTGTGTAATATTCTAAATCCTTTACTGTCATTTCAATAATCTTTACAACCTCTTCACCAGGAGTAGCTTCCATCTCAAGAAAGTCTTCCTTCGTTCATTAATCACGAAATTGCAGCAATTCCATTCCATCTTCAGGCTCCTTTTCTAAAAAACCAATTTGCTTACTATTTTCACTGCATCTGCAGTGACTTCCTCCACCAAAGTTTTGAGTTCCTCAGAGTAATCTATGAGAGTTGGAATCAATTTCTTCCAAACTATTGTTACTGCTGGAATTTTGTTCTTCCGGTGAACCACAAAAGTTCTTAATAGCATCTAGAATGGTGAATCCTTTCCGGAAGATTTTCAATTTACTTTCATCAGATGAATCACTATCTATGGCAGCTATAGTATTATGAAATATATTACTTAGACGAATAAGACTTGAATCTTGAAATTATTCTGATCCACAGGCTGCAGAATGGATGTTGTGTTAGCAGGCATGAAAATAACACTAATCTTGTTATATATATCTCCATCAGAGCTCTCAGGTGACCAGGTACATCTCCAATCCACAGTAATATTTTTAAAGAAAACTTAAAAAAAAGTATCCTGAGCAGTAGGTCTCAATAATGGACTGGAAATATTCATCAAACCATGCTGTACACAGCTGTGCTATTTCCAGGCTTTGTTGTTCCATTTACAGAGCATAGGAAGAGCAGATTTAACATAATTCTTAAGAGTCCCAGGATTTTCAGAATGTTAAATCAGCACTGGCTTCAAGTCACTAACTGCATTTATCGCTAACAAGAGAAATCAGCCTCTCCTTTGAAGTTCTGAAGCCAGGCACTGACTTCTCCTAAATATGAAAGTCATAGATGCCATCTTCTTTCAATATAAGGCTGCTCTGTCTATACGGAAAATCTGTTTAGTATAGCCACCTTCATTAATTATCTTTACTGGATTTTCTGGATAAGTTGCTGCAGCTTCTCTGCCAGCATTTGCTGCTTCACCTTGCACTTCCATGTTATGGAGATGGCCTCTTTCCTTAAACCTCATGAACCACCTCTGTAAGCTTGAGACTTCTTCTGCAGCTTCTTCACCTGTCTCGGCCTTCACTGACTTGGAAGAAAGTTAGGGTCCTCCTCTGGATTATGCTTGGGCTTAAGAGGATGTTATGATAAGTTTGAATTTCTATCCAAACCACAAAAAGATTCCCCATTTTCAGCGGTAAGGCGTTTCCCTTTCTTATCATTCAGGTTTTCACTGGAGTAGCACTTTTAATTAGCACTTCAAGCACTTTTGCACTTCTAAGAACCTTTCCTTTGCATTCACAACTGTTGTAATAGGGCTAACTTTTGGCCTCTCTCGGCTCCCAAAGTGCTTTCTCAGAAAGCATGGTCATTTCTAGCTTTTGATTTAAAATGAGACACCAAGACTTTTCCTTTCACTTGAATATTTAGAGGCTATTTCAGGGTTATTAGTTGGCCTAATTTTAATATTTTCTTCTCCAGGTTTATAATTTGTATGCATGTCTACTTTTTAAATTTTCTTAGGTCAGTTGCCTAAAAATTTAATCTTTTTCTCCTACCTTCCAAAATTTTTGTTTTAGTATTTCAGCCTCCATTCTCAACTTATCATTGAAGTCTATAATAAACAACTAAATCCACAAGTGAGTTTTGCAATTTTAAAAACATTTTTCTATAATACAACTAAAAGTAGCACTCTTTGAGAATAGTCATGTTACTGATTATACACGTATCAACAATATAATAATAGATAACTGACACATTTCTTCTCAAGAATGATGCTATGTATTTTATACATATTAACTTTTATAACCCTATGAAATAAATATTATATGTGCCCTTACATATGTCTTAAATCTGAAAAAAATGAGGTTTAAATCCATCTTTCCCAAGATCACACAGCTAATAGGAGTGAATCAAGGATTAGGATGTGCATATATAGCCTACGCTCTTAAGGAATACTACTGTTCTTGGTCACACTGGCTCTTTTAATGTCTGTGACATATAAGTCACTAAATGTTCTGTTCTTTGTAGTAACATTTTACAAATAAATAGGAATTAAGCAACAAAACATATTTGATCTCCCTTGTTAATAGTAAGTATTGCAATTAAAATAAAACGTTTTAGCTTTATAGGAGAATAGGAAAAGAATGTTGTCTCATTAGAAGGAAAATATTTTCAATTGTTTACCATATTAGGGAAATAGTTAAATACTCAATAGACTGAATGCTATAAATAAAAGATTGAATATTCCTTTGTAATCTAAATTCTAAGTACGGACAGAGGCATGGTGAACAGTTTAAAGAATAAAATTTCTAGCCTGAGGAATTAAATGTGCTTTTTATAATTCAGAAGAGACAAATACATATCAGCAGTGATATTTTCACCAAATATAACATAATTAGGTCATACTGATGAAGAATGAAGACAACATAAATCCTATTTTCCTGGATGATATTATATTTTAGGACACTACAGAAAAAGAAAAAAATGTGTAGTATTTGTAGTCAGATAATATTTTAATTTATGATTTATTAAATATATACCATTTTACAAGTGTATACCTTACTATTTTATGAATGTGTGTACCTAACTCCTAACTGAAAAGATGAATGCAGAGATAAGTTCATTTTCATTGGTATTAAATTATCTACAAGTTGAATTCTAAGTCAGGTCCAAGAAGAGCTTCTTAGACTATTTTTTATAATTTTATTGTGCAAAATCTTGAACGTTAATACTGGATATCGCCATTCATTTCTCCGTTTTTAAGGAAAGAAAATTAAGACGCAGAGTACTGAGTTTTCTCAGAAAACTATTCATTCAGTGAATATTTATTTACTACTTATTATGGTGGACACTGTTATGCTGCAAGATAAATTCCCAGCCCTTGTTGAATATAATTTCTAATGAATGACATCTGAATTAACAACAGAACTTTGGTGGACTATAACGTCTCACTATTTTTTACTAAAAAGAAATAGAAAAAATTCTTTTGAAATAGTAGTTTGCTTAGAAAAAACTTAGAATTTTATAGTCTTTAAGAAAATCATAAATTAACTGATCAGTGTAAAATATTTTATTAATGAAACAGTGGGCTTAATATTGAAACCAAAGAGTACATTCTATGGGCTTCTGATGAATCATGATTTTTATTTATCATGCAGCTGTTAGAAAAATGTTTAAAATGAACTGTGCTATTAATTATATTTTAATCAAAAAATGCCTTTTTTCTTCTAGTGTTCAGAAAAATAACAAATACACTCCAATAAATAGCAACCAGAACAGAGGTAAATATATGTTGGAACTTGTGAATTGATGGGAAATCTATTTCTATCAATCTTTACAAGATGAATGAATAAATAAAAATGAACAAAATAAATATTACCATGTCATCCAAACTAAAGAGCAATATAAACATAACAGTGGTTACAGAGGAGGGATATAATATGCACATCCTCTTTGAGGCTGATTCTACAGAAATTTATCGCAAATAAAAAAAGACATAAAAAACCATTAATTTCAATACAAAATACGAGATAATATAAATATTTGGTCCTAGACTTTGGGGGAGACTTAATAACTCATTCAATTTCAGTTCTGATAACTGATATGTTCATATCTCTTTCTGGTGCAGTCTTGAAAGATTGCACACTTCTAAGAATTTGTCCCTTTCTTCTAGGTTGTCCATTTTATCAGAGTATATTTGCTTATAGTAGCCTCTTACGACCTACTGTATTTCTGTGATATTAATTGTAACTTCTTTTCATTTCTGATTTCATGGATTTTGGTGCTCTCCCTTTTTTTCTTGATGAGTCTGGCTAAAGTTTTATCAATTTTGTTTTTCTTTTCAAAGGACCAGCTTTTAGTTTCATTGAACTTTTGAATTTTTTTTTAGTCTTGTTATTTCTGCTCTGATCCTCATGATTTCTTTCCTTCTATTAACTTTGGGTTTTGTTTATCTTTATTCAGCTGCTTCAGGTATAAAGTTAGGTTGTTTATTTGATATTTTTCTTGCTTCCTAAAGTAAGATTGTATCTCCTTAAAATTCTCTGTTAGAACTGTTTTTGCTGCATCCCCTAGGTTTTGGATTGTAATGTTTTGATTTGTCTCTAGGTACTTTGTGATTTCTTATTTGATCCATTGGTTGTTT
Organism: Catagonus wagneri; assembly: GCA_004024745.2. NCBI lineage: Eukaryota > Metazoa > Chordata > Mammalia > Artiodactyla > Tayassuidae > Catagonus > Catagonus wagneri. The sequence continues at coordinate 10,730,478 of PVHT020000230.1, forward strand.
AGCAGATTATTGTTTAGGTTTGTGTTTTTGCAGGTTTTTTTTTCTTGTAGTTGATTTCTGATCTCATGAAGTTGTTGTTGAAAAAGATGACTGATGTGATTTCAATTTTCTTAAATTTAATGAGGATTGCTTTGTGGCCTAGCACATGATCTAGTCTGAATAATGTTCCATGGAAAGAATTCATATTCTGCTGCTTTCAATGGAATGCTCCATAAATATTAATTACATTTATAAAATAAAATATATAAAATATTTAATTTTATTTTTAATACAAAAGCATGTATTCCTTTTATAATTATTCAAAAATTAATTATAAAATTATAAAACAAATCTACAGATAATAAATGCTGGAGAGGGTGTGAAGGAAAAGGAACCTTCCTACACTACTGGTGGGAAAGTAATTTGGTAGAGTTATCATGGAGAACAGTATGGAGGGTCCTTAAAAGGCTAAAAATAGAGTTACCATATGATCCAGCAATCCCACTCCAGGGCATATACCTGGAGAAAACTCTAAACTGAAGAATGAATGCACTCCAGTGTTAACAGCAAAACTATTTACAATCGTCAAGACATGGAAGCAACCTTAATGTCCATTGACAGACGAATGGATAAAGAATATGTATAATGAATATTTCTCAGCCATAAAAACAATGAAATAATGCCATTTGTAGCAAGAAGGATGGACCTAGAGATTTCATTCTACATAAATCAGACAAAGACAAATATCATATGATATAACTTACAACTGGAATCTTAAAAAAAATAGGAGAATGATACAAATGAATTTATTTGCAAAACAGAAATGGATCTACAGACATAAAAAACCTAATTTATGGCTACCAAAGGGGAAAGCAGTGTATTGATAAATTAGGAGGTTAGGATTAATGTATACACAGTACCGTATCTAAAATAGATAACAAGAAAAAACCTACTATATAGCACATGGAACTACACTCAATATTTTGTAATAAAGTAAATGAATCTGTAAAAGTGAATCATTGTGCTATACACCTAAAACTATCATGACGTAAATCAACTATAGTTCAATAAAAAGTATGTATTGCTATTATAACTAATACAATTTCATTTTTATATAAAGAAAAAAATAGGTAAATTTTAAAATAATACATTTTATAGGAGAAACATCTCTCTTACTATTTCTGGAAACGATGGATATCAGTGTGTATCCCAGGGCCATGGTTGATACTTAGGCAATGCTGTTAAATAAAACTGAATTAAACTGAGAACAAAAAGACCTCATTATAAACATGTGAAAAAAGTGGTGTGCAGAAACAGCTCAATGAAGTCAAGGGACAATCTTAGCTACAAGCAAAAAGGAATTGTTGCATTTCCTAGTGGATGCCCTTTGTTCCCTTAGGAAGTAAGACCTCACAGAGCTCAAAGTTGTGGAGACTAGAAACAAATATTTTGTGAGTGATTTATTAGGTGTAATAGTGAGGGCCGCCACTCTACTTTCAACACTCAATACAGTTTCCAGGACTGTATTCTGGCTACGTGATAAGAGGGGTACAGGTTTCCTCTGCTATCTGAAAACATAGCGTTCCTATG
>PVHT020000230.1:10733046-10847814 GCA_004024745.2 Catagonus wagneri
GGGGTACAGGTTTCCTCTGCTATCTGAAAACATAGCGTTCCTATGAAACCTTGTGTAAACCATAAAGAATAAAGTGAAGAAGCAATTACTTTAGGACACATCTTGTTAACAGATGCACAAAATAATTGAAATAAAGCACAGATACTCATGGACAAAGTTCAAAGCTGTAACATCTTGATGCTGAGATGCTGCGTGAAGTTCCTAGGCATTGCCTCTACCCCCACTCTGGATGCAGGCTGCCTCTGCCTCTAGAATAGCTCGCTACAAAACAAACACTTCACACTATTTTCACCTTTCTAATTTTTGTAACAGTGAAAATCCTCTTCAGGTTTCTTTTGGTTAGTGAAAACAATTGCTAATTTAGATCTTTAATGAAAACAAGGTGGTGTAAAGAAAACTTCTAAAAAATTGCGGATATCTGTGTAATGCATTGATCACTTGTTCTAAGTATATAATCAATGCATAGAAAAACTCATCAGATTTGTAAGAACTGGCTCTCAACAGGGATCTGGATCAACTGCGGAGTTTCTCTTCTCTGGCACCCCAATAAAACCAATGGTAACTTAAAACTGTCTTCAGGTGTTCCTAATGGTAGTATTTTAAAGATTAAATTGTTAACCTAAAAAGTAAATCCGGAAGAGCAAAATTTCGCTGATGATATGGACAGGGAGACATTTCTCCATTCAGTGACTTGATGGGAGCCCTTTCAGTAACTATGTTTTAATTCTTCACAGAAGAATACTCTCTAGAAATGGGAGGGCTAAGAAAAATTCCCAAGAATATAATTTCTTTTATGATTTGCTTTTCTAAGAAAACAAGAAGTTAATAACATAATTGCCCTGGCATCATGTTCTGAGTTGTACACGTACTACATCGGAATGAAAATTAATTTTCTTTTTTGAATCGTGGAAATGAGGCGTTGAGGTTTTTAATTCAATTTTTGATTTTATATTTTGGAAACATCTTATATTTTGACCCCCACATTAACTTATTTATTTTACTTTATTTCAACTTTTAAATTGTAGCAATTTTTAGTACATTTACACACAATTAATAATAATGCATCATATCAGCCTATGGAAGGTTTTCTTTTTTTATTAGAGTTTCTCAGTGACTGTTTTTGCTTATCATTTTCCTATTAAAGTTTAAGAAAAGATGTTTTACTTGAAGAGATTATTAGAGAACAAGAAATACTTGTTACTTCAAGTACAAATGGTGGAGTTCCCCTCGTGGAGCAGTGGAAATGAATTAGACTAGGAACCATGAGGTTGCAGGTTAAATCCCTGGCCTTGCTTGTTGGGATAAGGTCCTGGCATTGCCATGAGCTGTGGTGCAGGTTGTAGACGCGGCTCAGATCTGTCATTGCTGTGGTTGTGGTACAGGCTGGCAGCTACAGCTCCAATTGCACCCTTAGCCTGGGAACCTTCATAAGCTGCAGGTGTGGCCCTAAAAATAAGAAAAAAAAAGTACAGTGCAAATGTTTTTGTTACCTATTTATCTATCTCTCTATCTTGAAGATATATCTGCCTAAGGCAAGTAAGAAATAAAAGCCTAAATATACATATGAAGGAATTGAACAAAATACCGGTTTGGTTCTGATATTTAGGAAGGAGGACAGAATCAAAGTAATCAGCTGTGAGGTATAGAAGGCTTTGCCTATTATATTAAATGGTACAAGTATCACCTCTCTTTGAGGACCTATCCTAGATGAAGCTCTGCACTAATGAAGGGTCAGCGATATCTTTATTGCAATGTTATGACACAACAGGAAAATTTTCTACTAGGATCAAAACTCAGATCTTAGAATGATAAAATCCTAATGGAAATTCATCAAACTTACATTGCCTTGAATTATTAGAGCTAATGTTACAAATTCTATTTGGTTCCTACTAAGTGATTAGATCTTTGTTGGGAATGTTTAGAGAGAAACTCCTGAATAACAATTGCCTATGGTGATAGAATACAATGATAGTATACCCATTCTGTATTTTATTAATATACAGAGTCCCTCATGCTATTCAGTTTGAAAACTATAAGTTGATTTTCAAACTCTTATTGTAAAGCGTGGTATTTGCTCTTAATAACATTTATGCTATTCACTGTAATTTTCTTAGAACAAATTTTTGATTGAAAGATATCCTATTTTGAACAAAACTGTGTCTTGTAATAATTGTTATTCTGAAAATAATAGCTATTATTTATTTAGCGTTATAAGTGTGTCGGGCACTTTTCTAGGTACTTTCAATGCGTTCCTTTCAATGGCGCTATGAGATACTGCTATTAACATGTATTACATATCAGGAAGTCTAGGCAAAGTAACCTGTGAAGGTCACACTGCAAATAAATACTGGGATACACATCCAAACCAGATCATTTGATTTCAATCCTAAACTCTTAACCACCGCACTCACTGTTGTCCCATAAATACCTCTCATCCCAGCACAGGACACTATTCTATCATTAATTTTGTTTAAAAAAACTGAGACTACGATATGGCCACAAATAAAAACCAATATAATATGCAAATTCTAAGTGAAAGTTTTCAGGGGAGTTCCTGTTGTGGCTCAGGGGTAATGAACCCAACTAGTATCCATGAGGTTGCAGGTTTGATCCCTGGCCTTACTCAGTGGGTTAAGGACCTGGAGCTGCCCTGAGCAAGATGCATGGTGTAGTTCACGGACGTGGCTCAGATCTGGCTTTGCTGTGGCTGTGACGCAGGCTGGCAGCTGTACCTCTGGTTCACCCCCTAGCCTGGGACCTTTCATGTGCCTTGGGTGTGGCCTTAAAACGAAAAACATAAAAATAAATGAAAGCTTTCAGGAGTAAAACTTTGCTTTTAAGTCTTCAAGAGCAGTCAGAGCTTGGGGTAGAACTGCTCTCTATCCTCTGTTAGAATGAACTAAGATGATCTTGAGCAAAAACTTAATTTCAGTTATTTGTTGGAAAAAATGAAATGTGCCAGTTTTCTTTTATTTTCTCTTTTCTTTTCTTTTCGTTTTTTATCCTTAGTATTAAATGTTGAATTATTGATAACTAAAAGGCTTAGTCCATAACTTTTATTAAAATCTATTACATATAAACACAAATTAATCATTAACACAAAAGATTTTAAAAACAGCTAAAATTGAGGCACATCAAACTAGCAGTGCATACTAATTGCTTTGGGGCCAAACAAGTATTATATAAATTAAAAAAATATAATTTATTGTTGCATTTCTTCTCGAACTTCAATTAATTTTAAAAGCAATTCGTAATTTAAAGTGTTTTTACATTATTTTAGTCATATTTCCTCCCAAATCCCCAGCATTAATCTCCAGCTTACGCAGGAATAGCCAGATGAGTGGCTTTTAAGGGAATGTTTCAGTGGACCCCTAAGAGTCCTAATTTAAAAGTGTTCTGGCTTGGTTTAAAAGTCTTACAAGTCCTCAAAAGCCTTGTAACAGTATCTGCTGTTGGAAAAAACTCTTCTTTCTTGAAACTTCAGTACTGAACAATACTCTCCTTTGTGAAGATGTGATTATTCAAACAAATTTCTCCCCAGAGTTGTGTCCTCTGCAAATGGTCTTTACAAGGTATTTCCGTAAGAAAAGAGTGGAGGGCTGATTAAGAAGTGACCCATATCTTTTTTTAAAGAAGCAGATGTAATTTCTGTTTCAATTACCATGGGGCACCTTCAAATTGCCTTGTTGATTTTTCTAATTTATTTACTAACATGGATCCAACTCGATATTTACTTACTGGTAGGACCGTGTGATAGTTTCATTTATTTCTCATTAAACATGCTGCTGAATAGAAATGCCTCAATCACCCACAACAATCATCAATGGAATTGTCAATAAATTGATTCTAGTTTGGCATTAAACACACTGCTATTATAAATTCTGATATAAATATGTTATAAAACACAAACATAAAGTATTTATAAATATGTGTAACAAATATTTTCATATTACATAGCTAATTTATTCTTTTCAACTCTTTTCTTTTACTAACTGACTTGGGAATTGAACATTTTGACTCCAAATAAACTACTGAGATCTACACCAGAGGTAAAAATCTAGAAATATTTTTCATGATGAATTTTACCTTTTTCTGCTCAGAGCCAAATATAAATTAAGACATTGATATCTGCCAAAATTCTGGCTCACTTAATTTTGCATCAAAGCTGTTTAGGAAGTTATTAAAAATACCTATAAAATTTTTTTCTTTTTTATTTCACATATTTACACCATAATGTAGAAATATTTTTTTATTATACACTTCTACTGGTGAAACATTTTTGAAAGTGCCTTCAAATTTATTTATCATTTGTATACAAGTCCTACTGTATAAATACATCATGTCCCATGCATGTGTGTAGATATGTACCACACTTGGAAGTTATAATCAATAAGACTGGCTCCATTGCATTGTCAGTGAAAATATCCAGCCAAATATCTAAAAGATGAATGTTTTAGTCACAAAGTAAGCTATGTGAATAATTGTGTATTTGTAATTATTTTCCTTTAATATGATCTTATACTTGAAAAAAAAAAAAAAAATCATTGACCCCAGCCATCTGGTTTACCTTCTATTAGCAGTAGAGGTCATTTAAAAACAGCTGTTCTGCATAAGTTACCACCAGATGGCATTCTTGTGTCTTTAATCATACACACATTTTTGAACTAAGAACTTATTAAGTGAATTTCTTGCTATTAAAAAAAGATCTGCATAATCTAATTATGAGAAAAAGGTAGCAGATATATCACTGTGCTTAAAGTGTCTTGAATTCTAGTTCTTTTTTCTTATCTAGTTTGGGTAAATTATATTACTTCTTGAAGTATTTATATTTGCATACATAAATAAAGGATACTGGACTCGATGGTTCAATTCAAACACATACTATTACCAAACAGCTGCTCAGTCCATGGTACTATGCTAAATGTGCTGAGGGCTACAAAGGTGAAATGGCAATGACTTTAACTACTTGCAAGCAGAAAGGAAACATTCACCAGAGCTCTTAATCTGACTTTCATTTAATTAAATTGCCGATTCACTGTTGTTATCCATTTTTTTTGTAAGAATACTGGAAGTAAGTAGTAGGCAAATTATAAAAGTTTCAACATGGCATTCAAAAGTTTATACTTTATTACATACTACTTGAAATTAACTTCCTAAATTAATTTCACAATGTGATCCACAGATTTATCAAAGTATCTTTTTGTTGTTTGTTTTTGTTTTTGTTAATTAGTTGGTTGGCTTTTTGCTGGTTTGTATTAGTGAAGCATGAGATTATATGATCAACTTTATGCTTTATAAATTTGGAATGGATAAAGCATATACTGGGGATACAGAGACCAGTTAGAAGGCTATTGTGAATCAAGTGAAAAAAAAAAAGAAAAAAAGAAATAGCTGAAGTAAAGATATATCCTTCTTTCTAAGAGGTGGGTTCTTTTCAACACATAATTGAGAAAAAGAAAGGATGGCAGGAGGAGTACAAAACGATTCTGAAGTTTCTAGAGTAGATGACAGAGTAGATAGTGAGTCATCATTGCGGGAGGAATTTGAAAATAAGGTTTTACTAAAATGTAAATATTTTGGACATGCTGAGCTTAAAGATTTGTGATACAACATGTTGAAAATATTAACAATTTGATATGAAGCTCAAGAAAAAGGTGAAGGGATATAAATTATAGGAAAAAAATCTATTTAACAAAATTAGCAGTAAAGTGTAGTCTATTTTTTGTCCCCACAAAATATTTTATGAATACCATAAAGATTATTTGACATTTAATGGCATGAAAATTTTATGCAAATAATAATGTGTTATCTATAAGAATTCTTTGGATCCGGGTGCTAAAATAATGCATCTGAGAGGAAAATAAGGATTTTTACTTTTATTTTTAGTCTGGAAAAACTATGTCTATATATATTAACTATTATGATTTAAAATAAAATGGAAATGTATACTATTAAATTCAATTTTTATATTACTTGTTGAATTTTGTTTTCAAATGAACAGACACATAATTTGGGGTACAGAGAATAATCCTGTTTAGTGAGGCAACTATACTACTTTCAGAGTGTTATAGTAGTATACTTTGGGTTCTGGGAAGGATTATGAAGCATAGATGCTTTTCTGATTTTCACCTACACATGATATTATTATTATTTTTTCTTGCTAGTGGTCTATATTTAGAAAATTTCAATTAAACTTTTTCCTTCTCATTTGAAGCCAGCTGAAAATACTGAATTTCAATAAAGGTTTAAACTTTTTCCACCTTGAGAAAGAAGGTATTAGTGGTCCAACATAATACTTTAATTTTCTATATGGCTTTAAAAAAGAACCACTTTCAACAGAAGTAAAACAAGTGACATTTCAGCAAGTTCTATGCTGTTGAAATGAATTAAGTATTGGGGATTTTAATGACAAAAATTTCTTTTAGAAATACATCCATGGCTTCCACTGCTATATTTGTTTACTAAGAAAGATTTTAAAGATTGGTTGAATGAATACAGAGAATATCTTCACTTATAAGCAAAAAATTTTATTAAAAATTTTTGTTTTTTGTTTTTTATGGGTGCACCTGTGTCATATGGAAGTTCCCAGGCTAGGGGTCAAATTGGAGCTGCAGCTGCTGGCCTCTGCCACAGCACACAGCAATACAGGATCCAAGCCTCATCTCCAACCTACACCACAGCTCAAGGCAATGCCAGATCCTTAACCCACTGAGTGGGGCCAGGGATCAAACCCATATCCTCATGGATAATAGGTTCATTACTGCTGTGCCACAACAGGAACTCCATAAGCAACAGTTTTGAAATTTCCTGTTCAAGATTTTATATAAAATCAGTATACAGTTCTTTGAAGATTTAATAAAGACATCAAAATTAGAACAAGGCAAAAAAAAGAAAATATTTCAAAAAGTAAGTTTCTGGATCAAGACAAATTACTTTTTTTCTAAAAATTCATGAGCTTATTACACTTTTATTAAAAGTAATTTAGCCTAATTTTATTGTAAATAAAGAAATAGCAGAAGACTGGTAAAAAGCAATTTGTAGAATATGGTCAAGTTAATTATTTTTAGTTATTAGGAGGAAAGCCCAAACTGTTACCATCTTGAATATTTTTGTTAATATTTTGTATGTTCAAAACAACCAATTTTAAATATTTGCTGTTTGCATTAGTAAGTTTTAAAAGTACAATGCTTTTACAAAAGTGGTTAGAAAACAAATTCATGCAGAATAATTCAGACTCATGGAAGCACAGTGGCTGTGGTTGGATAAAGAGGATAGCAGAAGGTTCTGAATAATATGTGAGGGAAAGACATTCCAGAACAAGACGATAAAATGAACAGAGGAGATTGAAAATAACATGACTTGTTCAAGAAACAATATATTGGTGGTGGATTTAGTGAATGATAGGTAACGGGGGAATTAAGGAAAAGGGTCAGGTAGAGTCTAATCATGGAGAACCTTTCATACCTTGATGAAGATAGTAGATTTTACTCAAGAGATTAACGCTAGCCAGTAAAAACAGGATGAAGTAGAAGAAGCAAGACAATATTTAGATGTCAGATATTTACTCTGAGCAACCAAGAAGGGAAAATGTTTAAATGTCCAAGCGAGAAATGGTGAGGTCATGAGACACTGGCTGAAGGAATACTAACAAACGGATGGATCTGAGAAACGGTAATGAGCAGCTACGGGAGGAATCAGTAGATGTTTGGGACTAAGAAAAAGTTAAGGGGTTTAGAATGACACTAAAGCGAATACAATCAAGTGGTTCAATGTATGAGACTGATTTTTTAAATCAAGTCTCTGAGTCAAGGCACACTTTTTCTTAGACAACTGAGAAGTGAGCCATTGCAATCCGGTGTGCAGAGAGAGATTAGAGACCTAGTTTTCCGCATGAGCATCAGGTTGCGATTTCTCAACCTAATTGCTAGCGCATGTGCACATTCTGTCTCCTCACTATTTTATCTTCATTCTTCACTCAATGGCATTTTCAAATGGCTTACTGTGGCTAAGTACTTACTTGCTGGCTTTTTTCCCATGCACTTTATAGCCAAATTTCTATTTTAATTTCTCATTGGGAAACCTTTGTTAATTTATGTCAACTCCTTTTTATGTGTCCGGACCTATCTATTGTCCTTTATTTCTAATCAGAGAGACATACTGGATATATTTTTCAAATGTTCATTAAAATTCAGGAACTATTACAAGCTTCAACAAGCACCACTTGCTGATTGTTTCTGAAGGAAACTAGTGGAGCATCTCTGTTGCCTGTAAAACTGAGTGATCTGGATTACAGACTCTTCTCCAAAGTATTTTGTTTATTCTATGCCTGTTAGCTAGCCCACCCCACACTGCTCTCATTTCCTTTGTTATTCCCTTTACTGAGTTTCTCGTGATGAAAATATTTCTACAGGATCATCGATTGTATTGCATAAGGATTCTCATTTCTGTCTACTCTCCACTAGGGAGAAAGGAATCAGGGACACAGATTTACTTTGTGAGAAAAAATTTACACACTGTAAACAATGCAACATAGAAAAATTTACCTGCCTGACTTGAGTCTAATCCATGTTACTCCACACTGGTTAAGTTAATGACAATTAAATTTTCCAGAAGAAGAGGATATATGTATTTGGTTGTAAGTTATAAAGACAGATGAAACACAACACTTGAAATAGAACAGAGGCCCCTCTCTAAATCCAGGATCAGAAATCAGTTTCTTTTTTATGCTTTCCTGTATATTTCTTTCTTTTTATATGTTTAACAATTTGAATTTAGTAAATTATCTTGGTAATGAAAAATACTTATAAAATATCGACAGATTGATGCTATAAACAGAGGTATCTCAGCAACTCATACCTGAGAAAATTTACTAATGTGGCTTATGCTGCCACTTCTAAAAATAGTCAGCATCTTTACTAGTGATTTAACTATAACACAGTAGACAATAAATGGTAAAAACAAAGCCCTGAGAAAACGTTTTTGCTGTTCTTCACAGCCCCAGGTGTAGAAAGGCTGATTTCCTTTGATAGTTGGCCACTTTGCTGTGGCCAGGGGACAATTTAGTGCAAAAGGACAAGCAGTACTAGAGAGACAGAACTTATGTTCTAACTTGGGAGATTAGTCTTTCTAATAGCACAGCAAACTGCAGTCGTTAAGAACTCTGGAATTAGAACTGGAGGGTTTAAATCCCAGCTCAACCACTTATTAGATTTGTGACCTTGTGCAAGATAGCAAACCTTTAAAACAACTGCAAAATGTAAATAATGCCATAGCTTTCAAGCCTTTTGTAAAGACTAAAGGGAGGTCAGAAGTAACAAACAATTAACCAGGTCCCATCTCACAGGAAGGTACAATAAATGGTAGAGTGATCTTTGATAATCTGCCTGCTACAGAAAACTTGGGAATTCCTGAAGTAAAAATAGAGTAAGGAGATTAAAAATGTGCAGAATGAATTTTGAGTAAATCAGAAATTATGAAGCTGTATATGAACAAAGAATGGAAAAGGACAGTAAGGAAAAATTAAGTTTATAAGACTTTACAGCAAAAGACAACAATGTATATGGATGATACTATTACAGTTTGGCATTGGGTTACTCTCAGAGGGAGAGTGGTTCATTTTGATGGCAGGAATTCATAATGGCAGTAGGATAAAACATAAAATATTTATGTGGCCACATACAAGTTACTTAACTTTTCTGTGCCTCAGTGTCCTCATCTGTAAAAATGGGTTAGTAACAATACCTGCATCATTAGGATTGCATGGAGTTCAAATTAGAGTTCATATAAGTAAAGCACTAGACTTATGCTTCATACCTAGTAATTGCATTTTAAGTATGGCTATTATGATTATTATGATTTTCAATAATGCCCAATTGTATAGATGTCTAAATAATTTGCATATGATTATCTACTTATATACTGATTCATAATTTTATCAATACTACCAACTTAAATTATTTTCATGAATGACTTTCCTCTATAATATCCATAGAACGAAACCATTTATTTACAAGGCCTTTTCCCTCTGCGAGATTGTTATTTCTTGGAGCTTATTGAGAAAGGCTTTTATATCTCTGAATCCTTATTAAAATAGTTCCTAAGCCTACCTGTACATTAGAATCCCCTAGGGAAACTTAAGAATGCTAATCTCTGGATCCACTTTAGATGAACAAAATCAGATTCTGTCTCCAGAGAAGGGATATATTATTAAAGTGTCTCAGGTGATTTGAATGTGCAGCCAGGAGTAACATTGTGGTGTTTTGCAAAGGAATTTGACATAATTTGTTTATTTACGTCCTTTCAACCAAAACTTAAAATGATTTACAATGGTATCTATCTATCCATCCATCCATCTACATACCTATTTATTTGGCAGGAGAATTTGACACCCAGAAGGCATTAATAAGGTTTGATGAATATATCAGTCAAAATTCTGGCAGGCAACAAACAGTGCACTGAATCTGGGTATGGACAGAGTTTGATGAAACTAACAGTGCAGTTCCTTGGGTTGGCGATAGCAGGAAGCTGCTACCATTTTCTAGACCTGTGAGACAGGACCTAGTTAATTATTGTTTCAACAGTTTCCTCACCCCTATTACTTTGGTGTTACTAAACTAAAACCTACAAGATGTGTGTTGCTAATCTGCCACAAAATAGGTATTTTTTTCCAGAATATAAAACTATGTCCTTAACCATACTATTTAATATTTTGTTTTCCTTCATAGTGAGACTCTGTCAATGAAAGAAGCAGTTCATAAATTTACATTCCGGCACAAGCTTAATATCTTTTGATTGATTTCTTACATATAGTTTATGGACTAGTAGCACTGTACAAAATTATTCACAACAGTATGAGAATTTGCTGACTATCTCTCATGTGAAAACAAAACAAGCAATCAAAACCCTCCTTTCAGGCCACATTTTCCAGCTATTATCTTTCTATAGAGTTGTCTGGATTTATTGTCTCTAATTCCTCTTTTTCCAAAGCACTCATGGTCACTCCAATTACGCTCTGTCAAGTCACTAATTCTGTCAAACCAGTGGTCAATTTTCAATCTTCACCTTCCTTGATTTCTCAGTAGCATCTGACACAGTAGGTCACCTGTGGCAACTTCTACTCTAAGCTATCGATTTGCATATGCAACTACCTACTCCTACTTGAATATCAGGAGGACTTTCAAAGTTATTATATGTGAAACAATTTTAGATTTTTGCCCCAAACCAGTTCTCACAGTCTTACCTCTTCGCACAGTTACCACTTCACTCCAGTCCAAAATGATTTCTCACTTGGACTCTTTCAATAGCCCCTTAGCTACTCTCCCCGTTTTAGAGTTTGTTTTCTTTACGTGTTTTCCTAACACATCAGCCACAGTGATCCTTCAAAAATATAAAATACATGTTTACTCTTCTGCTAAAAATCTTACAGTGATTACCAATCCTGAGTATATTTCTAACTCTATTAAGATCTACATGAAAACAGCCTCTAGTACTTGCACCACCTGTCTCTGTGACATCATCTCTTACCAGCGTACCTTTCAGACACTCTTAGGGCCACAAAGGACATTTTATGTTTTATGGAAGCACTTTAACATTAGCCACTTTTCTGAGAGGCTTAAAAGGTAATTACTTTTCAATGTTTTAATTTTTCACCATCACTTTTTTTAAAAAGGTGCTAAATTTTAAATCTTATGAAAATAGAACAATATGGATATACTGGTGAACCTTCACTACGCACTCTGTCTGTAATCTTCACAGGACATAATTTGCTAATAATACTTGTGATAAGTTGCCCATAGAAATTATAATTTTAGATGAAATTTCATTTAACCAGATATTTTGGTTCTTTTGATGAACCCTCATTTGACTTTTTCAGAGTAAATAAAAGAGTTTTCTGAGAAGTGACATCAGCATCATAGTGGCATGAGACATACTCTTTCTCTTCTTCAATTTATAATTGGTAAAACATCTATAACTCAACGAAGGTTGATGTCTCTACCCAATACACAAGGACACTGGAGAACTCCACACATCGGTACATGTAGAGGTGGGTGGACTGGGACACGTAGAGGTGGTGGAACCAGGGAACTATAGAGATGGTGCCTGTGATACCAGGCCCATGACCAAGGAGGCTGAGCCCACTAGCCCCAGAGAACCTGAACCTGCAATCCCAAGTTTTCAGCTGCAGAGGTGCATGTGACACCAGGCCCTCTGCTGGCAGTGGTGGTGCTCGCAACCCTAAAGAAGCACCCACAATCCCAGCTCCCACCTCCTCTTCCTTTTTCCCTGCACCAGTAGAGCCAGTGAGCCAGGAGGCTCCCAATGAAGAAGAAGCACCCACTATCTTGGTTCAGTGCCCTAGGCAGTGACCTTAGCAACACCAGCCATAGTAAGACACCAGTGACCCCAGAGACACAAAAAGTGACAAAGAGGGCACCAGGTGACACTTTTGGCAGATATCCTGGAAGGTGGAAAGTGCAGAGTCTAAATATAACCACAGGCAGTTTAGGTAAAAGAAACCAAAATATGGTGCCACCTACTGGAAAATGAAAGAAAGACCTCTAATTATAATCCAAATAGAATCAAGTTAAAAAAAAAAAAAAAACAGACCAAAAAATAAACTTCACCTAAATAAGAAGTTGTTAACTACTTCAAGTAGGACAGCAGAAAAACAACTCATCATGTACCACGAAGAAAAACAGAAATATAGTATCAAAATAAGAAAATGATCATTCTTTATAAATCAAAGTCATGAAATATCGCAGTCTCACTGATAGATAATTCAAAATAGCTGACATGAAGAAACTTTCAAGCTACAAGAAAATTAAAAAGGCAATCCAAATGAGCCCAGGAATAAAACTAATTAACAGAAGGACTACTTTACCAAAGAGATTGAAACTCAAAAAAAAGAACCAAAAAAATTCTGGAGCTGAAGAATTAAATAAATGAGATTAAGAATGCATTAGAAAGCACTGGAAATAGAGCAGACCTTATGGAAGAGAGAATCAGTAAGCCTGAAGATGAAAATATAGAAATGATACTGGTAGAAAAGGGGAGAGAATTAATATCTTAAAAAAAAGAAGAAGAAATTTGTACAAGAACTATCTGACTCTGCTAGTATGGACAAAATTAGGATAACCGATAATTCAGAAGAGAGGGAAAGGAGGCAGGGCAAAGACAAATACTGTATGATTTCACTCATATGTTGACTCTTAAAACCAAATAAACAAACAAACCAAATAAAAACAGACATATAGGTACAGATATTAGAGTAGTGGTTAACAGAGGGGAAAAGGGCTAGGGAGAAGGTAAAATGAGTAATGGGGGTCAACTGCATGGTTGACAGGTGGAACCTAAACTTTTGTTGGTGAGCATGCTGTAGTGCATACAGAAGTCAAAATATAATGTTATACACATGAAACATATAATATTACAAGCCAATGTTAGTTACCTCAATTTACAAATAAATAAGACAAACTTTTCTTTTGGCTAGAATCAGAATCATATAAAATTACTCCAAAACTTACATATTTTCACATAATTATGGCCAAGTTATTTAACTAGATAAACTAGTAAAATGTTTAACATACACATATATTTACCTATATATAGTTTTGTTTTTATTTACATATATTTGGCATTTTTCAGTCTCCCATAATTAATGATCATCTGGCTAAAGTAAGTATGTGACACTGATAACCTAGAAATTAATGCATAATATTTTAAACCTAGTATTCTCATATGTAGTTGATGACTATAATGAATCCAATTTAAATTAGATTTCTAGCAGAAGAAAGTTGTACATTAAAGATAATTAGTGAAGTGAAGGAGATAGTTTTATTAATAATAACACAGAAGCACAGTTTTAGTTTTCTAATTATTGCAAATAAAGCAATCTATCTTTCAATTTTCAACATATCTCAGGTACATTAAAAAACAACAACTCTTCAGTTCCTTCCAGTAAACCATATTTCATGCTCACTCATGGTAAAATGTATTGAAAACATTCACTTAATTAGTTCCAAAATATCCATCACCATTTTATTATGCAATTATTGTCTTGACATTCATCATTTAGGATGTTACATCAATGACAAAATTATTGATTTGTATTTAATTTTTATTTTTTTATTTTTTATTTTTTTTGTCTTTTTGCCTTTATGTAGAACCGCACCCGCGGCCTATGGAGGTTCCCAGGCTAGGGGTCTAACAGGAGCTGTAGCCGCCGGCCTTCGCCACAGGCACAGCAACGCGGGATCCGAGCCCCGTCTGCAACCTATACCACAGCTCACGGCAACGCCGGATCCTTAACCCACTGAGCAAGGCCAGGGATCAAACCCGCAACCGCATGGTTCTTAGTCGGATTCGTTAACCAGTGAGCCACGAAGCGAACTCCTGTATTTAATTTTTAGAAGGAACATAGAATACTGGGGGGAAAAAAAACTAGAACTCAGAGTAAGAAAACTCAGAATTTAGTCATATCCTACCTGAAAGAGCCATCTCATCCTGACCAATATATTTACTTCTCTAACCTCCTGTTTTGCCATCTGTTAATGAGGGTTTTCAATCTGATAAACTGCATGATCTATGTCAACTCTGAATGTCAAGACTATGACTATGGGAGAAAAATGGTGGCTGCCTGATTCTGAAAATCCCCTTCAATGCCCCTAAAACTATGTAAATAACCAAGGATGAAAATAAAACCACACAGCCTGTGCCTTCAGAATATTGTACCCCTACCTGTCTGTAAATAGAGACAAGAAAATCTTACAGAGTTCAGCTACATGACTGTGAATATAGAGTACAGATAGGAAGCTTAAGGAGGTCTGCAAAAAATAGAGCAAAAAGGAGGATATAAACAAAGCATAGGTGAAATCATCCTCAGAAAGAGAAAGTCAAACACTAAGCGTAAAAATACTAACTACAGCCCTGGGATTTAGTTCTTCACATCACTGATTAAATGAAGGGAATTTAAGGTATCTAGGACTAGAAGCCGCAGTCTCAGAGAGCATTAGTTATGATCAGACACCACATATAGTAAAATGATGGTAGTGAATGAAAAAATGAGGCAGTGAAGGAAAATATTTTTTTAAAAAATTGAAAAATAAAGAATCCTAAGAAACAGAAACATGACATGACAATCTTTTTCTTATCCTCACCAACACCATCCAGAAAAGAAACTGTTAAGAAAAAATGAGAGCATGCTCAAACTTGGAATGCTGTCCATGAAATGAACAGAAATAAGAAAAAGCCAACCACATCTATACAAAACTAGTGTGATAAATCAGAAATAGGAATCAACACATTTTGTTTTGTGTTGCTTTTTTCAGGGCCACACCTGCGGCATATGGAAGTTCCCAGGCTACGGGTCAAATTGGAGCTGCAGCTGCCTATCTACACCAAAGCCACAGAAACGCCAGATTTGAGCCATGTCTGTGACCTACACTGAAGCTCACAGCAATGCCGGATCCTTGACCCTCTAAGCAGGGCCAGGGATCAAATGCTCATCCTCATGGATATTAGTGGGGTTCATTACCACTGAGCCACAAGGGGAATTTCATCAACATTTCTAATGAGAAAAAATTTCCCCTGAAAACAACCATGGAGTTTAATAAAATTTTAATTCAACATCCCAAACTAAATATACTCAAACGATGAACTAGGGATATTAAAAACCTCTTTGAATCAGAAAATAAATAGTAGGACTATAAATGGGCATAAGACAGGTTATAATAAAACAGAAGTTGATTTAAAACAGGAAAGAGAAGAAAATGATAAAATTATAGTAGAAGTGAGGATAAATATACAAGACACCCAAGTGAGAAAGATTCAAATGAAAATACTATAAAGGACACTAAATAAAAGCAAAGAAAAAGAATTCAAGAGAATGAAAATGAAATAAAGAAATGAAATGAATCAGAGCAAAAGCAGTTGAAATGCAAACAGATAAGTAGCATAAGTTAATTTAGTACTCACAAAGAAGAAAATCAAATGAGTGGAAGATAACTCATATTTATATGTATAATTTAAGAAAAATTTCAAATATAAAAGAAGCCTAAGGTATAGATTTGACCTTTCAAGCCTAGACCTACTAGGTGCCAGAGAAAGATGATCTGGTACAGTCACCTCTCAAACTGAATCTTCTAGTTAAAAAAAGAAATTCTAATGAATCTTTTCGTTAAAGATAAAGAAAAAATGATCAAGGGTCTCTAGGCAGTAAGTTGAAATAACTCGCAAAGTCTCAAGAATTATTTTGGTATCAGAGGTTTCCGAAACAGCATGCAAAGAAAGCCTACAGAGGAGAATTTGCAAGAAATTTAAGAGAATAGAATACACTTACAGGGTATCATGTCCAACTAAGCTGCCTTTCAAGTAAATAAACAAACAAAAACAAACAAAAGCTATAGAAGAATAGTCTTGAACATGAAGAACTGGTAGAATATTGTACACACGTGCCCTTTAAAGAATACACCAGGAGAAGAGCTCTTCATAACCAAGAGATAAGTAGGAAAAAAAATGATAAAGAATTGCTCGTGAGAGATTCATATTTTAATTTTAGAATCAAGATTGAAATAAGGCTGGGATCATGGATAGAACAATAACATATTTTCTGCCAAAGCTGATAAAATACAACAACAACAACAAAAAAAAAAACAAATAGACTAAGGAGGGCTTCGAGCTTTCAGGAAAGCAGGACAGTCTTTAATCGCTACCTCTGGATATAAGGTGTGCCGCTAGAACAGCTGCTTCCTTCCTAGTACCCTCCTCATCCCCTTGTCCTCTTATTGTAAATGTTCTAAGCACAATTTATTTCCTAATTTAAAGAAAATAAGAACCATCAAGTATGAAATTCCATATTTTCTTGATTTTTCCCTCCACACTATACCTGTATATTTATCTGCATTCAAACCCATTATATATTTACTTATGATAGCCTACAGCATGTTTATTCTCGCTCATGGTTGCTCGCCCCGATCTTATGTCTCACAATTTTCTTAGGGAAACTACAGTACATTGTTGAGTTTCCAGTTACTTAACTACCACCAAATTTACCAAGAGTTTTATTTCAGTTGCAACACATTTCTGGATTGTGGAGCTTATTCTATAACATAATAATGTGCATTATGATCACTACATTTTAGCTAGTAGTACCTACTTGTGTTTTAAATCTTCCCAGGGGAGTCTCCTGGACTAAAGAACCAGGTTCCCAAATAAAGAACCCAGATCTCTTTCTTCAGCTCCAGTGGCATATTAATGGCATCAATTTGATGTCTCACAATGGAATTGCAGGCATCAAGCCTAAATATATCTTATTTCTCTACTTTTACATCAGATTCTCCTTCACTACAACAAATTTCCTTAATGTCACAGCTGTTCACCCATTCATTCAAGCATAAAGCTGGGCGTGAGCCCTATTTCAACACTACTCTCACAACATCTGTTTGGATTCCAGTGTCTGTCAATTCCACCTTATAAGGGTCTCCAGATTCTATTGTCTTCTTACAAGCTCAACTACCATTATCTTGGGTTTGAGCTTTTCTCTTTTCTATATGATTAGTATAGCTTAATTCACTTTTCCCTTTGATTTCCCTTCTATACAATTATCAGAATGGTCTTATACAAATATACATCATAGAGTATTAACCATTACTTAAATTCGTTCATAGTCTCCTTATAGCTTAAAGGGCAGCTTCTAGTCTCATCTGATGGTGCTACTTCCTTCTTACTATTATGTTTCAGAAATAACAACTACTTGTAGGTGACCCCTTTCGGACAGATGTTTCAGGATTCTTGTACCTTTGTCCATGCTCTCACTTTGTCTATGCTGTCCGTACACCTCCAACTTCGTTGACCTGATATTACCTCCTGTCTAAAGCCTGCCCTAATACCTTGTCCTTTGTCAAATTAATTACTCTCTCCCCTGTGCTACCATTATAATTAGTACAACCTTATTCATGACAATGAATTTTTATTCATTTATGGCCATGCCTACCTCTTATCTGACAAGGCAGGGATTGCCTGAAAACAACAGCTAATGCCCACAGCTCTTCTCATTGTGTAGATCTATAATATAGAGGCATTTAATAAGTGTTGATTAAGTGAATAGTGGATGAAGAATACAAATTATAATTTAATGCATTAGTGAATAAAGCATCTATTATTTTTAATTCCTTACTTTTTACCTCTATTCTTAAGAATAATTTAAAAATTTCAGTTTTTTAAACTAAACTGAAACCATTGTTCTTTATATTTAAATCTTGCCATGTAAATGTTTGTGAATAAATTAATATATTTAAATATTCACATAGATTTTTTCATTTTAGAACTAGGTAAAAGCAAGCAAAATGCATGGGTTATTATTCACAATTGAATGTACCTCAAAGTCACATGATTATTTAAATGTTGCACTTGACAAACAAATTATTTGCATATGTGAAGAATACATGAAATGATATATTTCCAACTTCTGGCATTATGTTTGGTATGTAAATAGGTGTTCAAGCCATGTTATTTACTGTCCTTTTCCTGATAGTTCCAAATAAGCCACATATGGAGAGCACAGATTTCCAGAGGTCAGTTTATTCTTCAGAGGATAAGAGAGCCCAATTTGTGTTTTCCAATTAGCTCTACTATACTTGATTTCACAGCTGAATTAAGAGAGAATATTCCATCTCCTTATTACTACAAGGGATATATCAAGAAGCAAATGATAATACTATTATTTTGAATAGTTTTTGCAAGCCAATTTGAGTCAGTTTTTTTCTGAAATAAACTTAATATGGCCTGAGATTTGTGAAAGCTACAATCAATATGGATGACAGCTGAGTGTACTGGTCAGAATATGCTGCTTACTGATGCCCTCAGAATGTTTAGTTTAGTTTTGTTTTGTTTTGCTTTCCCCCCTAGCCTGGAAAGCAACTATAGGAACTGAATAGTAGACTGAATTAGAAAACTATACTAAACAGATCAGTAGAAGAAACCACCTGAAGATTTCAAATACTTCTATTAATATAAAATACTATCATTTTAAAACTATTTCTAGACATCTTTGGGGGACCACTAAGTTCCATTTTTTAATTTATTATTTTTAAATTAAACTTAAAATGTTAAGAGAAGTTGTAGGTTGATGGTAAAAAGCACAGAGTTTCCATATACTCCCAGCCACCAGACACAAACCCTCCCTACTCCATAGATCACATCGATGAACCTACATTAACACGTCATCATTCAAAGTATACAGTTTTATTAGGTCTCACTGTAGATGTTACAAATTCTATGGATTTTTGACGAGTATAATAACATGTATCCACCATTGTAGCATCATACTGAATAGATTTACTGTCTAAAAATACTCTGTGCTCTGCCTATTTATCCCCATCTCCCGCCTAACTCCTGTCCACTACCGGTCATTTTACTGTCTCCACAGTGTTAACTTTTCCAGGAAGAGATATAACTGGAATTATATATTTTTTTTCAGATTTGATTCCTTAATTTAGTAATATACATGTAAGTGTCCTTCATGTCTTTGCATGGCTTTATTACAGCTCATTTCCTTTCAGGGATGACTAGTATTTCATTGTCTGCACGTACCACGGTTAGTTTATCCATTCACCTACTGAAGAATATCTTGGTTGCTGCAAGTTTTGGTAGTTATGAATAAAGAGTCTATAAATATAAATATGGAGGATTTATTTGGTTGTAAGTTTTCATATCATTTTGGTAGATAAATACCAAAGAGTGTGATTGCTGAATCATGTATTTAAGGATATGTTTAGTTTTGTAGGAAGTTGACAACTGTCTTCCAAATTGATTGCACCATTTTGCATTCCCACCAGCAATGGAAGAGAGTTCTTCCTCATAAGCATTGGGTCTTGTCAGTGTTTGGATTCTAACCATTCTAATGGGTGTGTAGCGGTATTTCATGTTAATTTGTGGTTCCCTAAAGACAAATTATGTTGAACACCTTTTCATATGCTTATATACCATCTTTACATCTTCTCTGGTATGGTAACTGTTCGTGTCACCCTTTTTTAAACTTAGCTGTTCATTTACTCACTGTTGAGCTTTAAGATTTGTGTTCTTTGAATAATAGTCTTTTGTCATACGTGTCTTTTACACATTTTTTTACAAGTGTTTTCTACCTTTCTGTAGCTCATCTTCTCATTTGATTTACACTGTCTTTTTCAGAGCAGAAAATTTTAATTTTAATGAAGTTCAGATCATCTATTACTTCTTTCTTTTTGTGCCTTTGGTGTTATACCTGAAAAATCATCACCATACTCAAAGTCATCTAGATTGTTTTCCTGCATCATCTTCTAGTAGTTATATAGTTTTGTATTTTACATTTAGGTCTATAATCCATTTTGAGTTAATTTTTGTGAAGGGCGCAAGATCTATGTCTTGAATCTTCTTCTTTTTTTTTGTCTTTCTAGGGCCACACCCCATGGCACATGGAGGTTCCCTGGCTAGGGGTCAAATCAGAGCTGTACACCACAACCACAGCAATACAGGATCTGAGCTCTGTCTGTGATATACAGCACAGCTCACAGCAATGACTGACCCTTAACTCACTGAGAGGGTCAAGGGACTGGACCTTTGCCCTCATGGATACTAGCCGGGTTTGTTTCCACTGAGCCAGGACAGGAAGTCTCTGATACTACACTTTGATTTGAAATATCTTCCTCAAAGTGGATATAATGAATAGCCACCAATATAACATGTATAAAATTAAATTATTACTGGCATTGAGGGAAAAGATACATTACTTTGATGACAAATTGTGATGATTATAGATTATCTGACAAAGGCCTTGTACAGCCACAAAAGTGTATTTGTCAGTCAGCCAAGTATATATATCTTGGATGCATGGAGAAATGCAAAGTGTGAAGTAATTTAATTCAGTAGAAAGTGATCCTCTCAAAAGTAATATCTCATAGTTCCACTTTGGGCTCAGGCACTACTTACAGCGACTGAGAAAAAAATCAATCTTTATGAGACCCAATTTCCTCCTTGGAGAGGAAATGAGTAAAACTGATTCAGTTACCTCAAAATCTTTTCTACCTCCAATCTTCTATGATTCCATTATCTAAATAAATACCAGTTCCTATCCTCAGGGGAAAGTTGGATGAGTACCCTACCTAGGAGTATGCAGAATGTTCTTTTGTCAAGGAAATGGACATCTTTCAGTCTCACAGATTGATATCTGGCTTTGTATCAAAGCATGGCTTGCTCTTGCCATCTCTAAGCCTTTCCCAGGACTATACCACAGCTTTCCCTCTTTCCATTTTTGCCATATATCCATGTAGTCTATCAGCTGCTCAAATGGAACTTGTTTTCTGCACACACTGGTTATGTTGCCCAGGTTCCAGCCTCAGTAACTCTTACTCAGCTTCAGGTCTCAGTCCAAGTTCACCTCCTCAGGAAAGCTTTCCTTGAGGCCTGCATTAGGTGCCTTGTTATAGTCTCCCAAAAGCACATTATTTTTTTCATTCTTATCACTCTTTATATTTACAATTATTTGAGAAATGTCAGTCTTTGTCTTACTAGAGTGTAAGCAGTGACTCCATTATTTTTTTTTTTAATTTTTTAAAATTTTTTTGTTATGTACCCAGTCTTTTCACAATGCCTGGCACAGAGTTGAAACACAATGCATATTTTTTTAACTGACACTACTTTTAATATTCCAGTGTCACTCATTCTCATTCTAGGGGTGTCGAAACAAAGGGCTTAGTTCTCTCAGCTGACTCGGATGAACGGACATAGTCATACTGGATATTTTAGGTGCAGTTTTCTGAAAGGAATTGTATTGAATGGAAAATAAAATAAAACAAATCTTTCAAGCTACTAAAGAGAAAGAATAAAAAGAATAAATCTTATTCTAACCTAAGTTTTCATGAGTCATGCTTAAACTGTTATCATGAAAATCCCACACAAGATGCTGTATATGTGTTACTTAGTAACAGTTTCAAGAATGAGAAACACTTTCAACAGATTACAAGATTTCAATAAAGAAAATGAAAATTATATGAATAGAAGAAATATCTCAAAAGACACAATAATGAGAAAAGCCAAGGAGGCACACAGGTTCTGTGTTAACTGACCATCATCAGATAGAAAGGCATTATATCTGGAGTAAATTCTGAGAGAAAGATTTATCTCAGATCTCACTTAAAGAATGTCCCATTTGAAAGTATATTAGTTTACTACAATGAATGAATGTTGAGTACAATATTCTTGGGCAATATAATTAACATATCAATATTTAATTTATCAAATCTAATCTAATAACATTAGAATTCAAAGGAAATGTAGATACTATTTAATGCACGCTCCTTCTTTTAAATATAGGGAAACTTTTCTTCCAGAAATGTTGAATCAGTAATATATATGGCACATCCCAGAGGAAAACAGCTATTTTACAATACTTAGGTTCCAATCTAATCACACAAACACTGAAATATATCCTGTACCATGCTAAAATTATATCTGTATACGACAAATAATTTAGTTTCTGAAAACTAAAAAGTTTAGTTTTATTTTCAATATAATTAAAAATTATTTTTATTATTTACAGAGCACATTTTGAAGAGACTATCAAATCATCATCTAAGCATGTCCTTTAGATGACTCTGATCTCATCAAATTGAATTCATTTGAGTTAAAGAACAGGATAGGGGAAAACAGGTAATATTTATAAAATTTTTAAAATGATATAATTTCCTAACATAATTTTATTTCACTAATTTGATTTTATAGCACTGGAAAACTAAAAAATACATGGGAAAATCCAGGGGGTGCATAAATTTCTAACAAAGTCTCAAAAGATCTTTATTTTATATTCATTCATTATTAGTTTTCAACTTTAAAGCAGATTTTTAAAATTAAATACTTAAGGATAAATTGTTAATAATTTTAATATTGAAAGCCACTTTGGTTTCCATTAATCTCAGTGAACTCTTTTGCAAAATACAGTTTGATATATTTATTGTACCATTCATTGAATTGTTGTTTTATGGGGTTACAGTTGAACTGTGTAGAAACTGTTTCAATATACTAATTAAAAGGACAAAAATATACACATATCATTAGCTCTTCTGCCATACATGAGTATCTACACTAAGTAAATATCTTATATGATGAATACCTTTTTAAACTGACTATAATCAGAAATATAGCAAGACTAAATACTGGGATTCTACAAATGGTGACTTCTGGAGAAATATCACAATAAAAAGATGGAAGAAAAGCATGTAAGTGGAGCAAAAATTTAAAAATCTCATATAACTGGAGAAAAAAGAATGTTTCCGGTTTCAGTAAGAAACAGTCCCTCACAAGAACACGTTAGGTTTTCTTAGGCAGGTACTAGCAGGATCAAGAAATGAGTAGTTGATTATAACGAATTTTTGCTTTGTATCATCATACATAAGGCTAAGAGTGTTTTAATGAAAAAGGGAAAAATGAATGCAATTTTCACCACTTCTTTTGCTGCTTGGGTATACATTTCCCTTATTATAATCCTACTACATCATTGACACTCATCTGTAATACATTAACCTATTTTAGAAAAGAAGAAAAGCTTGAAGTCTGAAAAATGCAATCATTTTAGCACTTAAAATAAATTATGAAATCTGCAAAGTGCAATCATTTTAGCACTTAAAAAATAAATTCTGAAATCTTCAAAGTGCAATCATTTTAGCACTTAAAAAATTCTGAGAATATATTACTATCTTCTACTTAAAGATATTTTAAATGAAACATTGTTCTTGCTTTCTTATCAAAAACTGTCAAAACATTTTGCTCATAATATTTTTATTTCTCTCAAAATAATAATAAAATTAAAAATAGAGCAGCTTATATTAGTGTTCATTTTGAAACATTCTTGGTAATATTAACACAGAAATGTGTTTACAGCTTCACTGAGGTATAACTGAAAAACAATAAATTGGTCATATTTAAAAGACACCATGTGATTAATTTTAATGTATGTGCACACCTGTGAACCATTACCATAGCCAAGATAATGAACATATCTATCACCCACAAAATGTTTTCTGGCCCCTTAGTAATACATTCCTCCTGTCATCTCAGTACCCACAAAACAATCTACTTGCTTTTAGAATGAGTTTTAGTTATCATTTTCTAGAATTTTATGTTAATAGAATCATGTAGGATATACATTTTTTTTTGTCTCTTTTCACTGAGCATGTTGAATCTGATTTTTACCCACTGTTGCATGTGTTACTAGTTTTCTATTTTTTCTTTTTTTTTTTAAATTGAGTAGTACTCTATTGTTTGGTCATATCGTATTTTGCTTTTATACTCACCCATGGATAAATATTCAGACATTCAGATTGCTTCCAGTTTGGGGATATTTTGTGTGTGCGTGTGTTTGTGTGTGTGTGTGTGTGTGTGTATGCTATGTATACTTACAAAAGTCTTTGCACAGACATTTACTTTCATTTCTGTTCTGAAGATATCTAGCAGTGAAGTGGCTGGGTTGTATGGAAGGCACAGGTTTAACTTTAAGAAAGTGTCAAACTATTTTCAAAAGTGGTTATAACAGTTTATGTTCTTATCAACATTGCTTATGAAGCCCAGTTGTTTCACTTCCTCACCAAGCCAATACTTCTTAATCTGCACCATTCTAGTGGTATCTCCATATGGTTTTAAATTGCATTGCCTTAAGGATGATAATGATGGACATGTTTTGTTTCCAAGTGTTTTTAGCTGTCCGTATCTCTACTTTGGTCAAGTGACTGCCCGGTTCTTTTGCTGATTTTAAACTGGATTACTTGCTCTAATCTGTTATTGAGTTATTAAACTTCATTATATATTCTGGGTATATCTCCTATTGGGACATCCAATATCAGGGTTCCAGCATGGTAAGATTCTGGTGAGGACGCGATTCCTGGCTCACAGACAAGCACTCTCACTCAGCCTTTCTCAGTGTGAGTTCTTGGAGAGGGAGAGAAGACTCTTGCGTCTACAGGGCACTGATCCATCATGTAGGCCCCACCCTTGTGACCTTACCTAAATCTCATGCTCTACCTCCACATACCATCGCATTATGGGTTGGGGGTCATTATAAGAATTTTTTTTTTGGAGGGGGGCAGTCCATAACATATAATATGCTTTTGGTCTGCTCTCTAAGACCATAACATATAATATGTTCAGTTCATAATATATGATATGCTTCAGTTAGACCATAACACATAATATGCTTTAGGTCTGCTATTTAAAGAATACTTTCCCTAAGCCAAGCTAACTATTCTTTCCTTCAAGTTTTTCTCCCCAAAATTTGTAGTTTTAGCTCTTATATTTATGTCTAGAATCAATTTTGAGTAAATTTCTGTACATAGGGTGAGTTAAGGTAGTGTTAAGATTTTTGTTCATGTGTGTGTATCAAACTGTTTCAGTGCAATTCATAACAAAGAATATTCTTTCCCCATTGAGTTCCTTACCACCTTTTTTGAAAGTCAACTGACTACAAATATGTGGGTAAATTTATGTTCTATTCATAACAGAAATCTTAAGGCAGAGAAAACAAGTAAAATATTTTACATAATTTTCCATTATCCAACAAATGATTTCAGTGATAACTAAGCAAGATTATGTCTCAGTGTCATAATTAGTCATGTAAAAACCAAGGACTTTATGCTACTTTCCAAAACATCTCAATCAATCTCATGATATGGTTTGAGAATAACAATAAAAAAAGCTAGGACCAAAACTTAATTCATAGATAAAGTCATTAAGTCATCGGTGCTAAGATTAGTAAAGAATTTTGCCCATAATGGATGTACTCTGTTAGTAGAAGGCAATTACAGAACTCTAATATTTCTGATTTCTTTCCTGAAGAAAAGCAAAGAATGCATTGAATATTACTTTCTCAAATATAACTATTCCTTTTATAAGTACATACTCTCCTGGGGACTCATCTATGTTTCCCAATGCTAAAATTTTTTAAATAAAAAATGAAAAAGAAAGAAATATATCTGAGTCTGGAAGCATTGAATTATAAATAGATCTGCCTTTTTTTCTATGTTAAGAGTTAAACAACAAAGAGATGGCAAGTATGTTAATGGACTTAATTAACTAAAAGTGACAGAAATTGGAACTCACTATGGTTTAAACAAAGAAAAGTTTATAGCCTTATACAATTGGAAAACCAAGCCTTTTAGTATTTCCTTCAGGCACTTATCAGTTTCAACTTTTTTCCACAATACTGTTTTTCATTCTTTCCAACCCTTGATTCTGCCTTGTCTCTCTTGGCATGTTGCTGACATACATAACAAAAGTTGGCCACCAGTAGCACCAAGTTAAATGACCCTTAAGAGTTTACAACCTCAGAAAAAAGATTTTCTTTCACCTAGAATCTATATAAATTGCACCAGATTCTAGACTGATAACTGTTTCAAAAGGAATTCTGATTAGTTCTGCCCAAACTATAGAGTCATACAGAATTGGAAGAGATAAAGTTCAGCAAAGCCTAAAGTAGTTCAGCTACTAGAAGAAAGTGGAAGGACTATGGGGCAAGCATAAAGACAGATACTGGCAAACAGAGAGAAAAAAAAATTACTCTTTGGAATTAATTTATACCATAAGTAAATTATCTGGATTTCTTTATTAACTTTTTAGAAATAATAATTTTAAATAAACTTCATAAAATGTCAGTGTATTGAAAACTATTACCTACATCCCAGAAAAATTTCAAGCAAAACATAAATGGCTAATATTCAAGAAACGAAGAGCCTTACAGCCATAGGAAAAAATAATAAAAACCCCTACATTCCATAAATATTTACCTTTGACTAAAAATTACCAAATGGATTTATAGCTAGGTTCTCTCTTACTCTCAAAGAAAAAAATGTATAACAAAATATATATTTAACTTACAGGTGATTTACATTCAATATTATCTCATGTAAAATCTATAGCCAACAAAAAAAGATATCTTTGGATCAAATCTGGAAAGGCTTTTTAGCAGGTGTTCCATTTAGAACCAACACACTACTTAACCGAAAGCATGGTAATTATGAAAATTATTTTTAGTAGGTGAAGTTGCTAAAGCTATCTGCAAATCAAAATTTGAAACTTCCCAAAATGAACTCTGCTTCAATTTTGAGTTCAGGTTTTAAATTATGGAGGATGCAAGAACATGATTTTCACAGGAGGAAAGATATCATGGTAAATTAAACTTCTGTGGACATACTTTACCCTATATTACATCATATTATATAGGTCACATCATTTGTTCAAACTTCATTGAACAAATAATCATGAATCAGCTATGCTGGTATATCAAGAGTTCACTAAAGGAAATATAAAGATGACTATGACATATTTTCATCCTGGTATGTAGTATATATGATACAAGTTTATAAACAGAGTAAGTGTTCTTTTGTAAAGGGTGGGGTTAAGAGAGAAGGAAGAAATATTTGAACTTTATCTCAAAGGGTGAGTGATGTGATGCTGAGTTAACATTAGAATATGGATCTAGATAGAATTTACTGAGTATAAGGAGGAGAAGCGTGAAAAAACTAGCCAGGTTCAGGAAATTATGGATAATTTTATAAAATTGGATTGTAGGGACAAAAAATGCTGGAAGATAATACCCATGGAGGTTTTGGACTTTATCTTTGCCTATTAAAAGTATGGAAACAGGAACTCCTGTTGTGGCTCAGTGGGTTATAAACCCAACTAGTATCCATGAGGATGCAGTTTGGATCCTGACCTCACTCAGTGGGTTAAGGATTTGATATTGTTGTGAGCTGTGGTGTACATCACAGACGCAGTTTGGATCCTGTGTTGTTGTGGCTGTGTGGTAGGCCAGCAGCTGTAGCTCTGATTCGACTCCAGCCTGGGAACTTCCATATGCTGTAGGTGTGGCCCTAAAAAGCCAAAAAAAAAAAAAAAAAAAGGTTTGGAAACATTTTAAGCTGCAGTATTATATGATCACATCTCTGCTGCTGGAATATCACCTTTAGCAGTGTGGAGGTTAGACTGGAAGAGACCAGATTGAAGGAAGGGAGAATAAGGGCATTATTCACTAAGAATCTCCTGGGTTTGTTTCAAATATCTCATCTCTGTGTATGAACAGTTGAGTATATTTTTCTGTCACTATAGTGTGATCTTCCTATATTCAACAACTCTTTTATTAGCTGGCCCAGAGCAGAGCCTTAGGAAGTGCATGTGTATGTATGTGTGTGTATCTGTCTATCTATCAATCTATCTACCTATTTAAATTTTTTTGTTGAAAACTGAGCAGAAAACAAAACAAAATACTGTCTAATTGTGCTGCTTTACCACGTACTTCCAGCTCGAACTTCAGTGGACTAGAGAATGTTGTAAATATCCACAGGACTCCCCTGATACTCTAAAGTGTTCATGAGCTTTAATAAATGTATTCTTCGCTGAAACGTTGTCATTAATGATTAATACAGTTTCTAAGGTTTAAATAACTACCAGACTTCTAACAGGCAACTTTCATGGGGGTAAAGAAAAATAAAACCAAGAGGATTATAACGTAGAGGGAAAAAGAAAAAAAATCAAGACAAGCTGACTGTCCTTTAAAGTTTCTAACTTTATTTTATTTACTGGGGAGGAGTGAGGATTTTAAATGAAGGAAAAAGATATTTAAAATTATAATCAGGCTAACCTTTTTATTTTTTTAAACCGACACTTAGACAGATTTCCTGAACTATTCAAATTAATATAGTACCAAATTTAGTCTCAAGTTAAAAACACAGAATGCATGTATCCTATCTCCCTGGCAACATCATGCATTCATTTGCCTGTGTCTGGATACAAAGGCATGGCTAGCCAATGTTTGAAAAAATAAGTTATTATTATGCAAGCGTGAGAATTATCTTTAGTTAATAATCCATTGTTTAATTGAAAAGATAAGAGAACAGATTTTTACAACAAAAAAGTAAATTCAAGCAGCATAACATTCTGATGGTCTCTTTTATATTTTCATCTTTTAAAGCACAGATTTCAACCGAACTTAATAACATACACATTTTTTCTGCCAGAATTTCAAAATTGCAATTCTAATATTTATATTGTATATGGCTTTATATCTATTGCCTCCATTTGATTTTAATAAAGGTTAACCACGTGTCAAAGATATTCATGATTTCACAATGTTTGCATCTGTCTCTTATAAATGGATTTAAAACAAAAGTTTGCTATGTACATATAAATTCATAATTAATCTGCATTATTATCAATATTGGGATGGGCAGTAGCACTTTAACACATTTGTGTTCTGTAATTTACATAGGAGCTGATGATCTGAACAATGACACTATGTATTTAACCTGAAAGGATCACTGATGAATTACAAATCATCATCACCATCATCATCATATCATCGTCGGTACCCTAGGTTCTTTGAGGAATTAAGTGTTTATTTTGTTTTTAAATATTTAATAATTAGTAGGGGTTTTTTTGCCAGGCAATTTGTAGAAAGTTTATAAAATTACATTATCTATTCTGGGAAAGGCAAGGATCCAGAGTCACGATAGCATAGGCATTGTATAGTGGACCAAGGGAGAGATGAGGTATGCAGAACAGACACATTTTAAAGGAAAAAAAAAAAACTAGGTATATTTAAAGAAAAGTGAAATCAACATTTTTAGTTAATTTAAGGAGGAAAGTATTTTGTTGAAATATATTCTTGCTTAATTCTGGGAAACATTTTATAGATATAATTAAATGAATTTAAAAGTATTCTCTGATGTTATTAAGAATATATGTCTCATAGTAGCAATTTGTCATTACCTTTGTAGTTAACCTTGAAGCCAACAGATCCAACACTTTCATCTGTTTGAAGGTGAAGCCACATTTGGCTACTCATGCTCACTATTAAGTCTGGGACAAAGCTTCCAGTAAGCCTAAAAAAGAGAGATAAATAAAAGATAAACAGTATTAAAATGTCCACCATAAACAAATTAAAAGACAAATGTGATTCTCAATATTTTCTTGGGTAGAAACAACAGTCAGATAAACTTACAAGACTATATATATGTTTTTTTAACTCAATGATTTTTTTTTATATTTATAGTTGTACCACCATCATCACAACCCAGTTTTACAACACTTAAGACCACATATGTTCATATAACAGAACAAGCGAACCATACAATTTAGTGATCAAGGTTTATCATAAGCAAGTACCATTTTATGTATTTAAGCATGTTAGATCTTTCATATCCTGGAGACAAGATACTAAATTTTAGACCATTGAAAATCTTATACTTCTTTTTGAACTGAAAAGGAAAAATGGACCTATAAAAATATTTAAGTTGTTCTTGTTTTAAATGCCAGGAATACATTTCATTTTAACGTCTCGAGTTTCATAAAAATTTGTTCTAAAGAAACATATTTAAGTCCTGGGCAAAATAATAAAATGGCAAGGAATATAATATAACCTTTTGGAATACTGATGTCAGGCTTGCTATGTCATGTATGTTTTACTACGAATACATTTTTTTAGAGAATAAGTTGCTAATTTGATGTGGCATCACTGAATCTATGCATTAATAATCTCATTCAGTAATGTTCTACTTTATAACCCTAACAGGGGAAATTACTTAATATTTCCTCATCATTAATAATGTCTCAGTCACATATATGAACCGAAGCCAAGTTCAATGGATTGAACAAAGGAAGAAAGCAAATGAGTAAATAGACCTTGAAGAGAAAAGTCTGTAGAGAATAGAAAGAGGAGAAGAACAATGGATTCATTGCTGAGAAAAATATTCATAATGATAGGGAATTCCAAATTACATACTAAAAAGGCCGGTTTTAAAAAGAAGAAATTCCTAAATATTTGTCTACTTTACTGCTAAAACCGTGGAGATTTCTAAAAAATTGCATGAGGAGAGAAGCTATAAAATTTCCCTTCAGGGCATTCTGAAGGAGTAGTGCACCGGATGGAGGCTATACCATAATTAGACCAGCAGAGGGCAACATGGAAGTCCACATCCTTGAAGGGACCATGGCAGCAGAAAGTCCTGCTCATCTGTCAGGCAACAAAACTCGTCATCATCAACACACTGCATTAGCGACACATCTACGTCACCAGTATCCAGCATTACAAAATTTATGGGAATGTATCACAAATAAACACCGTTAAACATTATAATTTAATTGTGTAAAATATTGAGGAATGTTGTGAGATGTGAAGATACTGTAAGGTATGATAAAACTCTAGACTATATTCACTTTCCTCCTGCCAAAGCAAGTTTAAAATTATTCTAATATAAAAGATACATGAACACCCATTCTCCTTTGTGATATATGCACACATCTGTATGTATTTATATACATACACATAGGCATTTTGTGCCACGTGAACTTTCAATTTTCAAACTGATGAGTTTATAAGTACTAGCCTTTTTGAGCTACAGCAAAGAGATAGGTTTATGCAAGAATGAGGACTCAAGCTAGGAGATAGGAGGGAAAGTAAATAAATCTATTGTAAAATGGGGACAAGAAATTAAAACTATAGGATGTGCATCAGTTACACTATATCAAATGTGCCAACAATCAATCTAATAGTGAATATTAAAATATTTTTGTTGATTAAATTTCCGTTTATTGTATCCTGATATCAATCCTAATCATGAAATGTTTTACCAGCCAAAAGCTTCTAGCACATATAATTTTGTCAGTTCATAAAGAACAGCTAACACATATAGACTAATTATTCTATTGTTAACCTGTTCTCCTATTAGCCATGATTCTGCCTAGTCCCAACCCATTGGTGGTACAGGATAAATATTAATCTAAAAAAAATCAATTAAAAATGTTCCTGATATCAAAGAAAACCCCCCCTTTCTCTTTAGCATTACCATTAGAAAATGTAAAATTATAAATGATATGTTTCTTATAGATGTACATAAATCTTTTAAACTAAATAAGCCTCATGTCAACTTTGCATTCCATGAATGCCTTTCTTAGAGCCCTTGGCATTAGCTCTTCAAAATGTGAACGTCGAGGAAAATGTCACCCTATTTCTCAGTTTCTCTGGGAGTTTAAGCCTAAGCACAGAGTACCGTGATATTAACTTCCTACTTGTCATAAAGATAGAAGTTCTATTTTCCCTTTTGGTAAGGACAAGTAGCATGTATGTAAATGGAATGTATTTGCCTGATATGTAAGGGATGAGATTTCATTTTCCTTGCAATCTCTTTAGCATATTGCCTATGCGTGTCCATCACAGTCTGGTCTAATACTCATTTAATGTTAAAACTGTTCCATTTTTTTCTACATTTTGAGGAGAGACTTAACAGAGTGGGCAGGAGATTTTATTTTTAATTATATTTCCCCAATAATTTAGTAATGAGGATGGGATACAGATGGCATTCCATCGATTAGATGGACAAGCTGAAGCTCTTGTGGCCACACAACAGTTATATAAAAGAGCCTCAGTTATAAAAACTTTCCCTTCTAGTGCTCTGCTCTTCTGGAATACTAGCCAGGTGAATGATCCCTTCAAATCTAAGACCTTACTATTGAGTAAGCATGGGTATATTGGGGTCTAAAATCCCATCAGGATCCAATGAGCTTTGATGATGGAAAAATATGGGAAAGCCAGGAATGCTGCCTGTAGCTCTTTCCCTTAAACAGCTAACATCTCTCTGTCACATTTGGAATACTTACGGGAATACATACAGACTTTCTAGATTTGTGACGGATTTAGGAGGGCCACATTCTAAGCAAATTAATTACTGTTCTTTACTGAAGGATATCATTCTAAGAGAAAAGTCAAAAAATAATCTGGAGAGCCAGAAGAAAAGATTGAGAAGAGTGGAAGAGGAAATATGGGAATTAAAGGTACTTTCTCTCTCACAGAGCACTCTTCTTCCTTTTTTTGCTGCTTCTGCTCCCTCAGCTCCCCCTTCATTCCCTTGTTTTTCTTGCTTCACATAACTTCTGAGAGAAATGATGATCTTTCAGATATTGGTTCCCTCTGTTAGTGAATCTCCCTACAAGGAAGGGTGACTACACGGCTTCCTTAGTTGGTACTAAATTACCTGCCCTGTTTGACAACACATGCTTGTAAGCCGCATAACCCAGTTCTGAGCTCACTCTGTGTCTTAGTATGGAGTCTATCTCATTTTCTATACACCATGTATCTAGAAAAGCAAAAATTATAAAGAGGTGTACTCTGGAAATAGTTGAGAACTTCAGTAAAAGACTCTGTCCATACACGGAAGTGACAGGATATAGAGAAGTTTCACTAGTTACGCGGAAAAAGGCAAATGATTTTTTTAAAAAAGTATTAGGCTGATAAATATACCAACATGACAAAGAAGCCAAAGAACCATTAATTCTACTTTTTTTCCTTTGTCACAACATGTGAAAAACTAGCTTTTCTTATTTAATCAGCAGTGAGGCTGATGCCTGTGAGAAGCCACCTTGCCAGCTGATGTTATTCATATGAGAGCTTCTTTTCCTGATTTCCAGAAGTTTGCAGAACTACACAGTAGGTTTCAAGTGTCAGACCCACACTTGGGCATATGCACAAGCTACTGTAGGGAATTCTGCAACCAGAAGACTTTATTTGATGGAGCAAGCATATTGGGGACCAGAAGATGACCCACCCCATCAAGGAGTAGCAAATCCCTACTACCTTCCACAAGTGTGGAAGAACCAAGGCTTGGGTGACCCATGAAGACATACTACTCATAGACTCTCCTCTAAAGACGAGCTGGGAGAAACTACAGCACTGTATCCAAAACAGAACAGGGAGTCCCCCATTATTTTCCACTGGCAATTTGTCGAGATTTTCTTAAAATTTAATGGCCTAGACCCAGGGGCAGATGAAAATTGTCTTTTGTCCTATCCTTTGCCTTGGCTCTCTTGCTGACTATCCAAACTTGAAAGGGTAGAAACGTGGCAGGTTGGCAAAGAGACTATTACTCAAATCTCAGCAGCAGTTACCTGGCTGGGGAACAATCTAGAGAAATACGAAGAAGAAAAGAAGTTAAAAACTTCTGCATTAACTGTTCAGTTAATACCGTTTACTAAAGGAAATAATCTTTACTCTGGCGAATCTGTGAAATTTACTAATCTGAAGAAAGGAAATCTGTATGTCATTATTCTAAGAAATTAAGACCTTAGAAAAGGGATTGGAGAAAAAAAGACTCCATAGGATGCAGAAACTGCAGAAACGGGAACGAGGAAAGCCCAGAAAGCTAGCGAATAAATGTCACATGGTTTACAACTGACAGATTGAGGGAATCTCAGTGGTAGGAACTGATGAAATACATGTTTGAAAAGCTTTCCCTCAGGCAAAGATAGCCTTGCTTTTTCTGATAGTTACAGGTGCTACATATTCTGAAAATGCCCCAGAAATTCCTCACTTTCCATCTGGTGATAGGCCAATTCAGGTTGTTGGTATTTTGAATCAGCTTTATACATGTTCCTTTTCTTCTGTGGTTGTGACATGAATAGACCTTGTGACTGAGGAACATGTTTTCTTACTTTCTCCTGTAAACTTTTTGGGGAGAGAACTTTTATGCAAATCAACTACCATATTGTACATTCCATCTGGAGTGTCTGTGGAATGTCCTGGTGGAGCGGGGGAGTGTCCTACTTGGTTATGGTGTGCCTTGTGAAAGAGAAGGAAACTAGTTGCAAGTGGCAGTGTCACGCCGTGCTAGAAAAGTATCCTGAGCAGAAATTATACAATGCATCAGTTTGGGCCTTGGATGAATAATACTAGTTTAATTTGAGTTGAAGAACCAACAGAAATAGCTTATCAAAAGCACTGGCCATGAGCAGGTGTCAAACAATAGCCTTTGTCCAGAGTTCAAATAGAAGAAATAAAATTGGTAAAGGGAATTAGAAAAACCAGGGATAATTATAAAAGGTTACTTCACCTTGTAATATAAATACAAGCTTTCTGAACACAAGGGAGGTAAATTTGGTAATGGCTGACCTTAATACAAAATCTTAAAGAAGTAAATAAATCTATTATTCTGTAATACATACAGTTTCGAATACTATAACTATTATAACTTTACTACCGACCTTTGGAAAGTTTTTCTCCATTTTACCTGTGTTCTGTGTTTTTTCCTGTTTCTGGAGTCTAAACAGGTCTATATTCTTGTTTGTTTTTACTTATGAAGGAACTCCAGTATTTATGGCAAAGGATTGCTCAAGGGTTTTAGCACTCTCCTGCCATTTCTCTAGCTAGCCATTTACAAAAATTTAGGGAAAACTGTCCTATCAGAAAGATCAATAAGCATTCAATATATAAACGGTTTTCTGGTAGCATCTGAAACTTAAGAGTAAATCGAAACTGATGCTTTGGCTTTGTTACAATTTTCTCCTTGACAAGGACAAGACTCACTACATAAACTGCAATATTATCAAACTGAGGAATATTTGGGGCATATTTTGATGCTCAGGGCTACCAAATGTTACCATATAGTATCAACCTATTTTGCAGATGAAAGGCCATATTTCACAAAACAACTTAGACGATTTTGGGGACTGGTGGGATATCGCAGATTGTGGCTTCCAGCTTTTGCAGAGTAGGTAAAACATTTTATAGAACAGCTATGTGACAACTACTTAGATGTTCTGATTTAGTCTACAGACTCTAAAGACACTTTTGATCTAAAATTGGCTATCATCTCAGCTTTGGGGACTCTCAATTTTGAAAAATCCTTCTGGTTCTGTCATTAAAGATGCTATTTTTGGAATTTTAACTCAAAATCTGGGATAAGTCCATAAATCAATAACGTTCTTCTTAGTTCTTCTGAATGCTGTGGTACTGAGGATACCAGGCTGCCATGACGGCAGCAGACATATTTTTTAAAAGGCTTACATCTTTACCTTTGGTCACTTGATTTATTTGCATGCCTTACTGTTGTGTTAGCTATCTTATGTAAGATCCAGAACATATGGGCATGACATCAAACTAGTTATGAATAATCATTATTATCCAATCCTAATATTGCATTTGACAGATGAAATCCCTAAATTCTATTCATCTTTTGCCAGATCTTGATCAAACAGATGATCGTGACTGTTCAATGGTAAAAGAAGACATTGCCCTGACACGGTTTAATTGATGTTCTTGTTCATAATGTTGTTTTAATACTGTATGTATAAATATGTTGGGAGGTCATGCAAAGGAGGAGCAAATTTGGAATAACAGAGATTTTACTTTGAGGGTAAGTAAAACATCTTAGTAAAAGTTGATAGCTGATGTTAGAGGCTGTACAACTGCCTCCTCAGTTCAGCAATTCATTGTAAAACTCATGCAGGGCAGAATAAAAACTTCTAAAGGCAATGATCTTGCTGACAGAGCTATAAAAGTCACTGTTAAAATGTGACAGATTTCAAATTTAAAAGCCACACGTTTACTACAACAAGCAATTTTTGTTAACTTCCAAAAACATGCTTCAAAAAAGGAAATGCCCAAATGGATTGAAAAGGGGCTAGAAGAAATCTGACTGAAAAGAATTATCCATCAAAATTGTTCCTAGGAAAGTCCTTACTTGCATGGTTAGTAATACTGTGTCACAAATACAATCATCTAAGTAAAAGGGGGATTTTAAAGGTACTAGACTCTTAGTGTATTTATCTAAAAGGTGAAGTTATTCAAAACATATTTAAGATACCGGCGATGTGTCAGCGGAATTATTTACAGACCACTCCCAGGGTTCATATAGGCAGTTTTCCCAACCAAATTTACCATAAACTTGGTGACATTTGGATTTCATAGAATTTATTCCTATAGAAAGTAAGAGAGATTGTTTAGTTACGTTGCATGTGATGTCTGGATAGTCTGAAGTCTTTCCTTTTTCAAATGCCAATACTCAAGCATGGTAAAGCTTCTCTTAGTCCACATATTTTCTACATTTGGGATACTAGAGCTTAATGAATCAAAGAGAAGAAGTCATCTTAGTTTCACTGTCATCCAGCAATTACGCAAATGTTTAAGATCCTCATAAGATGAATCAAACCCACTTGCAATAGACTAGATTAGGATGGCCTAGAACTACTTCTAGCCTTATTGAAAATCAGAGCAACCCTTTCAGGCATCATATTTTTCTCTTTGAACTTATATTTGGCAGACCTATGAATTTGGGGCAAATATCATGTCCTGTTCGCATTTTAAGTGAATCCTCTCATAATAATGTTCAAAGGGCTTCTTTCTTCCCTAGAAAGCCTAAGACATAAAGTTATAGAGACCTTGAAAGATCCACTGAAAGAAGTATGCCACCTCTGTTGACTTGAATGTTCTGCTTACCTAAAAGTATTTTAGAGAAAAGACAGACTGACCCTGTGCTGGAGAACACTTTCAAGGGC
Source organism: Catagonus wagneri (assembly GCA_004024745.2). Lineage (NCBI taxonomy): Eukaryota > Metazoa > Chordata > Mammalia > Artiodactyla > Tayassuidae > Catagonus > Catagonus wagneri. The sequence continues at coordinate 10,770,382 of PVHT020000230.1, forward strand.
TGCTGATCACCTATATGGCTGTCAAAGTGAAAGGAATACCCAGGTGGAGCCATGTCTGCCAAGCGAAGCCAGTAACTCGAAAGGACTGGACAGTTGTTCCTACAAAGAACTGGAAACTTAAAATTTTTCCACAACTGATAACAGCAGTGAACTTAACTGAAAGAAGGTATTCTAGCAAGCTGTGATTCTCATGAACTGCCTTGCTATCTTATTCATAGTAGTATTATTGCAATCATTTTAAAAATCACATTTCATTAAAAACAAACATGTTATTTGTAACGTTACTTTTTTCCTTTCTGTACACCCAGTAATATTTCCCATATTCATTATTTCCACAAATCTCTAAATTGTACTCCTAATGACTAAGACAGCCTTAACACTGCCTGCAGCTCAACTAAACTTCAGAGGGGTATCACACTGACTATAGGCTCCTTCTCTAAACTTTCTCAAGAATATTTACTTTAGAAAACTTTCTATTGCAAATCCTTTTTTTCCCCTTTGAGGTATAAATCTTCTACAAGTAGGGCTGTCTCTCTCCAGGATTCAGAAGCCATTTTCTGGAAATACAGTCATCAAAGAAGACAGCACTCCTGTTTTCCTATTTTTGTGAGAGTGTAGAGCCCCTTTGTTAAGAAACTAGCAAACGTAGATGGCCTACTGACTGATCTCCCACATAAAGCTTTCCAGTATTTTTCTATTAGCTCCCCTCACCACTTAAAAACCACTCCACCTTTTAGCAGCATTGAATTCAACTTGTCTTCCCAATAGCAATAGTCTTGACTCTCATTTCAATAGTCTTTGATCTTATTGCAGTAGTCCTAACTTCTATTGCAATAGTCTTGAATAAAGCCTCCTTTGACTGTTTAACTGTTCTGGCATAATTTTTCTCTTACACCAGTATAGATATGATCTGTCCTTATAAATCCAGAAATCCAATTACTGGTAGAATAAAACTGAAACCATCTTATCATTTTTTTCCTAATATCAAAGCAAAAGTAACTGGTATGCATCCAGATAATCAATCTCTACATCACACACACACACACACACACACACACACACACACACACACACACAGAAGTGAACTGTGGTGACTTAACTGGTTTGACTGAAAGGAAGACGTAGGATGAAAAACATCAAATAAGAGATAAACAGAAGTTTGACATCTACAGAAGACTGCAGAAGATAGGTCTAATATCTCGATTAATTTTGATATACACATTCCTTCCATCTAAGTATAGATATAAAAGCAAAAGTGGGTATTTATTATTTATAGAAATTTAATTGATTATTAAAGCAACATGACTGCTAATTTGAACTCATGCAAAAAATGGCCCACAGACTGGTTTTGTCCTCAAGACTTAAAACAGTTAGAGTCATGTACATGAAACACTGGAAGTTCAATATGTACCCTTCAATAGGTGCCTCACAATAATACTAAATAATGGTTCTGGGTATCTCTGTGTTGCCTACCTAGGAAAAATTATTTTGGAAAGATGAATAATTACTGAGGGCCCATGTTATTTCACAAATGTAATGTTACTTACATGATTGATGAGAACTTAGGAGAAATTTATTGGGCCCGTCAAGAAAATCACTTGGTTAAAACTTTAGATTCAGGTTCCAGAATGAAGTTACTCCTTAGGATTGAACTGGGTAATATTTCATAAGGAACTACAAAATAATACTTAAGTGGTTAATCATTTGAAAGTGTAAATAATACAGATGTCACAAGAGTTTGTAAAATAAATGTATGATGAAATTAAAAAATAGACCATAGCTACTCAAAAATCTTCTTTGACCATTCACCCCTGGGATAATATACTGAAAGGTTATTCCTCAAAGGCTAATATCATACTGAATTTTTAAATTCATCCAATTGTATTCCCAGTAATTGCTTTGCTTTGTACTTTACTATGGATTTGCTATATATTTAGATGACTGCAAACTGCCAAGAGAAAATAGGAATAGCAATAGAGATAATTAGAAAATTATAATTTTATTATTAAAGAATTACAAGAAGAAAAACTATAAGTGCAAATACAAGTCTAAAAAAATTTCAAAAATGTCCCTAATAACAAAAGGGAAAAATACCTCCCCTCCTTTCCTATTTCCCCTTAGCGTTTCTTTTAGAAAATTTGAAATTACAAATGCTTGCTTCCTGTTTCTTTCAGATGTACACAAATGTTTTAAAAGCTAAATAAACCTCTTCCCAGTTTTGAACCCCAAGAATGTCTCTCTTAGAGCCCACAGAGCCATGTCTTTGAAACGTGAACATGAAGAAAGTTGGTGCCCTATCATCCTGTTTCTGTGAAAGTTAAAGCACGGGAGCTTAGCTCCAGGGTATAATTTCCTTCTTGTCATAAAGATAGGAATTGATTTTCCTTTTGATATGGATAAGTAACATGTATGAAATGGAGTGCATCTGCTTGTCTATACAGATGGGTTAGATGTTTTTTTTTCCTCTTTTTTGTAGTCTCTTTAGCAGGTTGCTTATGATGTGCATCACAGTCTTATTTAATCTATATTCAATGGTAAAACATTCATTCTTTTCTGCATTTTGTGGAAAGAATTCACTGGGTTCATAGCTGATTTTATATTTAATTATATTTCCGCAAGATAAGTATCTCACTTAAAACCCTGCTCTTTCCATGCAGCCTCAATAACTAATCACTTTCATCAATACCCTTTCAAAGACCTTGGCTTACACTCAAATTGTAGGATATACATTCTTTGGTCAAGTCTGAATTCAGTCCTCATCCCTGATGGTTTCCAGCCACAGAGGAGGAAAATTTACACCACTTTCAAATGGGTCTTCACATAGTTTTAACACATTCTTAGATTATATGGAAACAACCTAAGTGTCTGTTTATAGATACTAGATCAAGGAACACACACACACATTAAAACAACATTCATTCTTAAAAATGAAGGAAATCCTGCCTCTTGCAACAACATGAATGAACCTCCTAGAGGGCATTATCATAAGTGAAATAAGTCAGACAAAGTCAAATATTGCATGTCATCATATATGTGGAATTTAGAAAAAAAGAGTAAAAGAAAGAGATTAACTCATAAAAACAAGAGTAGAAAAGTAGTTGCCAAATATTACAGAGTGGGGGAAGTAGGTAGAAGTTGGTAAAAGTGTACAAAATTTCAGTTATAAAATGAATAAGACCTGGTGTAATATGTTAACTATGGTTGATAACACTGAACTGTAAATTTGCTAGAAGTAGAACTTAAATGTTCTCATCAAAAAAGGTAAAAATATGTGAGGTGACAATAGAGATGATAACTTGAATCCTTTCACAATGTATGTGTATGTATATATATATAATATTTCAAATCATCACATAATATGCTTTAAATACCTTACATTTCATTCATCCATCATATCTCAAAAAGTCAAAAAACAATAAAATAGGCTAATAAAAAAGAAAAAATGGAACAAAATACTAGAAGAACAATACACAGTTTTTGAAATAAAATATTTAAAATACTGCAGGATGACTGGACTTCATAAACATTAGCTCAATTAGTTAACTGAACAGTCAGTCATTGCAGTCTTTACTTCCTTTATAATCTTGGGCTTCAGGAGTTTTAATTTATTGGCTAATTAAAAAGTATAATGTGTGTGAGAGTGTTTGGTCCATCAAAGAGATTTATTTGTTTTTAGGAAAGAATTTGAAGGTGAAGACCTCAGCATATATATCTTTTTATTCATGTATGGATACCTCATTTAAATGTTTAGCATTCTAACAAGGTGCTGTGTTTACAATAGTTGGCATTTGAGGGAAGAATTCTAATGTATTTAAACACCCTTTCAATATTTTGTCCTAATTTTTTTCTACAACCACTTTTGAGATGTGTACATAGTACAAATATTCCTGTTTAAAAAGAGAAAAACATCAAATAAATTTTTCTTTACTTTAGACAATTTGATCCAATTGAATCCAATCCAAAAATAAATACACAAAAAACCTGAAACAAAACTATAGTAAACTGTTTTTTTTCCCCAGGTAAAATCATCAGTGTTCTCACAACGCTAATGAAGGTAAAACAGTAAACTTCTTTTTTCATTAAAATAATCACTGTCCTGTCAATTGAAAATACAACTATAATCACAATGAAAAAATAATGAAGAACCATAAAAAATAAATTATCCCTTATATTTAATATTTTGTTGCTAGTAATCAAATGTTACAGAGAATATTTCATACCACAGCCTAAAGTAATTCTGTAATCCCAAGAGCGTGTATTTATTATTGTCCAATAGCAAGTCATTTGAATGACTGCACATCAGATTTGGTCCACATGATGAGATAATTGTTGCTGTCAGTTTGTTTGTTTTTCTTGGATGTGCTATTAGTGAGTGTGTTGAAATCTCTGGTGTAGAGACTAAATGTCCTCCTGCCATTAAATTTCACATATTGAAAACTAATCTCCAACGTGAAGGTATTTGTAGGTGAGACTTTGAGAACTGATAGGTTATGAAGGCAGAGCCTTCACTGTGCCCTTATCAGAGGCCCCAGAGAGATCCCTGTCCCATCTCCTACATAAGGACACAGTAAAAAAATGGCTTTCTATGAACCATAAAGTGGGCTATCAGCAGACACCAAATCTGCTGGCACCATGATCTCTGACTTCTAGTCTCTAGAACTGTGAGAAATATATTTATGTTGTTTATAAACCACCCAAACTATGCTTTTAAAAAAATCATAGTGTCCTGAATGCACTAAGTCACCCTACAATCCTGCAGAGCTCTCTACAGTTCACAGTATGTGCTTGCCAATGTCTGCAAAGATAACCCTTTCACTCACTGACGTGTTTCACTCAGTAAATGAGTCTTGGAGCAGAGTAATTTTTCCTCTCCCATTATAATTTATGCAACAGCTAACAGTGTTAACAAGTCTCTGTGTCAGGTATTTTGGGAACTCCAACATGAGTAGAAAAGAGTTCCTGCTGTCTAGGAATCATTGTGAGCATGTGTGAGTGTGAGTGAGTGAGTGTGTGTGTGTGTGTGTGTGTGTGTGTGGACAAGGAGGAGTGCAAGGCAGAGATAAGGTCAAATAAGAAGACATTTTCTTTTTCAATGTAAAGGGTGAAGAGTTTTTCTGAATGGTCAGTTTTCTAAGCCCTTTTTATACTTAGCCATCAATCTCTAAAAAAAAAACTCTGTTGCTAAATTTATATATTCCCTTCTTTCATTAGCCCATGGTGTTGGCTAGCATTTAGATTTTCATTATTGAGAGGGGAGGTACAAGAGATAATTTGGGAACGAATAAGTCCCTGTGTGTAGGAGAGTTTGCTCAAGGCAAATATCATGTGGAGTAGTCTGAGACCAAGATGCCATTTTGAAACACTAAATTGTTGAGTAATTAAAATATATATATATTTGACAAAGTGGCCTGTGAAAACAAATGGACTAATGAGCTGAGAGCAATAATGCTAATACACGAGCATAAAAAGAGATACTTTTTCTATAAAGCTAGTGTGACTATGATTTATTAAACATTAAAATAAATATTTATTTAAAATATACTAATGCAAAATAGCATGTGTGTGTTTACTTGAAAATAAAGAAGAGTTCCCAGGGAAAATTGCTGTTAGCTCATACTGACATATATCCGAAAATGAGATTTTAACTTTGTAAAATTTTTCAGGAGAAATTGGAATTTTAAAGTTACAGGCTAGAATCATGTATGGATATATAAAATAGCATTTTTTTCAACTTCTTCCAGATGTTTGTTCAAATATAATGTCATCCAACAGTGGTGCATACTCATAAAATTTCCAGGAGCACCTTGGAATAGAAGACATTTTTTTAATCATTTACTTTGCAAGTTTTTACCTAATTATTCTTCACAGTGTTACTGTGACTCCAATAATGGAACAGAAAACCACGTGAGAGAAAAGGCAGGAAAAGGAAAGAGAATCATATTTCTGACAGAACACATTTCTAACTATCTCAGTTTAAAACTACACAGATGAGAAGGGTGGAAAATAATTCACAACTTCTTTCTTTATACAGACAAAATGAGGATTGGTAGTAAAGTCAGTGCCAATAATTGCACTGTCATCACTGCCACTTCTCTATTTCTTACAACCATTTCCACCATCAGGTGAATTTATGTATAAATGTGAAAACTGCACGTGTAAAACAATCTGTAAAAAAGTCAAAACTTCTTAAAACAGTTTTTAAAATATAATAGCATGATTGTTCAAATTAATTATCTGAATTACTATCAACTGGTCAAGTTCAAATTCTGATCTCTACTGACACTTGTCATTACCCTACATGAAACTGCCATGAATGAAAAATTCTGTTTCAAATGGAGGGAAAAAAAATTGCCCTTCAAGTAATGCCTCTGGAGAGAAAATGAACAAGCATGAGAGTGAGAGAGAAGAGGCCACAACGGGTAACAGAGTATGATATAGCAAAAGGTGGAAGCAACAAATCTTTGAGTTGCAAATTTAAGTTTGTAGCTTAAATTCACATTATTTTAGAAAATTTCATTTGATGAAATTATATGAAGAACTTAGCATGCATATAATGTCCAACTACAGTGTATTCTGTTGCTTAATAATTTTATTGCTCATTACTTTGTCATTAACATTTCTTTGAAATCAAAGTCTCAAAGTCTCATACTTAAATATTTTTAGGTTACTGAATTGCAAAAACTATATGCTTTGTACTTCAGGGAAAGAAATTATAAGAATTATTTTTAAACACTTCATAATTCACTTTTGGAGGATTATTTTAGCTGTTGAACATGTTATAACTTTCTGGACTACATTTTTATGGACTGGAATATGACAATTGATTTTACCTTTTAGAACCTAAATATTGAAAGAAAATGAGCACAAAAAATCATACACTTCCAGTGAATAGTTCAATCTTATGACCTAAACAGAATAAATTGGAATGATCCTAATCTATTTAAACATTTTAAAAAGTGATGTATACCATGTTTATTAAATTAATCATAACATAATTTTTTTTTTTTTGTCTTTTTGCCTTTTCTAGGGCTGCACCCGCGGCATATGGAGGTTCCCAGGCAAGGGGTCTAATCGGAGCTGTAACCGCCAGCCAAAGCCAGAGCCATAGCAACGCAGGACCCGATCCGCGTCTGCAACCTACACCACAGGTCAAGGCAACGCCGGATCCTAAACCCACTGAGCAAGGCCAGGAATCGAACCCGCAACCTCATGGTTCCTAGTCGGATTCGTTAACTGCTGAGCCACGACGGGAACTCCAATAAATTTAAATATATAGTATGGATTAATCCTCTTATAAAATGCTTTTAAGTATGAGATTACATGGCTCTCTGATAAAAGAACATATTTACCATTTTTACTGTTTTCTGACTTTCAGCTATTTAATATATTAAAATGAATTTATTAAAAATAATTTTAGTGCCAAAAGTTACTCTCTAGCACATGGATCACACTTAAGAAAAAAGTGAAAAATAATACATAGATGAGTAAACAGATAGCTAAATAAAATGTCTAAATGGAGACCAGTTTTCCCCATTAGAAGAATATTTCAATAAATCCCCTTCAGTTTTTTTTTTTTTTTTGTCTTTTTTTATGGCTGCATTTGTGTATATGGAAATTCCCAGGCTAGGGGTTGAATCGGAGCTGCAGCTGCCAAACTACACCACAGCCACAACAACCCAGGATCCGAGCCACATCTGTGACCTACACCACAGCTCACAGCAACGCCGGATCCTAAACCCAATGAGTGAGGCCAGGGATTGAACCTGTGTCCTCATGGATACTAGTCAGGTTCTTAACCCACTGAGCCATGATGGGAACTACCGCTTCAATTATTTTTAAAATAAGTTCTTGACAATTCAATATGCTATATTCAATATTGTTTTTAAACTTGGCCAAGACAGGCCCCTTCTCTGCTCCCTTCCTCTGACCATTCTATAGCCCATCTCTTGCCCAGGGATGTACCTCCCTGTTTCTGCTATAAGATCCTAGACCAATTTCCAGCCCACAATGCGGCAAAACAGAACTTGCTAATAAGTCTTTCAGACTTCTAGAATATTTTGAAAGAGGAATTTTGTCTGATGGATTTCATTATTTAAAAAATGAGCATGTATTTATATGTGTTTTTAAAACATTTTTACCTTTCTAGGAATTTATTTTTATTTCACTTTACAAAAGCATCAGTCCAAGACAGACTGAAAATAAAAATAAATCTTCTATTTTAAACAGTTTGTTTAAAAAATACTATTCTACAACTCACTGCTAGTTGGTACTCTGGAGTTCCCTGCTGTCTGGGCCTTCATAGGCTACTTTTCCAGGTTCACATTTCCAGGGCCAGAACACACAACCAATATGTTCATGTGTAGGCCCAGTGGACAGTGTTTGCAGGGAGGTGTGGGCAGTTTGAATGTGCAGGCTGCGAGGTCCACATGCATGGTGAAGGATGGAACTGAATTTGGAAAAGAGAATGATTATTGCAGGCTGGGGCTGGGACCATGTTTTCATGTCAACAAGGCAATCACACAAGTCCTAGAACTCTAAATTTAGCTTGTCCTTCTAGGTTGTTATGAAAGTATATTTGTCTGAAATGAGATCCTGTTGTATAGCACAGCAAACTATATACATATATCTTCCAGTCATATATATATATGACTGGGTCACTTTGCTGTGGAGCAGACTGACAGAAAACCGTCAATCAACTAAAATAGAAAAAAGCCTAAACAAAAGTATATTTGTCAAAGTAGAGGATGGAGCCTACTGTATTTAGCAATATGCAGCCTGATTTATCTTTTAATATTTAGTCATTTGATATGTGAGTTTCACCTGAATTCTTACTCTGAGCCTTGTAAATGTCCAGATAAGTGGGCCTAACAGCTGGGAAAGTTAATACAAAATGTGTTTCAAGTACACTCAAATTTATTTCAGTTCCTTTGGTGTATACAAATCCAGCAGTTCCCTTATCACAGAGTCTTAGAATTCAAAGAAAGTTTTTAACTAATTTCAACTTTGTAAAATCTCTGTTAGCTAGTCAGGTTTTATTCAAACACCTCTAGGAAGTGAGTACTACCTAAGTTCTGTTTTAGTCATCCTTATTTAGGGAAGAGAGAGTTATATTTTCAGAAATGTTTAATTTTGTTCTGAGGAAGAAAAGCATATTTAAGAAATGTACTTCTGGTTATAGAGAGACAAATACAGGAAAAAAATCACATAGAATTTTCAAAATTAGCATATCTCTTTAGAGTGAAGGAATTAAAACAAGTGATGAAGTAGAACTACTTTTCAAACTAGTGTCAATATTGTTATATGAATTTAAGAAGAGGAAAAGTGTAATTTTTTTCTTCTTTCATTCTACCAGTAGCAGAAGCTTAGTTTGGAAGATACAGTTATTTCCATTTCACTATTCACTTGGTTTATAAGGCCACTTCTCATTAACGTGTTTGTTCTTTATCTGGTCTTATGTTGTCTAGATAACTTTGGGTATCCTCAAATAAAAAAAATCAATTGTGAACCAATTTCTTTCATTTAATTATTCCATACTCTTCACCTTATCTCCTACTTGATCTAATTCATACAACGCAGGCTTTTTAAAATTACTTAAAATATGTTCACACTGTGTTCCAAAATAAATGGAAGCAGAGAAACCATCTGTACTTTATAAGAATTTAGAAAAGAACAGCAAATCCATTAACACTATTTTAGCAGTTTTTCTTGAGGCAACAGGTCAAACAGGAATGGGCTCAAAATTCTCAAAAGAAGGTATGCAGAAAATGAAGAACTGTGACACATTTATTAAGATGCTCTTGTGATTAACAAAGAGTTCATTTTTTAAGAAAATATATGGCTATATTTAAAATATAAAGGGGTTTTCCTATTTAAAATTATATAGTAAAGATCACTGCCCTATTTCTTATTTTAGTTCTGAAAAACATTATATAAAAATATATAAGTATATATTCAATTACATTTATATTATATTAAATATAATTATATTTAAATAGGATATAAACATATCCTATACATTATATATATATATATATATATATATATATATATAGGATCTGTATCTAAATAATGCTCATCTCATAGTCTTATGGTTACTTAAACATAACACATTATTTCTCTATTAGTTTTCTCCCACTTTCACTAAGGATAAACTTAGATCTACTGTTTGAAGAGTCTAAAAGATATTATCACAGAATGAAGCTTTAATTTTTATTTCCACTGGAGGTGAAGTACTCAATGTGAATCCTGAATTTGATGGTATAGGGAAATCTCTTTAGAAATCCATTTAGAAACTTAGTATTTTCTTTTCTTTTTTGTTCTTTTCTTTTCATGGCTGCACCTGCAGCATACGGAAGTTCCCAGGCTATGAGCTGAATTGGAGCTGCAGCTTCAGGCCCATGCCACAGCCACAGCAAGACCGGATACTGTCTGTGTCTGTGACCTACACTGCAGTTTGCAGCAATGCCAGATCCTTAATCCACTGAACGAAGCCAGGGATCGAACCTGCTTTCTCACTGACACTGTATCGGGCTCTTAATCTGCTCTGCCACAACAGAAACTCTGGAACTTAGTATTCTGTTGAAAATTATAATTAATAACCATTCTGTGTTACTAATACAACAGTTTGTTCTGTAAAGATAATATCAATAGGTATATCAGAATTCATGATTGCCCACATAATTTTTTAACATTAAGATACAGTAAATTACATGGTTTGAATATATTACCATTTTTTTAACTTGTGGGATTGTACAGATTACTGTTTAACCCTAATAAATTTACCATTTTACATTTATCAGTTCTAATGGTTGGGTATTTAAGATAATAATTTTGATATCTTCCTCCTGTATCTTATTGGATTACTATATATTTGTATGTCTATAATTTTTCTGCCTATAGTTGTGTAATTAATTAGCTCACAAATTCTTTAGGCTAAAGGTGATCTGGGATGTTAGTTGTACAATATTTCATTAGATACTACAGTGCTAAGTTTTACTCAGTGGCAGACAGTTTTAAAAAAAAGTTTTTAATAATGTTCTTCAGGACTTCCCATTGTGGCTCAGTGGTAGGTAACAAACCCAACTAGTCCGTTAGGATGCAGGATCAATCCCTGGCCCCAGTCAGTGGATTAAAGATCCAGCATTGCCACAAGCCATGGCGTAGGTCACAGAGGAATCTTGGGTCCTGCATTGCTGTGGTTGTGGCATAGGCTGGCAGTTGAAGCTCTAATTTGACCCCCAGCATGGGAACTTCTGTATGCTATAGGTGCAGCCCTTAAAAAAAAAAATATTCAGTCAATTGACTAGCTATCCTAGCTTTTACTGTCCATACTTTGAAGAATCTAAATTTGAAATTCAGTCCTCTATCTTAAGAAGAAAAAAGCAAATATGTCCCATCACATACATGCTTTACAGTTTTATTGCTGAATTATGTGTGATGTGAACTATCGAATCAATAGTATATAACATAATATTGTATTTGAAATTGGAGCCACAGGGCCAATCTGATCAGTGGGTACTTCCCCATAACAACCTAAAAATGTACTTACTGATCAGATTGGCCCTGTGGCTCCAGTTTCAACTACAATACTATCGGATAGTATAATGTATAATGCATACTATTTGATAGTATAATGAAACCCAAACTATCAGGTACAAAACCACAATTAAATCTAGAAAGAAGTATATACTATTTCTGAAAGTTATTAGTCCAGTGCGGTAGGGTGTTTACCGGGCACATAATCCTGAAAAAAAGCTAAGTACTTTTAGAGGGGTGAAAGTGTTAAAAATGAGGTTACAAACTTTTTGAACAACATAACCAAATGTGTAGTGCATGCAAAGTACTGTCTTTTGTCCATCATACCTTAGGAAGCACAAAGTGGAACTATAATAGGCTCAGTGGAAAACAACCAAATTGTGGATGCAGGATATGATTTTGGTTTCTTAAATTTATTGAGACCTGCTTTATGGCCTAACACGTAATCCAAAGAATATTTCATGTTCACTTGAAAAGAATGTGTGTTATTTGGTTTATGACTAGAATGGTCTAATATATTTATTAGAATATCAGAAGGAGATTTTAACATCCCACTTACATCCAGAAGAAACTCAATATAGAAACATTAGCCTTAAAAGACATGTTAGATTGATGGATTTATCATGCTCCATGATTTCAAATGATACTACAAAGCTATAATAATCAAAACACTATGGTGCTGGCACAGAAACAGACCCAAAGATCAATGGAATAGAATAGAGAGCCCAGAAATAAGCTTATACATATATACTCAATCTATGATAAAAGGAACAAATATACAATGGAAAAAAGACTGTCTATTCAATAAATAATGTTGGGGAAACTGGACAGATATATGAAAAATAATAAAACCTGATCACTGTTCATATCATATGCAAAAATAAATTCAAAATTATCACAGACTTTAATGTAAGACCTAAAGTCATAAAACTCCAAAAAGAAAACATGAGCAGCAGTTTTTGGATGTGAGTCTTAGCAATTTTGTTTTAGACCTGTCTCCTCAAGCAATGGCAACAAAAGCGAAACAAAACAAAACAAAACAAAGACAAAAAAAGATGGGGTTCCATCAATCTAAAACGGTTTTCATGGTGAAAAAAATCAACAAAAAGAAAAGACAACCTACTGAATGGAAGAAGATATTTATAAGCCATATGTCTTGTAATGGGCTACTATCAAAAGTATTTAAGAACTTAAACAACTCAATATCAAAAAAAAAAAAAAAAAAACAAAACCCAATTAAAAAATGAGCAGAGGACCTGAATAGACATTTTCCAAAATAAGACATGCAGATGACCATTAAGCATATGAAAAGATACTCAACATAACTAGTCATCAAGGAAATGCAAATCAAAACCACAGAGACACCATCTCACTCCTGACAGAATGGTGATTATGAAAAAGAAATAGGAGCTACCATAATGGCTCAGTAGTTAATGAACTCAGCTAGCATCCATGAGGATGCAGGTTCAATCCCTGGCCTCACTCAGTGAGTTAAGGATCTGGTGTTGCCCTGAGCTGTGGTGTAGGTTGCAGATGCAGCTCGGATCTCATGTTGTTGTGGCTCTGGTGTAGGCCAGTGGCTGCAGCTCTGATTTGACCCCTAGCCTGGGAACCTCCATATGCTGCAGGTGTGGCCCTAAAAAAAATAAACAAATAAAATGAAATAAAATAACAACTGTTGATGAGGATGTGGAGAAACCGTTACTGTATACACATACATATAAACATGTACACTGTTATTGGGAACATAAACCACTATAGTCACTATGGAAAACAATATGAATGCTTCTCAAAAAATTAAAAATAGATATACCATATGATCCAGCAACTTCACTTCTGGGTATCTATCTGAAGAAGGCTAAAACACTAAACTGAAAAGATATATGTACTCCTATGTTCACTGCAGCATTATTTACAATAGCCAATGTATGGAAGAAACCTAAGTGCTCACGGATAGATGAATGGATAAAGAAGATATATATATATATAGAGAGAGAGAGAGAGAGAGGGAGAGAGGGAGAGAGAGAGAGGGAGAGAGAGAGATACACACACACATAAGTAATGGAATATTATTCAGTCATAAAAAGGAATAAAATCTTGCTGTTTGTGACAACATGGATGTACCTAGAGGTATTATTCTAAGTGTAATAAGTTAGCAGAGACAGACAACTACCATATTATTTCATTTATATGTGGAATATAAAAAAATGAGCAAACTAAACAAAACAGAAACAGACCCAGATGTTGAGAACAAACTGGTATTTGCCAGTTGGGAGGGGGATTCGGGGGTGGTTAAAACAGATGAAAGGGATTAAGAGGTACAAACTTCAAGTTACAACGTGGGGATGTAATGTGTATGGAATATAGTCAATAATACTGTAATAACTTTGTATGGTCACAGATGGTAGACTTATTGTTGTGACCATTTTTATATATGCATATATATATGTATAGATATATATAATCACTGATGTACATCTAAAGTTAATATGATAGTATAGTCAATCATGCTCTGATTTAAAAATACACTCATGATAAGGGCATTACTTCTAGAGTTGTTTATGCTGAAAATAATATTTTAAATCTTATAGCAGTATTTCTTAAACTTTGGTGTCTATAAGGATTATGTGGTAAGTCTATTAAAATGTATATTTGGGGGTCCAGTAATTCAATATGGGTCTAGAAATCACATTTTTAAACATGCACCAGGTAACTGTGATGCAAAAAAAAGCTATTTTTGAAAAACATAATACTAATAAATGAATTGCGAATTAACAGCTATGAAAGGAATTCTGAGAGAAAACATATAAATAAGCTTTTGAGGTTCATCACAGAGAAAGCAATATACTTGTTTTCAAACATTGCTTCTTGTCACTAAAAGAAGCAGATTACTGGAATGGGGAGTCAAGGATCAGGCAATAAATAAATTCCCTAACATATCCTTTTTCTCTATATATGTTTATTATTTTGGCTCACATTTAGAACCCTTCTGGTCTCAGGTTTGGCACAGATTTGCAAGTTGTTCATTGCTAACTACTTTGTCTCAAACTACCTATAAACTTGCCACTTCAGATCTTGATGGCTAGGTATGATTAAGCTTCCAATAAATTACGAGCACCCAAGAGTTTTCGGTACTAGTATTATTTTCTGTGGGATCAACTTCATATTTCTTTTTTCAATCTACTCTAAAGCTCTGTGGAGGCAAAGGTGCATTCAAAAATAAGACTAATCATCCACTCTCCAATTTCATTCTAGGTCTCCATTTCCAACGGGCTCATTCCTGGCAATGGATTCTAAGTAATTGTGTTAGGCCTCACTGAGGAAGGACTAATATGCAGTACCACATGCAGTTTGATGATGATAACTAAGGTATTTACTAGGCTTCTTTTCTTGGTGGTAGTGGGATGGATCAATGAAAAAAAAAAGGTAAGAGTAAAATTTCATAAAGATCTCATAGGCTAAGTCAAGAAAGAAATAGAGAGTACTTACACTTGGAGCACAGTCCTTGGGTCTCCAACTTCACCTCCATCACCGATTGTCAAGGTATCATACCCAATCTCCAGATCAAATTCTTCAAAATTTATCTGGATAACCTAGCAGTAAACAAAAACAAGTATCTCAAATATATGTCATTACACAACAAAACCAAACAAAAAAGCAATGGCAGAAAAAAATTTAAAGTGCACTTTAGATGTACTATATAACTTCTAGCTATCTATATATGAATTTCATACTATAGCAAGAGATTATATGAGACTATTCTTCAAGTTTAATCATTGTAATTATAATATAATTTTATTTACTATAGTATATCTTCCGTGATAGTTTTTCAATGAAATGGTATGGCTTCTGTTTATAGAACACTCTTATTTGAGGCACTGGAATGCAAATCTAATTTGAGAAAGCTTTATAAAAAGTATATGTAGGTGGAGAGTGGTTTTTCATACACTTGCATATACTTTTATGGCCAGCATGTAAAAACACAGATTTTATTATTTCTGTTAAATAGTAAAGCCTAAAAATGTTAGAGCTAAATTTGAATCTAGATCACTAGATTTATAGGCATCAAGTTTATTTTTGTGTACCTTTAAGAAATTAAAGAATAAAAACCAGGAGTTCCCAGGTTCAGCGGCAGTGAACTTGACTAGTATCCATGAGGACGTGGGTTTGATCCCTGTCCCCCGAGCTGCAGCTGCTGACCTTTGTCACAGTCATAGCAATGCCAGATCTGAGCCACAGCTGTGACCTACACCACACCTCATGGCAAGGCCAACTCCTTAACCCACTGAGTTGTGTATAAACCAAAGCCATTTATCTATCACAGTTCTCAAGGCTGGCAAGTCCCAGGTTGCTTTAGTGTATGGTGAAAGCAAGCTTCCTGGTTCATAGGAGGCCATCTTTTTGTTGCAGCCTAACATGGCAGAAGGTGCTAGGGAACCCTTTGGAGTCTCTTTCATAAGAACATTAATCCTACTCATGAGGTTTCCACCCTCAGGACCTCCTCCCAAAAGCTTCATTTTCTAATATTATCACATGAGCATTAGGATTCTGAAGGGACAGAAGCATTCAGAACACAGCAAGACCTCTTCCAGTTTCTGGGGATTGGGTCAATACTGAGTTACTCTTTAAAACTTAGCCAGGCTATTCACCATTTTACCTTGGCCTTCACTTTTTGCTTGCAATAAGCCTATAGATCAGATAGTGGTGACAACTTAGTGTCCTTTCAGGTCTTTCTGAGCATGTGTCTTCCCTTGGGCACACGTGTGACTTTTAAAAATCGGTCATATACTGGAGGGCTAGGACCTCTTTATTTATTTATTTTAATTAATTAATTAATTAATTAATTAATTTTTTGCTGCCCTGCAGCTTATGGCATTTCCAAGTCAGCGATCAGATCTGAGCCATAGTTGTGACCTTTGCCAGCTATGGAAATGCCAGATCCTTTACTCCACTGTGCTGATCGAGGATCAAACTTGCGTCCTGGCACTGCAGAGATGCTGCAGATCCCATTGCACCACAGTGGGAACTCCTGGAGTGCTTCTGAATGCCCTGATTTCCAGAAGAAACTCTTGTTATCTCTAGTGACATACTCATTGTGGCATGCTTACCTATGTGTTTAGCCACATTTAATAGTAAACACACTTTTATTGGGGCTTATACTCTGAGAACTCCAAAGGTCTTAAATTGTGTATAATTTCATTAATTTTCTGCTAACTGGATCCAAGGGTTACTACCAAGCTGGTGCCAATTTAACATTCTTTGAGGCTTTCAACTAAATGCTAAAGTTTCAAGTTCAGCTTCTTTTCTTGTTGATCCAAGGAGACTGGGCCCCAGTTTTAGTCTCCTAATTCCAGGGATTTATTGCCATTTACCAAAAGGAAAATCAAGCTTTCTTTTCATCTCCAAATTTCTTTTAATCTCCTGCTTTCATTTCAGTTTACTGTTCTTTTTTATTATATATGTGTAATTGTGCTTGTGTTTGTGCTTACAGATACCCTTTACTTTATTGTGAACCAACAATGCACTGAAAAATGTGTTTCTTGTATTTCAGTGGGAGGACACTTCAAAGTACCTCATCTGGCATCCTTTCAAAAGTGAAATCACATGACCCATTTTACCACAAGCCATTTCACAACAGATCCATGAGTGTATTCATTTAAAATTAGGACATGTCTTCCATTATATGGCTTTGAAAGCCTAATAGGCTAGTAGATACAAATTAGGAATCTAATAAGTGACTGATTAGTTGATTGCTAATTCTATGCCAAACCCTGGACAGTCATTATTGTTTAATCATGTCCTAAAAATATGGACACCCATTTAATGGCAAATTTTATTTTGCCTGAATTGTAACTGAGATTCATGCATATATATATATGCAACAATGAGAACTCTACTTCATTTTAAATTAAGTGATGAATTAATTACTAACTAATCCATATACTTTCAGATAAGCACTTAACCACTGAGCTGTCAACTGAAATTTTAGACACATAATTCTTGAACAGTTTCAATGACAGCCAATCACTGAGTAGCTAGAATAGTCTGATAGAATTTGTAGAATGTATTTATTTTAATTTGATTCTTGTAGGCTTACTTCAAACTTGATTACTGGACTAGTTCTTTAGAAGTAAAATCTATGCATGAAAAGAATAAATCTGCAACATTAATATAAATAAAGCATTAGAGCAAAACTCAAAAATGTTACATTGAGATATTTCCAAAAGAAAAAAAATAGAATGCACAAGGTAATTTGTAAAAACAAAAATAGAATAAAATATTTTTGTTCATGTAAGAATGTAATAAATAACATCAAGAGTATGAGGAAGTTCCCCTCATGGCTCAGTGGTAACAAACCCAACTAGTATCCATAAGGATATGAGTTTGATCCCTGGCCTCACTCAGTGGTAATGAAAGGGGTGGACTGTGGCAGAAACTACTGACTGCCTGTCCAACCGACACTGTTCACCCCAGACATTTTTCTTCTGAACAGGACATTGATTTTGCTCAGCTTCCTAACTTCCTATGTTATTCTCATATTTTAGGGACTGCTGACCCCAAACCGAGTTCCATGGAATATGTCCTGAGTATATATATGTCAATATTAGCAGTCCTATTTCCAAAGTTAGGGATAAGATAAGATATTACTAGGTGACCTAATTCTGTTCAATGGAAGGTGAGGAGCAGTATTTCAGGGGCCTTTTGGAAAAATATTTCTTGGTGCTTAATGAAATACAATCAATCTTCTTTGGTGCTGACTGGATCTAGACATATTCATTAAAGCCATGGCAGTCATCTTGCATTACATGGTCTGAGGATAAAGCTAACACATGGAGATGCCTAGAGCCAAGAGACAGATGTTTTTAACCTATGCTTGAGGCCTGTATACCTCTGGACAGTATGTTGTGCTAAATAATGTACTTCCTTATTATTTAAACCATACTTTTCCCATACTTAAACAGAAAATATTCTAGTGGATAAATAGGTATAATCAATTCTAAGTTTAAAAAATATGCCTTGCCAGGAATTTCACTGTGTTTATCTGGCTAACAGTGATGGGACTAAATTCAATCTCAGGCTTGCCTAATGCCACAGTCTAAGTGCTCAAATATCACACTATCTGAGTTTGCACAGCAAAGGTCTGCAATTTAGGAAAAACTTTCTCTCTGTCTGTCTACACCTGATACATAATAATATAATTTCTAAATAAGTTTTTTGATGTTGCACATGTTTCTCATATATTAAACAGTGATGGTAAGTGAAGAAAATTTCTGAAATCTGAAAAGTAACAAATATTACATCAATTGCCTGAGGGAAAAATATAGGAAACATGAATTGTTATAAGCTATTCATCTCTCACAATAAAGGTTGGTTTTTTTTGCATCAAAATAATTCTGAAACCTGATAAAATTTCTCAGTATCTTTCTAGTTTTACTCTAGTTGCACAGGACAATTCTTACCGAAATGATAAGCACCACACTCAAATAAACATTTGATGATATTTAACTAAATAAATTAACGGTGCTTTAATATGTAAACCAAGCTATTCACATTATTGAGACAGCATAATATAAAGGCACAGGCAAAGCTAGGGTTTAAGTCTTATCTCTGTCACAGAATGTTATATTATTTAGGGGAAGTCTCATAACTATTAAAGAGTATTTATAACTCATAATTTCTAAGTTTAAAGTAGGTACTACATTAAATAGAGTTTGTAAAACAGAACACAATGTGATTGTTATATAGTAGGCCTTCAATAAATGACAGTTATTATTAGCTATGTTAGGTTAAGCACCACAAATTTTATATCTGTTCACAATAGAACCTGAGGGTGAAGTTCTTTTTTTTTTGGCAACCACACTATGATTCAAAAGGTAAAGTTCCTTCCCCAAAATCTATGCTGGAAGCAACTTTTCTCTAATATGTTCATTTCAGAATGACTATAATTCACTCTGTTATTAACAAGTATATTTCCTATCAGACAAGGAAATCCCGAATTCACAATACAGGCATAAATACAAAATATTTGAAGTGTAAGCTTTGCATCCAAAGCTCAAGGTATGAAATGCCACATTACACAATCAATTTGACACCTCATTAAAGCACTTCTCTTTCCATATACTTCCCAGACTTTGGTGATCATAATTCAATTTGGAGACAAGACATATACAAGATCAGTATAATACTCTATGTTAAGTGCCTTGGGATATGGACACACAGGGCTACATGGGAGCAGGGATGAGACCTGCCCAATTCAATTAAACTGTGAAATGAAAAGATTTCCTTAAGGAGGATATCCCCAGGCAGTGCAGAGGAAAGACGGAAACTGGAGAAGAACATTATAGGGGAGAGTATGAAAAATGGTATAGTGGAAAGACAGTTTTTTTTGTTTTTATAATGCCTACTGCTAAACAAGACATTATGAAAAGGATGACTAAATATGGAGGTAGGAACTACATCATGTTAAAGGACTTTGAACTTTATCTTATAAATGAGGAGTAGTAAAAAATGTTTTGAGTAGCGTGTTGACAGGATTTCATGTGCTCACCTGGCAGCAGGAACAATCTGGATTTGAAGAGGAGGAGGTAAGGGTTAGAGAAACTGAGGGCCTAAACTTGAGCTGTGAAAGGAGGGGTGGAGAAGAGAAGACTTAATCTAGAGTTTCTACCCAACTAAAAATGATTGTGGTCATTTTCCCCCTTTCTCTTTTCAAACACATAGAAGTGCTAGTGAAAAGCGCACTCAAAAAATCTATGCCACACAGGAATATTTTATCAAATATTATGGGTATAACCTAATTCAGACAAATCAGAATATACAACACATTTGTTAAAAATCATGTATTTCATAATGATCCTAGGGTTTGACTGTTTTTTTACATATATTATATATGATACGTATTACATGTGCATATAGAGAATTAGTATTCAATTACCATTTAATTAGTAATCATTCTAAATTGCCTATTTTTGGAAAAAAATACACAAAATTATATTTACATTAAATTTGTGAAAGAAGTAAATATTGTAATATATAAAAGGCTTAAATGTGACATACAAATGTAACATATTTGCAAGTAATCTCATTTTGAAGGAATAAATTAATCTTTCATATTCTAAAGGATTATATACTCTACTGTTATACTTATGTATTTTATTACAGAAGATATATCCCAAGATTTTGGACTAGGCCATTCTAAAATGAGAACTCTCAGCCTAGAGAATTCTCGAGGTTCATCCACTTTGCTGCCAGCATCAGGTTAATAGCTTCCGTTTTACAAAGTTTCATATTTTAGAGACAGGGGAGGAGATGTGAGATATTGATGGAATGATAAAAGCTTTCAGCTTTGTTTTATTTTTCTGTGCCTTTTGTATCTGTGCACTGGTCTTCCCCTTTAGGGGATCGCTGTATGTAACGATGACAGATTAAATATGGCACTACAAATGTTTCACTGAAGGGAAGAAACTACATAAAATGAAAAATGCATCAAATATTAAATCTATAATACAACACTGCAAAGCCGTTGGTTCTTTTCTGTCATTTATTCATGCTTAGCTACTGGAGGATATAATTTAAATTTCATAATACATATAAATGATCAACTTGAAGTTACAAATTTTGAGGAAAATGTTTGCAGATAGTTATTGGTTTTAGGATGATATTCATTACAAATTTGTGTATCTTAGGTTGTATATATCAAAACTTTTTAAAACAAATGAGTGTGGCTCATTAATTTGATAAGAAGTACTATTTTGCCAGTTTTGCCCCTTGTTACTGACGAAGTCAGCCTGATCCAGGATATCTATCTCTCCCTTTTTTCATCTTTCTTTTTTTTGTCTTTTTGCCTTATCTAGGGCCACACCCATGGCATATGGAGGTTCCCAGGCTAGGGATCTAACAGGAGCTGTAGCTGCCAGCCTTCACCACAGCCACAACAATGCAGAATCCCAGTCGAGTCTGCAACCTACAACACAGCTCAGGGCAACGCCGGGTCCTTAATGAGCAAGGCCAGGGATCGAACCCACCTAGTCGGATTCATTAACCACTGAGCCATGATGGGAAATGCATTTTTCTTTTTTCATTTTCTTTTTTTTTCCTTTTTCATCTATATCTTTTTTTTTTTTTTTACAGAGAATCTTTGACTTGAAGCTTTATTTATTTAATTATTTTTGTCTTTTTGTCTTTCTGTCTTTTAGTCTTTTTAGGGCCACACCTGCAGCATATGGAGGTTCCCAGGCTAGGGATCTAATCAGAACTGTAGCTACCAGCCTACACCAGGGCCTCAAAAATGTGGGATCCGAGCCGTGTCTGTGACCTACACCACAGCTCACTGCAACGCTGGATCCTTAACCCACTGAGCGAGGCCAGGGATCGAACCTGCATCCTCACGGATGCCAGTCAGTTTCAATAACTGCTGAGCCACGACGGGAACTCCAGAAGCTTTACTTTAAAAAATGAGATTAGTTTAAAATAACTAAACATACATCATGGTAGTGAGACTCAGATACTGTGCACTTTCATATACAATGAAGCATACAGTGCTTCCTGGTTTATTCTTATTATTTTCTTTATAATACCAAAGAGGAAGGATGTTAGGTATTAGTTTAATTCATGGTCTTTGTTAACTTTACTTTTGCTTATATAATTTCTTCAAGTATTATTAATTAATACATCTTTATCAGCTAATATCTTTGGAAGACTTTGTTTACCACCAAAATTATCTTGCTGACTAAGTAATTTACGTAGAAGCCCAAGAAGTTAGGGTGAAGGAAGGATCACTTACCACTGAACCCATTGCTTGCCACAGCTATCCAGTAAGAAAGATCCCAGCCCATGAATAGATATTCTTTGGGGCAAGTGGTTAGAATAAGAGTAGGGAGAGGTAGTTATACTACTGTTTCCTGTTCTGTGAACTGCACTTCAATAAATAAGCCTCTATTTTAAATTTTGGATGTTATGTTGAAACATAAATCAGATAATGTAAGTCCTCCACCTAAAAATTTCTAATTAATTCATTTATAAATTTGTATTTAGAGCCTACACTTTACCAGGGCTATCCTAGTGCTGGGTATACAAACTTCCCCCCCTTCATTGGGGAATTATACAAAAGATAGGAAAGGAGCATATAATATAATGTCATATGACATGAGGTCTACAAATACCGATAAGTGTTACAAGGTGCTATTAGAAAAAACAGTCGTAATGTAGGTGGTCAGTGATGCAGTGGAGAGAAGGTGACATTTAAGAGATACATGAATGACGAGAACAAAATTGTTTAGTCCATGCTTTTCATTACATTTTTGGATGAATCTCAGAGGGCCCTGTATAATCTGGATTTTCTTCAATTCTATAGCCTCCATTTCTTTCATTCTTCTTACCTGCTATGCCATAACACCCCAGCTATCTTTTTAGTTTCTAGAAGACATCAGTATCTTCATGGGGCTTTACAAGTACTTTTTCTTCTGCCTACTCTCATTCTCGCATTGCTAGTCCCCTATCATCCTTCAATATTGGATTAAATCTCATTTGCTCAGAAAGTCTTCACTGACCATTCTAAGCAGTCTCCTTTTTTATTCCACCCAAAGTGTTTCATTCAAATTGTGACTGCTAATTTCCATGTTTACCCTTATTTTCCATTTAAATCACTAGCTGGAAACATCCTAAAAGCAGGGAATTGTCATTTTTAAATTTTTAATCTATTATAGTCCCAGCTTTCCATTCAATGAAAATACAGGGTTTCTTAGGTACGGTTTAAGATTTACAACATTGGTTTCATCTGGTCACTCCAACATATAGGAAGTATATATGGTTGCTTCTGGATGCTAGAGATCCTCACACACTGAGAGTTTATGAGGATATGAAAGATGTCATAATAGAAAAAAGGTATAGCTGCCACATGCTATAACTTCAGATTTTGGTCCTTCCCTTCTGTCCTTCCTTCTGTTATCATACAGTGTGACTGGTCTTTCTGTTAGGTCAGAAGGGGACTGAAATTCAAGGAAGATATGTAATATTGAACAAAGGGATTAGATAGAATTGTATCCTTTGATGATACGTAACCTCTAAGACTGGTTGTATGAAAATAATTAAATCATCCCAGTGACTTTCCTCCACACTGGTTAGAGATTCCAGAAGTTCAAAGAGCTATAATACTAAGAATAGCAAGTGCTATATATAATACTGCAATGGTTCTCTCTGCTCACCACCTAGCTACAGCTATTGCTGAGAGTCTGGACAGCTGAAGCGGGAAAAAATATGTCCCAGAATGATGACCATGGCTCTTACTGACTCCTCCAAGGTTGTCATTAAGATAACCTTCTACTTTGCAGTAAAATATCTCAGGGTCAAGCAGCAAAAGCTCACAGCTCTCTCCAGTTCCTTTTTTCAAGCTCTCTTGACAGAAACCTATTCTGACTTTTTAGAAACAGCTGCTGATGGCTCCCAGTGACTAACACCAGCAGGGAGTCTCCACACGGATCTTCCAGTTTCTGAAATGTGTGAGAGCATGTGTTATCTGCATAGTGGGAAGCTAAGATCAAACACTGACAGAGGCATTATGCCTCATCTCACTGTGGGCATGTGGTAGTAGTAGTTGTGGTGATGGTGGTAGTACTCTTCACAACAGGAGCGGTGATAGTAATATCATTACCGATAACTTTTTTTGCACATGTACTATATTCTGGACACTGTTCTAAGCACATGGCATATATTATCGCATTTAATCCTTCCAAAAGCCCTATGAGGAAGGCATTATTATCTATATTTTATAGTTTAGAAAACAAAATCCTAAACAAGTTTATTTTTTTGTGGTGATCTATGATTACTTATATCATATGCAATATGTATATCTGCATACACATAGATACTTTTTATATTGCATATATTGTCAAAACATATGGTATAACTTGTTAGCACATAATAAAACCGATTTAATGAGATATGACCAATATTTTAAAATAAATAGATTACAATAGGTTAGAATCAGAAATAGAGAAATGCATTCCTATCTTAAGGAACATTATTCTTTAACATTGTGTTTGTGTGTGTGCATGTGTGTGTATGTGTAGTGTATGTGCGTGGACTGGGCCACGATGTAAAATATAATTCTAACTGTAGGTCGTGGTTGAAAAAGCTTGGATTTTTATAGGATATCTTGAAATCGATGTACGTCAACAGATCAAAAATTAATGTCCTCAAATCAGCTATTTAATAAAAATAGAAAAGCAAGTAATTACATCTTCCTTAGAAAATAAATTGGATTATTTTAGGGAGAAATAAAAGAGGTAAAAGTCTGGCAGACTGATTAAGATAAACAAGGAGAAATATGATGACCTCTGTGTAACTTCAGGTATCTCAGTGAATTAAATGAATTAAACTTAGCAAAGTAGATAGCTTACAGAAAAGGAAATAATTACCACACTTACTGATAAATATAGGTAATTACCATGACACGAAAGATTTCTGTCTCAATGCAAGATTAATATAATATTTATTCCAAACTTTATAATGAATTTGCTTCATGCTAATCTTAGTATAAGACATTCCATGTCTCATTGTGAGATATGTATTGTAAATAACACACATATTATAAAGTATATATCATTGACCTTGGCTACCTAAGTGATCTTCAGCAAGTTATTTAGTCTCTTCATTAAAGGTAGACATAAAATTATTTACCTATTAGGGAAAATTTTAGGATTAAATAATTCATGAAAAGTGCTAGGAGGAATACCTGACATGTTGCTGAATAAATGTAAATTTAATTTTTCAAGTAGTTCATTTTTTTAAAAAAATTTTCTCAATGTATAATCTGCACACCAAAGGTATTCAACAAATAAACATTTGCTGAATTGAACTGAATTGATAATACAAGTTAGGTGAATAATGTGATGTCTTTTTTTGTAGGTAAAAGGTTAGATTTAGTGATTTTTCCCAAGTTTATAAGTAAGTTTAGGGGAGAGTAGGCTTCTGACCTATTTATTACAAATCATAAATCGGGACTCTCTTATGAGGCATGTGTAATCAAGCACCGAGTTGATTTTTAAAACTCTGCTGCTCATAGAATTATATTTTATGAACATAAAATGCCAAACTTTGTGGAAAATAGTATATAATATATCTAATAGCAATGAGCTAATGCTTTTAAAATACTTACTAACTCTGCTGAACACTCTATGCATTACCTCATTTACTTCTCATAACACTGTAAAATACATGATTTTATCATTCACATTTTATAGATAAACTGAATTTCAAAGCGGTTAAACAATTTTCTCAAAGTTATTAGTTAGTAATTTCTAAATCAGTATTTGAACTGCAAATGTGACACAACTTTATGGACTCTACTACCCACCTTTCCATAATCTAACTCAGAAAAGATACCATGAAGTATGGCAATTCTTCCTATTCAGATCCTCGCTACACATTCTTACAGAGAGAGGCAGGATAGAACAGGAACAGAAAACTAGCTAATTTTTAAATAGCTCTTTTGCTCATTCAGCACTGTAATTTTGTTTGAAGTACTCTGACACATACATATTTAGATGTATTACTCGTTTTTAGTCAAATAGACAACTCAACCTTTAGAAATACCTATAATACGAATCCTCTATTAGAGCAGAGCACATTAAGAAAAACTTTTTATAATAAAGCATAGCTGTGTGATTTGTGGCAAGAGAAAAACATTGAAAGTCAGCTATGTGTAAAAACATGATATGCCTAAATGATATGTCAAGCAAAAAGATATGAAGTAAAAAGCGTTTGTCTTCTTTAAAAAAAAGATATACTAACAACCTTCAACACTGTATCTCAGAAAACATTCATTTATAATTTTAATGTGCTCTCATTTGTTGGGAGTAGAACTGAATTATTTTAAATTTATTTTTTCTCAAATTTCTCATATAAGCAGGAAATATTTCAGAAATAATTTAGGTATGATTTTTTTTTTTACTACATTTCCCTTCTCTTTGCATTTGTCTTTCTGATTAGATTTTTCCACCAGAGATGGTCTTAACTTACCTTATTTGTATTCACTGCTGTAATGACCCAGACACACTGTGCATTGCTGTCATACTGGAATGGAAAGTTAGGAGACGTAAAGGTCCCACTTGGTCCTTGAAGATTAGAGCCACATGTCTTCACTAAAAGAGAAATTGTATTTTAAAAAGTGAGCATGTGCCACATGTAAAGTCATAGCAATAAAATATCTTTCAAATGACTTTTAATTCAAAATTGCACAATAATAACCACACTGAAATGTATATTATAGTACTCTTAATGTCACTATGAAATGAAAGTGTTTTTTTAATACCCTGAGATTCACAAGCTCATATTTTCAACATTATTCGAAAACTAGTTACGAATAAAAGTGTGAGTGAGGCATAATAAATTGTCCTCTGACTGCAAATAGGTTAGTTTAATTAGAGAGAGGTTATATTTATTTGGTATTGTGTTAACACAATTCTACAAAGAGAAAGCAGAAAAGCCTTCAATTGATTAAGCAATCTCAATAGTGTTTTCCTCTCTATTTATGAAGTATACCAGGACTCATAATAGCATGAAACTCACAATTGAGATATGGATATTAAAACTACTTTTTCTGTTATTATAATTGTGAATTAGGCCATTTGGACTACATAAAGAGTTTCGCTGAAATAATTTTAATAAATCCCCCCAATATCAAGTGCTATAATATTTCCTCAGTTTTCTAGTTAACAAGAGTTAGAGACCACACTGTATCTACATCTTGACTTCCTTCTTGAGCACCATAAAAGTTACTTGGTGGCATTACTTTTGATATAATTTTCTTCGTCCCATTCTATTAAAATCCTGTCTTTTGCAATCCACCAATAATAATCCATTATACTTTTAAATCATGTATGGTTTAATACAGATTTTCATCTACAAAATGTACATAAGACTTTACACACAATTACTTTAAAAATCAGTTTATGGAGGTCTCAAAAGTTTGACTTGTCCAAAATCATTCAGCTACTAAATAGCTTTTGTCAAGTTTCGATCTTAAGTCTTCTGACTTTAAGTATTATATTTTTATCATTAAATGTATGTCTTTCTAGCATGTTAAATAGTTTTTTAAACTATTTTTTCCTTTAGCTAATATTTTAGCTTAATTCTATTTCAGACAATTTTGTGGTGATGTAATGGTTACCTTTAATTTTCTCTTGTTTGTGTTTGTTTTCTATTTTAAAATCATAAAATTGTTATTTTACAATAAAAATAAATTATTAAAGGGTATTTTTCTCCTTTCAACATTAATTGTCAATCTTTCTTTTTTGTCTTCTACCCAAATTCTTGTAAATCCTCTGTGCTCACTACTCCATTTTCTTCTCTCCTGTTCAATTCCCACCCCCCAATTTTCATAGTATAAATTCCCGGGTTGATTTTAGGCTACCCAAGCTTTAAACAAAGCCTCACAAAATTTATGAATATTTAACAAGTGATCATTTTTCCCGGTTTTATTGAGATACAGCTGCACATAATAGTGTAAGTTAAAAGTGAACAATGTGATGATTTGATACACACATATTGCAAAATGATTACTACTATAAGGTTACTTAACACTTCCATTACCTCACATAATTACTATTTGTGCATGTACGTGTGTGATGAGAATACATAAGATAGAATCTCTTGGTAAACTTCTTGTATGTGATCAAGTATTATCATATATAATCACCATACCTGTATATTATATTCCCCAGAAGTCATTAATCTTATAACTGTAATTTGTCCCTTTAATGAAGCACTTCCAGACTTGCTTTTGGCAAGTGTTATTCTACCCTATTTCTCAGTCTGTCTTTCTTAGATTCAACATATTAAGTGAGATCATTACGCTGCAACTGCTTATATATCTTCCATGTTCACTACTCTGTTTTTTATCTCCATTCACTTTTGAAAGTGTTCATAAAATATTTTTTCTCTTCTTTTTCCCTCTTTTTAGGGCTGTACCTGCTGCATATGGAAGTTTCTGGCTGGCATCAAAGTGGTACTGCAGCTGCCCACCTACACAGGAATCCAAGCCCCATTTGTGACCTACCTACAGTGCAGTTTGCTACAATGCACGATCTTTAAGATCCACTGAGCAAGGGCTTGAACCCATATCCTCGGGGACACAAGGTCCAATGGTGGGTTCTTAAACTGCTGAGCCACAACAGGATATCCTTATGAAATATTGTAAAGAGGAGTTTACTGAAACCTATCTTAACTAATCCCTCCACCTCCCTCTCATACATACATAATCATTCCTGAAGACCTGTGTATTCCACTTCTGAAATATTTTATTACCTTTATTTTCTTCCCAATAACTAGTGCTTCATCATCATCTTATACTAGTCTAGAAATAGCTACATAACTCCTTTCCTATTTTCCATTTTAACTCTCTATTCCATCCTCCTTTGCATTACTACACTTACATTTCTAAAATATAGACGATTATTTCATGTAATTGCAGAAACACATGATCTATTCCCTATGGGATAAATTACAAACCGCCTAAAATAGAATATAATATCATTCCTGTAGGGATATGGATTTGTTTTCCAAAAAGATTTCCTGCCATTTTACACAGTCAGACATTCAACTTATGCCAGAAATATATATATTTTTTTCTTGACTATATTATATTCTTTATAAATTTCTCTTTTTTCTATGCTATTCTTCAGTATAAAACGTTATTCCTTCTGACATTTGCCTCTAGAAAATCTTTTCATTTAAACAAAGTCAAACTGATGTGCCAGTCACTTCTTTCTGTATGAAGTATTTCTAGTTCTTCCACTTGGGATTCTGTAATGTATTGTAGTCCTCACAGAGCAACATTTGAATGGCACATTAAAAGGTGTTTAAGTACTAGAGATCTGATAAAGAATATAGTTTAAAACATTTAAGAACTTTATAGCAACAAGAATTTTAAAGCAATCACAAATTGGTTTGAAGTTAGTAGAAAGAGCTTTCCAATTGGACATACTATCTCTTGGTACTTACTACTTGGTAATTTTCTGTCATGCTATGTTTTCTAAAATGTATATACACTTATAGTCCTTTGTGGACAAGGTCTTATTTATCATCTCTGTTCATTAACTCTTAGTGCATTGGCCTTCATGATGTAGCATTATTTACTAAAGAAACAAATGCCCAAGTTCTTTGGACCAGCTCTTAAATAGACTGTGAAACGTGTTCTCTAACACGCTATGAAGATTTCTTATAAATATGTTTCAGACTGGGAAATTGTCCTTTTTGAAAATTATTTTGTTTTCACATGAAAATAAAGAAAAAACTCATAAAAGGACAAGTAAGATATGCTGATCTTTTTTGTAAGGGGCCACACCTGTGGCATATGGAGGTTCCTAAGCTAGGGGTATAATTGGAGCTATAGCTGCTGGCCTACACCACAGTTGCTGGCCTACACCACAGCTACAGCAACACAGATTGTGAGCTGCTTCTGTGACCTACACCACAGTTTATGACAATACCGGATCTATCCACTGAGCGAGGCCAGGGACCGAACCCGCAACCTCATGGTTCCTAGTTGGATTCGTTTCTGCTGTGCCACAATGGGAACTCCATGGTGGTCTTCTTGACTGCCTCCATCCAAGCTAAGAAGTAAGTGGTTAACAAGTAAGGTTGTATTTCTGTAGACATTTTCTTTTTGTAGGTATTTTTAATGAAATCCTTGTTTTTTTGTGTGTTTGCGTGTTTTAAGAAACAGAACTAATGCTATATATATTCCTCTGAAATGTTCCCCCATGCCATGTATCATGAATACTGTTCTAGGTCAGCGTATGTGGATTTATTTAATAACTTTAACAATCCAAACAGTAGCTGATGAAGTATTCCAAATCTTCAACTGCCTTCAACTCTAAAAACAGCACAAAATAATCAGGGAGTTTCCTCATTCCCGGTCTGGGGAATGAGAAGTCCTGTCATTTGAACAGAGTTGCAGTAACTAATCCACAGCAACCAAAATACAATGTAACTGAATGGAAAAAAAGGGGTATTCTTGTAAGCCTTGAGATTTTGTGGTTGCTTTTTATATAGCACGTTAGTGAAAGTTTGTTTTAATTTTTTTTCAACTATGAAAGCACAATCTAAGTTGGATATGTTGGCATCCATATCTTCATACTTGTGCTCTTATGGGTTCTTTGTATTTGAGCTATTTTGGCGAATGAATTCTTAGAAGGCTTACTTAGTCACAATATGTGAGCACTAAAAAAACTGGTAAATATTTATAAACTACTCTTCACAGTTTTGTTCAGTGTACTCACAAAAAAAATGGTACAAAGAAGAGTAGGTCCTCAAATTTTCACCAAAACAACAGTCAACTATTTGTGTTTTATAATTAGGTATGTAAATAATGTTTTAATTTCCAATTCTCTACATTATTAGAATTATTTAATGGAAGTTTTTATTGTGATTTTATTCCTTTTGTTCTTATTTTTCTGTCCATTTACATTTTTGCTAGGGTCAACTCTCCTTTTCTCGTTTTTATAGACATTTCTTTTTTTTTTTTTGCCTTTATCTAGAGCCGCACCTGCGGCATATGGAGGTTCCCAGACTAGGGGTCTAACAGGAGCTGTAGCTGCCGGCCTTCGCCACAGCCACAGCAACACGGGATCCGAGCCACGTCTGCCACCTACACCACAGCTCACGGCAACGCCGGATACTTAACCCACTGAGCAAGGCCAGGGATCGAACCCGCAACCTCATGGTTCTTAGTCGGATTCCTTAACCACTGAGCCATGACGGGAACTCCCTATAGACATTTCTTGTATATTATCAATATTAACCATTTTCATGCATGTTGCAATTATTTTCCCAGTCCTTTAATTTGTAAACTTTGCTTTAAGTTAATTTTCTCTGAAAACTTTTAAAAATACATGTAAATCTGTCAGTATTTTCCTTTAGGGTACCTGTGTTTTAGGTCTTGCTTAGGAAAAGCTTCATCAAATCTAGGTTTTCAAAATGTTGAAAAGGTTGAAAATACCATCTAACACTTAATTCTCATACTTTCATAATCTATACTGCTATATTTAAACTTTTCATTTATCTGGAAATTATTTTTGTATGGTGTGAAGTATAGGATATAATTATATTTTCCAATATGTGGATATCTATTTTCCCAGCAACATTTATAGTAAGTTGTTTTATTCCCCACAATTAAAAATGCTGTTTGTAATATATTATGTTATGCTTTCCCTCTCTCTCTTTCAGAAATCCATACATGATCTGAAATGGTATTTTTTGTTTGACTCACTGATCTATGCTTATTCCTCTGAGATACCATACTGTTTAATCACTTTTAACATAGATACTGCAAATCCCCTTGTTGTTCAACGTCATTATATTCTTTATTACATATGAACATTTATTTTTCCATGAACTTTAGATCTGCCAGCTTGTGAAGTTTTAAAAGATTGATAGTCGTATTGAACTATACTGAGCATGTACATTATTTTGAAACTAATTTTCTTCTTCAGTGTAGCTTTCATAATACAAAAGAGAAATAAATGTTATAGCAGTAGGTGTTTATAAAACATTTGTTAGACATTTTTAAGTTTTAAGAAAAACAGAAATAGAAAAAGGAGAAAACTTTTTAAATGTACAATGTATGAAATTAAAAGAAGCATTAGACTATATAATAAAAAGTGAAAACTTATGCCATTAAAGATTAGAACAAAACATGGATGCTCACAAGCTGTGACAACATTCAACGGTGTCTTAGAAATTTTAGGGTATGCAATAAACTAGGAAACTTTTGGAAATGTTACAAAATTTAAAGAAACAAAAATATCACTTTTCCTTTATAAAATGTTATTTGTCTACTTCTATTCAAGAGATTTCATAATTCCTCCACAATATATACTATATTCTACTTAAGAGTCATATACGGTGGCTTTGCAGAAGACATGCATGCAAAAATGTAAATTATTCTTGCATAGCAAGAACAATCAGCAATTCAAGCAGAAAGATCCAATTCACACAAGCAACAAAATAAATACATAATTTTGAAAAAATATATTTCGCAAGAAAAGAATAAGACTTCTATAAAGGGAACCATAAAAAATACCTGAAGGAAATGAAATTAAACCTATATAAGTGGAAAGACAGGTTGTGTTTTGGATGGGAAGGCTTGCATTCATAAAAAGGTTAACATCCTGATTTCAGCAGTCTAAAATGAATTAATACAAAATAGCTAATTTTTATATAGTGTATATATCTGTGATCATCTTGATGCTTAATGCCTGTGGCAGAATTATTTTATAATATTGCTTGCTTTATTAATGTGCCACTATGTTTTTAAAAAGGTAGAGAGAATGGCTAATTTATATCCTTTTACATTTTGTTTGGGAAGTAAAATGAGCCAATATACATGGAGACGTTGTGAGATACTGTTAAAAGGATTATGCCCTTTCAAGAAAATGATAAAAGTTTAGTTTCAGAAACAAGAAAACTTTATCCCTAGCCTCTCTGTCAATATAGTCCCACTTTTTTTTCTGAGGCCAAACACGAAAGTTAACTATGCCTTGAAAAACAACCAAGAATAAGGTTAAATACAATGAAATATGTTTTGTTTCAGCTGTAACCTTCAGGCATTTAGATTTATGCTGGATATAATGTTTCAACTACTCAAGTGAGACCAACAGAAATTTTTATTTTTTGGTTGAGTAAGATACAATTCACAGATTAAATATTATTTTTGCATGGAATGTACCAACTGGGTTTTGTCTGGAGTGGTCTCTGGGTCTACTGAACCCTGAAGTGTTTCTTTCACTCTCTCCTTCCAGAATAGTCATGCTTTTTTTTTTTATAATGTTAAGGGACTTTATAACATATTCTCAGGATTTGAAAATTCCATAAAGCTCCTTACACTCACTTGCAATTCCTTAACTGCTGAGAATATTTCCACTTTAAGACCTTAGTACTTGCTTTTTTTACTTCACTTTGCATAGCTTTCTGTTCAAATGGCTCTTAATAAATAGTCTATTCTGTTATCTAATGTTTAGATTTTTAAGTATCACATTCATAAAAATACATACACAGAAATATCCATATTTACATACACCATACACACACACACACACACACACACACACCATTGTTCACTGTCTCTTTTCCTTATTAGAATGAAAGCTTGATGAAAGCAAGGGCTTGGTTTTATTCACCATGTAGTCTTCAGTGCCTAGAACAGTGTGTGGCACATAGTAGATACTCATTAAATATAGCAATGAATGAATTAGTACATGATTAAAATAATGGGAGTCACACCAAAGATTTGATTTTGCTTCTGGTTTGTATCTTCCTTCCCCCCACCCTCTTTCCTTTGAGTATAATGGCAACTTAAGCTATTACCCTCTGCTGAATATTTTCATCTACCAAGGATTCACTAAAAGCTCTGTGAACAATTAAGTTCTAATGTCTGCTGTTTTAAGGTTGTGTCTTAGGTGTGTTGGAAGATTTCTAACAAGTAACAATTCTTAGTTATGAGGGGTATGATGTCTTTAAAGGAGTCATTAGAATGAAGTGCAAATAGCTCTGTAGTTTGTGTATCTTCAACTATCCCTGCATCTTCACCTTACTTGGTGTGCACATTGAGCAAATACAAACCATCTGAATATCATTATTTCACCTGTAAACTTAGTTAGATTATACCGTCTATACTCTGACAGGAACAAAATGATTTTACAGTTATATAATGCAGTTACCTATATGCTCTTAATGGTTTTTCCCAATAAGTGTGATGAGGTTAGCATTGCCTGGAAGTGATGTTGTCCAGTTTCAAAGAAATAGACTTATTGTTATTAAAACTGTTTGATGATATATCAATCATGGAAAATTATGGATTTTTAGTGAAAAAAATCAATTTGAATTCAGATGTATGTGTAATATTTCCCTTTTCTTTCACCTGTGAGTTAATAATGTGATTTTACCCTATCAGAAGTACTTCCATTTCTGTCTTTCATATCCACAATGGCCTCTTTGCTCATTATCTAGGGGTGAGGATAAAGACTCATAGTGTTAGATTATTACTGAGAATAACCTGACATTGGCCATGGACTAAACCATATCTCTTATGCTAAACAAGAGCTGATATACAAAACAGGTGATATGAATTTTAACTTAGTAAATTTTCTATTTCTACTAGAAATTAAGCTGTAATTTGGAAAACTAGCTGTAATAAGGTGTGATAATAAGTGCATGTAACATGTAACAATGCATAAGTATGAACAGCCCAAGTCAGAATGGTTTAGGCTAGAGACGATGTAACAAAATCTTGTTTGTTTAAGGGTTTTTCAGGGGGCCCTATGAGATAGGAAAATAGATATTGCAAAGGAAAATATAAAATGACTACAACTGGATAAGTATTGGCACTTGACTATGAACAACTTCTAGTATTCAATAGCAATTGAACATAAGGAGACATGGTGTGGTCACTTTCCAGACATGAAAGAGAAATAGCCCTGATGTCAGAGAGGTAAACTAAGGCAAATGCTCCTTACAATTTCTTTCTAATCTGTCTTTGCCCAAAGAGCACTGAGGGAAATAAACTCTATCCTTACTGTCTACACTATGCAACAAGTTTGATAGTTTATGTTTTCATCAAGACATTTGATTAAAACAGAAAGTGAGTTCTTTTGTTGGATTGATTTTAATTATTTACTTACTTTCCAAAAGATTGTCTCCTGGGACTAAGACCGAGGAAGGGGGGTGGGGAAAGCAGTAACAATGTGTAGAGTCATTGAATTCCAAGATAGTGAAGTAAGCAAATTATTTTATAAAAAAGAAATGTTTAATGTTGGTTATTGAGGGAATCTGATTTATTACACTTTTAGAAACTTCAGTAAGAATCCAGCCCCTAAAACTTTCTATGTCTACGATATAAACTGATATTAAACATATAAGCAGATATAAACTGATAAATATAAACTGATATCATAGAAATATATGATTAATACCACAAAGAAAAACTTATTTATTATTTACTGATCAAATATGTTCCAGATCTAGAAATAAATATGATCTAATAGGAACTTTTGTTCAGTGAAAGTTATCATCAAATTGGTCACTAAAAATAAAAATGAACTTTCATATTTTATTGTAATTTTTCTGATAGATTTTTTCTACTAATTTTATTTTATTTTTTTTTTCTTTTTAGGGCTGCACCTGAAGCATATGGAAGTTCCCAGGCTACGGGCTGAACTAGAGCTGCAGCTGCTGGCCTACACTACAAAACAGCAACGCTGGATCCAAGCTGCATCTGCAGCCTATAACACAAATTGTGGCAATGCTGGATACTTAACCCATGGATCAAGGCCAGCGATTGAACCCACATCATCATGGACAGTAGTCAGGTTCTTAATCTGCTGAGCCACAAGGGGAAATTCCATCTATCTACTAATTTTATATGACATGTTTTTAATTCACTTGGGAAAGTTGAATGCTGACAACACTTATTCTGCAAATCCATGTATTCCACAAATATTAAAAGAGTGGATAATCTGTTTGATACACTGTGCCAGACGCTGGAAGTGGTGAGGTAAAGAGAACAGTCAAGGTCTCTGCCCATGGAGTTTACAGTCTAGAAGAGAAAAGAATTTTTTTGTGTGTGTCCTTTTAGGACCACACCCATGGCATATGGAAAATCCCAGGCTAAAGGTCAAATCAGAACTGCAGCTGCCAGCTATGCCACAGTCACAGCAATGCCAGATCCGAGTCACATCTGTGACCAACACCACAGTTCACAGCAATGCTGGATCCTTACCCACTGAGCAAAGCCATGGATTGAACACGTTTTCATGGATAGTAGTCAGGTTCGTTACTACTGAGCCACCATGGCAACTCCGAAAACAGAAAAATTAAACTAGTAGATAAAGTTGGATTTACAAGGGCTATGGGAGTAATAGAACAGGAAGGGCTATGAAGTGGATAACAGATCAGGAAAGACTCTTCATAGAGAGTGACATAGAAAAAGCAATTGCTTGATTTCTATGTTTTGCCTACTGCCCAAGTCTAGTAATTTGGGATTCTTTCTCCTATAGCTTTTGATGAAATTGCATAAAGAATGAACTTATTATAACTAAATTGAGGGTGAACCTGTACACAAGAACAAGGTGTTCATTTCCCGGTAACATGTCTTGAGACATTATCTTTTAAGATTAATATGTGATCATTTCTATTAGAGATCAAATGAAAATGCTTTAGAGCCATTCTAAGAAAAAAAAAATCATCGCATGGTGGCAGGTATATATGCTCTGAATATAAAATTATGTACTGATAAAAATTAACTTTGAGAAAATAAAATGACTGAAGAAATTAAATAATTTCCAAGACAGACATTATAGGAAGTGCAAAGGCAATATTAGCTCAAACAAAAAATATTTTGAAAGTTGTGAAAAATATTTTGTAAATTAAAGTGAAATATTTTTAACAGAGGAATTATAACTTAGTGAGAAAACATGCTCAGAAAATGAAAAGGGTTTGAGAATTAATTTTTAATTGACATCAGAAAAGATTTCCTGCAAAAGTGAATAAAGCTTAGAAATTATTATCAAAGTGAACAAAGGAAAATAGTACAAATGAGAAGAATACCACCAGAACAAGTGCCTGTTCTCTTAATGGACATAAATAGGAATTACACAGTTTTCACTCAAAAATATAGACAGTTAAATATTATATAGATTTATGAGTTGACTGTCAGAAATTTAGTCTTTATGCATGATATCTGGAATATGTCTTGAAGGACTGTGTTCAGTCACACTTCATATTTCTCTTGCATTTTTTTCCTGGGATGGAAACTCCCAATAGTTTGGAAAGTCTCACATAAAGTTATCTTTTTTATTATTATTATTACTACTACTATTATTATTAATATTATTACTATTCTTATTTTTACATTTTAGGGCCACACCTATGGCATATGGAAGTTCCTAGGCTAGGGGTCAAACTGGAACTGCAGCTGCCTGCCTACACCACAGCCACAGCAATGCCAGATCCTTAACCCAGTGAGCAAGGCCAGGGATTGAAACCACATCCTCATGGATAACAGTTACCACTGAGCCACAATAGAAACTCCCAAATTGTCTTTATTATGAAGTGAAATCCTACACTGGAGTTTCCTATAACAATCTAAACCCAAAAATGTAGATTTAAACAATGCCTTGAAATATGGTTATAATAATTCCAATGTCACAATTTCAATTTGTTTAGTAATTGTTTGATATAATTGCATTACCTGAAAAAAATGTTCAATTATTATACTAAGACCTGTTATTAAACTTCAGATAAATGAGTATAGAAACAGTTCTTTGAATTAATCAGAATTCTCATATTGTTGACTACTGGTCATGAAATACACACACACTCATACTAATGCACACACATCTGAAGGTGAATGATAAATTCTATTTAAATCAGTGTCTGGAACTATCAATAAATAGTTCAATTTAATAATATTTAATTAGACATCCTGGTCTCTTATGTCTTCATGAGAAGCTGATAAAATGTCAGAAGTGGAGTAACAATTAGGACTAATCTTCAAATACATCTGAGTGTCATCTGCATAAGAATGAAAGTCTAATCCATGTCTTCACTGAAAGGAAGCATATAAATGTGGAATAATAATGAAATGAATCCAAAGCAGGGGACTGGAAAACAGAGGAGATACTATGAAAGGGACAGAATTAAAATAAGCAAGAGGCAGACTGCATAGGATCAGATAAATTTGATTAAAACCCAAGAAATGTAGTTTCTATTATAAGTGAGAAATAAACGTACAGATTTTCAAGGCAAAAAAGTAAGCAAATTACTTTTTTCTTTTCCTAGTTTTTGGTTGTTAGTAATTTAAGCTAGTCATGAAGGTCATGTTAACATGCACTACAACCTCTCTTTGTGTTGTTGCATTGAAACAGCCTATTGGCATTGGGATTAGAACACATATGGCATTAAGTCAGTTATAGAAATGATTTCTACGAGTCCATGTTTTATTATGCTTTTTGATAAAAATAAAAGAAAACCCACAATCCAGGTCTGTTGGTAAAGGAGACAAACTAGGTGATAGGATAGAATAAGGTGAATTATCATGCACAATATACATAGTAACCATAATGTTCATATGTCCAGCCAGTGGGAGTAGAGGTTGGAAGAGGAATGGGAAGAAAGAAGAAGAGAAAGGAATAGTAATGGGATGCAAGTAAGAAGATGGTGTGTAGTGAAGAAGTCAGGGGCAAAAACACTGAAGCTACTGATGGGACAAATAATTTAACGGATAAGAGCATGTAATATTCGATTTCAAGTTTTTGCCTACTTTTGATATCTCCATTTTTCCTAAATTATCCAGAAGATTAATCAAGCAGGTTATCACCTAGTTGTCACCTGTGTATTTAAAATTTGGTTTTGTTTATTTGTTTAGATAAAATTGGGTGCAAGTTCTATTTGAACTTCTGTGGAAGAGATATGATTCAGAAAATCAGAAAGGAGGAATTTGAAGCCAGAAATAACCACTAGATATTAAGTTTCCATATACTGGCAAAAAATTCACTGAAATATTTTAGAAGCCTTTAGACCTCCTTTAAAATCAGGAATTAGACTATCTGATCTAATCTAAAAATTCAGGGAACTTCATTTGACAATTTGTAAGTTCAAAATGTACCATGCTTTAAGTTACTTCCACAGGTTTTCATATGTTATTTTCTTTATCTGAAATATTATTTTTTAGCCTGTGAGCTAAAATTCATTCCTCCAAATTCTTACTTCTATTAGACCATTCTATCTTATTTGTTTACCTGAAAATAATTATGTTCCTTTATGTCAGCAACTATCTCTTTTACCACTGAGTAAAATGAAGTTAGCTAACTATATCACACTAGTAAATGCTCAAAAATGTTTTAAGAAATTTGAATTAATGAATAAAGTGAAATATACCTAAATATAAGAAGTGAAAAAGGACAAACTTTACAATTTAAATATTTCAATTATAATGCAGGAAAAGAAGTAATTCAGCCAAGAATTATCTCAGAGAAATTGGATATCACTTGTAATTCTAGAAATCTTTCATCCTGGTGAAAGGTCAAATAAATATTGATGATTTGCTATAATTCTTTTATGGAGGATATTTATATAACACCAAACACTAACTTAGAATGCTTCAATGAAAAAAATGAATAAGATATGATCCTTTCTTTGATGGATTTGAAGTCTTCAGAAGGAGTTAGATATAAACACATCATTTTAATAATGTGTTTCACTAGATAAAGGTAAGAAGGTATTATGGAAACATAAAAAAGTGGACATTTTTGCAATTTGGGAGTTTAGATAAGGTGTCCTTGAGATAATGTCAGAGTTTAATGCTGAAAAGTTATAACAGATGAACTTAGGGAATTAAGGATAGGCTTTCAGGAAAGAACAAAAGGGGTCATAAATAAAATATTGTGTATAATAAAACTATGTACTTCACAGAATATCTAGGAGTGTTTGGGGCTGGGGAAATTATCTAGATGGAGATGTAGAGGTAAATGCTGATTCAAGAAGGACCATAGATAGTCTCCGGCAGTTGTTGGACAATTCATTTTTGGTCAAAACTAGGGGGATATTTTGGGGGTGCTGAAGAGTGCTTAACTGTGTATATATTTTTGGCAGCACCCACAGTATGCAGAAATTTCTGGGCTGGGTAATAAACCCACACCACAGAAGTGACCCGAGCCACAACAGTGACAACAATGGATCCCTAACCTACTGAGCCACCAGAGAACTCCATGTGTCCATATTTTTAAGTTGATCAATCCAGGTGCCAAATAAAGAATGGATTTAAGAAAGTAAAAGCGAGATGCCTGGAGAAAAGACTGAAAAAGTTAAGTCATGTACTTTTATTATCCCCCTATATAATTAAATTGTTTTGTTTTGTTTTGTTATATAGATCTGTTTATTTTTAATGCAGGGACATAACATATTCATTCACTTATTTATTTACTCAGTCATTCACTCAGCCGATACTATTTACTAAAGAACTAACACTCAACAGTATAAGAACTAGTGATTGTAAAACTGTAATCTAGACCCTGCCTCCGCTCACTACACATTATAGGGATAGAGACAAACATGGAATAGCCCATTATAAGATTAATTTAATAATCTTTAAAAATACTACAAAGGGAAAGTACAGGGTGCCCAGAGTGTACATATTTGGGGACTTATTATAGCAAGAAGAATCAGATCATGAAGCACTCTTCCTCAAAAAAATCCAAAACTCATAATTTAAGGCATGGTAAAGAAGGGTAAAGAATGTAAAAAGTCTGGATTATATAGCCTAGTTTAAAAAAGTTAAGTAATTTTTTTATTTTTAATATATCTAACAACAAAAATGTTAGTATTTTCTTTGAATCCTACAAATATATTTTCACAAAGTGTTAGAAAACATGGTGGCTTAGATTTTGGCCCTTTGTGATTTTGCAATATGATTTTTAAAGTATCTCAGAGCAGTTTGTTTTTAGGTAGGCTTACTATATTTTGCCCTTCAACCTTTTTATTTATACCAGTATGGTTAAAAATTCTCCATATAACAGCCAACCATTTCCCAAAATAATTCAGTTTCAGTAGAAATTTTTACTGCTGAACAAGTAGAATATTCCTCCAAGATCTTTAAAAAGGGAATCAAAAAAAAAAAAAGAGAAAAGGAAAAAAAAGACTAGGAGATTATTTCTTGCAATTGGGGCACTGAACCCTAGAATATGAGAAGCAATAATATATGGGAGAGTTTATTTCTCTACACAATATAATTCTATTATGAAAATTACTTTTAATTATTTTAAGAAATAAAATATAAGAGTCTATAGATTGTCAACTTC
This sequence comes from Catagonus wagneri, assembly GCA_004024745.2. NCBI lineage: Eukaryota > Metazoa > Chordata > Mammalia > Artiodactyla > Tayassuidae > Catagonus > Catagonus wagneri. The sequence continues at coordinate 10,811,769 of PVHT020000230.1, forward strand.
CAAGATCACTTGCTGTGTTTATACTACTCATTCTTATTCTTAGGGAATTCTCAGGTAGGATACCATCATTATATTAATCTAATAAAGTTCTAAAAATTAAATATGTCTTACATATAGTACAGAAGTCTTGGCATCAGAGCAAAAGAGGCCAAATAAATTGGTACCAAATTATGCATCTGAATTTTTTTTTTTTGGCTTTTGTCTTTTTAGGGCCGCACCCACATAGAGGGTATCAAGCTAGGAGTCTAATACACATTGGATAAAAAAGAAAAGTGAATTTATCCTTTATATGACATAGTAAAACAAGCTGAATGAAACTTAAAAATTCTGAGCCCCATAAACAGGTTAAAGATTTCATAAGCGGAACTCTAAAAAATAATTTCTACAGCCTGATATGCTGTCATAGCATATGACATAGCATATGCTGTAAATTAGCTTAAGTCTCTCAAAAATTTAAATTGATGAAAACAGAAAAAAATTATTTAATTTTAGGGAGTAAAATATAAATGTCAAAATCAGATCTCACATGCTCCCACCTAGTAACTGGGTTGGGAGTAGGGTATAAAAAGAAGGGAATATGAGGCCATCGGGCATGCATATGTCCATGATAAAGGAGGAGGCACATCTGAACTTGGACCAAGATTGTTAGTTGTTCCAATTTTTCAAGAAACGTTTATAAGAAATCTTCTATTTTTCAAATGTCATTTTTTTTGGCTTTTTAGGGCTGCAGCCAACAACATTTGGAAGTTCCGAGGTTACAGGTTGAATCGGAGCTGTAGATCCCAGCCTACACCACAGCCACTGTAGCTTGGGATCCGAGCCGCGTCTGTGACCTACACCACAGCTCACAGCAATACTGGATCCTTAACCCACTGAGTGAGATCAGGGATCAAACCCTCATGGGTACTAGCCGGGTAGGTTAATGCTGAGCCATGAGCTCAATTGTTACATTCTCTAAAATATACCAAAATATAATAGCCAAAAAACCCATAATCTATTTTTGGACCCCTGTTTAGTCATGTCTAAGGAAAGTATTCATTTTGATATGAAATTAAAACAAATAGATTACGACTTCAATGAAACAGAGTTTGAAAACATAACTGTAAGTTGGTATTTCAATCACAAGACTGAAACAAACTGTTTCAATGCTTCTGATTGAAATATACAATCTTAAAAATTGCTTTCAGAATGAAAATTCACTATCAATTTTTTCTTTTATTCTCCCCTTCAATGTCACTTATTAGAAATAAAATTTTAGTTTGGAATGATTTTAAACTCACAGAAGAGATGTATAAATTATACAGAGTCCCTATGCACATTTTAACTCAGTTCATTCTAATATCAATGTCTTACATAACTATAATTCATTTATCAAAATATATAAAATGCTGTTGTTATATTATTATTAACTTTAACACATTACAATTAACTCCAGAATGTTTCCATTTCATCAGTTTTTTAAAACGAATGTCATTTATCTGTTCCAGGATCTAATCCAAAATGCTATATTATATTTGTTTCTTATGTCTCCTCCTTCAGTGTCATTTGAAATTAATATTTTACCAAATGCCCACCTGTGCGTGTATGTCTGTGTGTGTGTGTTGGTGTGTGTGTGAAAGAGAGAGAGAGGAAGAAAGGGAGTATGCACTTACGTACACACTTAGTACAGAAGGTCAATACTCTCACATTTAACCAACCCTAGAATAAAGATAAGGATGAATTTCTGAGCTAGCAAATCTTGAGGACTCAGAACAGGGTGAAGTTGATGAGGTAATAACATGTCACAGAAGTCCTTGATTAAATCTGTCTGCACTGCAGTATAAGCATCTTTTCAGCCAAAATTGTTAAAGATTCCTTTCCAAGTCTATAGTTAAAAACTAAAAAAAAAAATTGCTACAGGGTGTTTTAACCCAGACACAAGAAAATTAAGTGTTCTAGAGCACCCTCCATATTACTGACATTTTGGACTAGATAATCATTCATTTTCTTGTTGGGAATATCCTGTGCACTGCAGTATGTTTAGATGCCATTAGCATCCCCCCAAAGTTGTGATAGTCTTAAACTGTCCCCAGACATTGCTAAATGTCCCCAGGGTGGCAAAATTTTGCCCTCTCCCATTAAGAATCATTGACAGATTGGGATAGCCTTTGTTCTACCTAATCTCTTTGATATTTCTTTTCTCACTGTTCTTTTTTGTTCTACACTAATAAATTTTGGTGAAAGAGAATTATAGAAATAAGGCATAAACTTCAGCCTCTGTAACAATGGAAAACTATCATAGTAAAGTCTAATTGAGTGTTTGGACATTTGAGAAAGAAATACAAATTTTGTTAATGAAAACCAATTACATAATCTCCTCAGTTCCTCTTCATCATTTATCTAATCCCTGCTCTTACTTTAAGATTCATATTGGTAATGCTCTGGGAAGCTTTCCTTCATATCCCTAATCCCAGTCTACCCTGAAATGGTCATTCTACTCATTTTCCCATTAAAAAAATCTTTATAAAGCAATTTACCACAAATTATTATCTTATTCTCTTTTACTCCCTTTTACCCTCAGTATACTGTAAGAAAGCTCCTGAAGACAATTATCACATAGTATTCCTGACTGGTCCTCTAGGTGGTTAATAAGTGTTTAATAAATGAGTGACATGCTCAGGGGATGGAGTCTTGATTGAAACACCAAACTAACAGATGTTGTATACCAAGGAGCAGAATGAGGGTTACTGGTGATGAACAAAGGCAGCCTCATGAAAAAAAATTGTGGCACAATAAATCTGGAGCTATATATATATGTCTATGTATTACATATTTACTCTGAGGAACTGACATCAGTCACAAAATTGGATATAATGAAATACTTAAGGTAACAATATAAGCTTTTCCATTGGCAATTTGACAAATACTTGAAATATTTGTTTCTTACTTGCTAGATTCTCCCTGATCTCATGTCTAGTGGGCAAATGTTAAGTTCTTATAAACTGTACACTATTTTGCTATATAACCACAATTACTGATAACAGAGCTGGATTTTGTTGATTTTTTTTAATTGTGTTGACTTTCTCTCAGTGGATTTTATAGTCTCAATATCTATTTAGTTGTCCAGCTCACGTTAATGTTCATGAACACATGATTAACCAATTTCGCACTTCTAAGCACACTGATACAATAAAGCTCAGCACCTTTTCAACATCCTAAGAAATGAGAGTCACATTATCTCTGGGCTTTTAAGTTAACCTAGAAGGAATATCAGTGATGGATTATTTCATCTAAGGGAACATTTATAGATGACTAGCTTATGATGATGAAATAAAACTTAATTTTAGAGGAACTTCTAGTTTTTACATTCATCAACTCCTAAACTGCCTATACTAACCAATCACAAAGGCAAAACTATCATACTGTCTGAATATCAGGATTGTGTTTTCTTTTTTTGCCCTCTGAAGTTGGCTTAGAATAGACATTAAGAGCAAAAATTTTTAGTTATATTATGAGTAAGCTCTGAGGATTTAATATATAGCAAGGTGAATTCAGTTAATAATATTTTTTATATATTTGAAAGCTGCTGAAAAGAGGTGTGGCCAAGATGGCTGAGTAGGAAGACCCTGAGCTCACCTCCTCCCACGGGCATACCAAACTGACAATTGTTTACAGAGAAACTATTGATGAGAATGACCTGCAGACTAGCATAAAAGATTTTCCACAATTTAACAACATAAAGTAGGAACTACAAGGACACAGGCAGGATAGGTTGACACATAGTATAGTCAAGATCCACAACAGGTAGGCAATTCAGAAACAGCAAGATAATCACAACTGCAAAGGTTCTCCCCAAGGAGGAAGGGATCCAAGCCCCATCTTGGGCTGTCCAACCTGGGGTCCTGCACTTGGAACGTAAGATCCCAGAACTTCTGGCTTTGAAGGCCAGTGGGGCTAATGTACAGGAGAGCCAAAGGGCTGTAGGAAACAGAGACTCTGCTCATGAACGGTGTGTGCAAAATCTTACACTCTCCGAGTTCAGGCACAGAGACAGTAATTTGAAAAGTACCTGGGTCAGACCCACTTGCTGATCTTTGGGAGCATCCTAGAGAGTCAGGAAGAACGTGAGACTCCCCATGAGGACATAAATACCGATGGCTGCCATTAAGGGGAGTTTTTTCTACCACAAGGACACTGGTGCCACTAAATGCCATTTGAGAGTCTTCCTTCTAGCTTATCAGAATCAGCAACAATTTCAGCACCTCCTTGGCTGTGAATTAAGTCACACCAAAATCATCCACCTGCCAGCTTGCCTGTACCAGCATCAAGACCCAATCCCCCACAATGGACCAGTAGCTAGGGCCCAGTCCTGTCTACCAGCATGCCTACAACAGAAGGGCTCGTGCAGCTCATACAAAGGGCATCTCTAATCATATAGCCCTGGTGACTACTGGGGAGTGTGCTTCTGGGTCCCACAGAGTATCTTCAACAGAAAGCCACTTTTTCAATATTGGGAAATACAAACAATCTACCTAATACATAGAAATAAACACATAGATATAAGCAAATCGAGGAGACAGAGGAGTAAGTTCCAATGAACGAACAAGGCAAAAACTCAGGAAAAGAACTAAAGGAAGTGGAGAAAATCTATCTGATAGTGAAAGGGTTCAAGATAAAAATCACAAAAAAATGCTCAATAAGCTCAGAAGAAGAATGGATGAACACAATGAGAAGTTAACAGAGTTAGAAAATATAAAGAAGAACTGAACAGAGCTAAAGAACATAATAACTGAAAAAAATACACTAGAATGATTAACAGTAGATTAGATAATACTGATGAATATATTAGTGAACTGGAATATAAAGTATAAAAAGTCACCTAAGCTGAACAAGAAAAATAATTTGAAAAGTTAGTTTAGTTTAATACAACTGAGACAATGTCAAGCACAATAACATTTGCATTATAGGGGTCCCAGGAAGAGAAGAGAGAGAAAAGAACAGAGAACATATTTGAAGAAATAATAGGTGAAAATTTCCCTAACCTGGGGAAAAAAACAGACATCCAGATTCAGGTCCATTACATAGTGAGACTCCTAAACAAAATAAACCCAATTAAATCCAAACCAAAACATTATTATAATTAAAATGGCAAAATTTATGAGAAAGAGAGAAGCTTAAAAGTAGCAAGAAAAAAGAAATTATTAGGTATAAGAGAACTCCCATAAGACAATAAGCTGACTTTTCAGCAGAAATGTGGAGGCCAGAGGGAATGGCACAATTTAGACAAAGTGACAAAATGTAAAAACATAGAACAAAAAACATGCTGCCTGGGAAGGCTATCATTCATATATGAAAGAGAAATAAGGTTTCTTATAGACAAGTAAAAGTTAAAAGAGTTCAGCACCACTAAATCAGTCTTATAAGAAATGTTAAAGAATCTTCTTTAAAGGAAAAAGGCCATAATTAAAAATATGAAAATTTCAAAAAGAAAAAAAAAACTCATTGGAAAAGGCAAATATACAGTAATAATGGAATATCAATCACTTCTAAAACTAATAATAAGGTTAAAAGACACTAGTAAAACCATCTATACCCAAAATAAGTAAAGGGTATTTAAAACAAAAAGACATTAAAAATATGATGTCAAAAATATTAAAAGTGGAGGGAGGAGGTGTGAAATGTAGGATGGTTAAAATGCATTTAAACTTAAAAAAGATTATCAACTTAAATGATCAATATATGGTTATATATGAACCTCATGATAACCATGAGGTTTTGGTAAACCAAAAACCTATAATGGATAATAAAAAAGGGAGAGAGGAGGAAGGAATCTAAATATATGACTTGAGATAATCACCTAATCACCAAATCACAAGAGTAGAGAACAAGAGAAGAAAGGAGAAAAAAAAAAAAAAAAGAACTACAAGCACACCTAAGAACAATTAACAAAATAATAATAAGCATATATCAATCAATAATTACTTTACATGTAAATGGACTAAACACTCCAATTTAAAGGCAGTGGCTAAACGGATAAATATATATATATATATATATGTATATATATATATATATATATACTGTCTACAGAGACTCACTTAAGACCCCAAAACACACACAGACTGAAGGTAAAGAAATGGAAAAAGGTATTTCATACAAATAGAAACAAAAAGAAAGCTGAAGCAGCAGCAATAGGTACATCACACAAAACAGATTTTAAAACGAGGACTATAAGGACATTACATAATGCTCAAGAAGATAAAACAACTGAAAATATATAGGCCCCCAAAATAGGAGTGCCTAAATGCGTAAAGCGAATATTAACAAACATAAACTGAGAAATTAATAGTAATACAATAATAACAGGGGACTTTATCACCACACTTAGACCATCAATCAATACGAAAACACTGGCCTTAAATGACACATTAGATCAGACAGACTCAATAGATATATATGAACACTCCATTGAATGAAGCATAATACACATTCTTTTGAGGTACACATGAGTATTTTTTAAGATAGGTCACATGCTAGGACACAAAAATAGTCCCGGTAAATTTAAAAATATTAAAATCATATTGGAGTTCCAGTCATGGGGCAGCAGAAATGAATCTGACTAGGAACCAAGAGGTTGTGGGTTCGATCCCTGACCTCGCTCAGTGGGTTTGGGATCTGGCGTGGCTGTGAGCTGTGGGGTAGGTCACAGACACAGCTCAGATCCCATGTTGCTGTGGCTGTGGCGTAGCCCAGCAGCTATAGCTCTGATTAGACCCCTAGCCTGGGAACCCCCATATGCCACTTGTGACTCTAAAAAAGGACAAAAGACAAAAAAAAAAAAGAAATCATATTAATCATCTTTTCCAACCGAATCTGTATGAGATAAGAAATCAAATAAAAAAATTAAACTGCAAAAATCACAAACAAATGCGGATTAAATAAAATGCTACTAAACAAAAGTGGATCACTGAAAAAATTAAAGAGGACATTTTAAAAATACCTGGAGAGATGTGAAAATGGAAACACAATAATCCAAAATCTATAGGATGCAGCAAAGCAGTTCTAAGAGATTATAGTAAGACAAGCCTACCTCAGGTAATAAGAAAAAAATTCAAATAAATGATATAACTTTATACCTAAAAGAATTAGAAAAGAAGAACAAAACCCAAAGTTTGTAGAAGAAAAGAAATAATAAAGATCAGAGCATTTAGAGGACACCCTTTAACAAAGCAATCTACAGATTTAACAGTACCTCTATCAAAATACTCATAACATTTTTCACAGAAATAGGAAAAATAACCCTAAAATTCACGTCGACCAACAAAAGAGCCCATAGTGCCAAAAGAAATCTTGATTAAAAAGAACAAAACTGGCAGTACATTCTCCCAGACAATACTGCAAAGATCCAGTAATCAAAACTGCATGCTATATGGTACAAAAAACACACACATAGATCAATGGAACAGAATAGATAACCGAAATAAACCCACACACCTATAGTCTATTAATCTACAACAAAGGCAGCAAAAATATACAGTGGAGAAAAGACAGTCTCTTCAACAAGTGGTACTGGAGAAAATGGACAGCCCCATCACACTACTTTGTCAAATCATATACAAAAATAAACTCAAAGTGGATTAAAGACTTAAGTGTAAGACCTGAAACCATAAAAATATGAGAATATAATATAGGCATTAAGCTCTTTAATATCAGGCTTAGTAATATATTTTTGGATATGTACCTTCAGGCAAGGGAGACAAAAGCAAAAAAAAAAAAAATGAACACATGGGATCATATCAAATAAAAAGCTTTTGCATAGTAAAGGAATCCATCAACAAAATAAGAAGGTAAAACACTGAATGGGAGGAGATACCTGCAGCCACTATGGAAAATAGTATGGAGATTTCTCAAAAAACTGAAAAACAGAACTACTCTATGTGGATCCAGCAATTCTACTCATGGGTATATACACAGAAAAAACAAAAGCACTAATTCAGAAAGATACATGTGCGCCAATGTTCATAACAGCACTATTTACAACTACCAAGACATGGAAGCAGCTGAAGCACCCATCAACAGATGACTGCATTAAAAAGAAATTATACATATATATAGTAACTAACCAACTATATATATATATATATATATATATATATGTATATATATACATGCCATAAATATGTATATTAACCATAAAAAAGCATGAAGTACTGTCATTTGGAGCAACACGAATGGACCTAGAGTATATAATGCTTAGTGAAATAAATCAGACAAAGAGGTAAATACTGTATGGTATCACATATGTGGACTCTAAAAACAATACAGATGAAGCATGTGCAAAACAGAAACAGACTCACAGATACATAAAACAAACTTTGGGTCACCAAAGAGGAAATGGATGGAAGGAGGGACAAATTAGGGATATGGGATTAACAGATACAAACTACTATATGTAAAATAGAGTTGCAGAGTTCCTGTTGTGGCTCAGGAGTAACGAACCTGACTAGCATCCATGAGGACACAGATTTGATCCCTGGCCCGGCTCGGTGGGTTAAGGATCCTGCATTGCTGTGAGCTGTGGTGTAGGTTGCAGACACAACTCAGCTCAGAGCCTGTTGCTGTGACTGTGGTGTAGACCGGAGGCTACAGCTCTGATTCAACCCCTAGCTTGGGAACTTCCATATGCCACAAGTACAGCCCTAAAAAAGGAAAAAAAAAAAAAGACCAAGAAAATAGATTTGCAACAAGGATACACTGTATAGCACAGGGAATTATACCTATTTTCTTATAATAACCTATAATGTAGTATAATCTGAATCACTATGCTGTACACTCTAAACTAACATAATATTGTAAATCTATATGGGATGCTTCACCTGTTTTATAGCATTTAATAATTTAAACAAAATAACAAAATACAGCAACTATGAGATCACTTTTGAGAACTGTAGTTCAGACAGTGCCTTACTACATGAACTCAAATCCTGGCTCTATTGTTCACTATCAATTTGGCTAATTACAGTGAATCACTGAATGTCTCTGTGCCTCAGTTTCCTCATTTGTAAGAGGGAAGTGAAAACAATATCTCATAGATTTGTTGAGATATCATATGAAGTGATAGACTCAAAGCACATCTAACATACAGTAAACTCTGTATAAATGATAGTTATGTATTATTTGAATTTTACAAAGAATGTAATTTTATAAAGAATGTAGGTGAGATTAAACAACTTAAACTACTCACCCATGTTTATTTATCTAGTCACAGCAGCTAGATACCAAAGTCTAAGTCCTTATCTAGTATGCTAAAGATATTACCTGTAATTTTGCCAACTTTAGTTTACTTCTGAGGTTAAAATTATAATAGAATATTACTGAGGAAATATTCTTATCAGCTACTGTAGCTCTTTATATTTGCAAACATTAATATATTCAAATATAAATACTATTATACCATTACTTATGCACATAAGTATGCCGTGTTATCATGTTTGAATATATGAAAATATTTCTTATTCATATATGTGCTGTTTATACCAATACTTAGACACGCTTTTTAATCTCCTGATTCTTGAAGACCGAAGCATTATGAGTATGTAAATGCATAATTCTCTCCACATTTTCAGCATATTATTTTTATGGAATGGATAGTGCATTTAATAAAATTTTAAAGATCATGAGGCCCACAAAGGATAAATAGTTGATTACCCAATAAACTGATAAAATCCTTTATGGAGAAAAGCAGGCTGCATGATCTTAGAACTCAGAATTGTCATGAATTTTCCACAGCATGTAGACCATCACCAAAAAGAGGACAGTAATAAAATCACATTTATTTATGTCATAAATCAATTCAAACTGTTACTGTTCCACCTGGTAACACGATACTGTTACTCAGTGAAAAATGTGTTCCAAAGGCACTCATGAGTGGGAAGCTGTGTGGCATTTTCATCTCTATTTTAAGTTACAGTAAATTATTTTAGCAACTGCTATTTCTCCCTATGTGCATATATAACCACAGAACAGAAAAACAAACAAGAACATACAACTGAAACCAAACCGAACCAAATCATCACACAACTATGAATCTTGTGAAGAAATTGACCTCAGTGTCTATTCACTAGAAACTTCAGTGATTTCACCATTCCCTAGAGATTAGCACAATGCTTGGAAGCGTTAGGGAAATAATCTGTATTCCCTTTGAAATAGGGGCCATGCACAGAGCCAGGGAAGAACGAAAGAAGTGTTCGCTATGGTTGGGTTTCCTGTAGAGATAAAAATTTCTGAATATTCTCCAAGTATGAATAATCTAATTACACAACCCTCAAGTCAAAAGTCAAGTGGGGATTGACTGGAACTGTGATACAGACTGAAAGCCAAAAGGGTGACAAACGGAGGGCCCATAAAATCACATTTTAGAAAACGTTTTCCAGAAACTCTTCCTCACAAAGGGCCTATGTGTGAGCGGTTTAACTGTTAATATGGTTCTAGGGACCAGAAATGAGAAACAGATGGGAGTGAAAGAGTCCAGGAATGCAGGAAAGCCAATGCAAGGACATATTAGTCAATAGGCTACTGCTATGGATATCTGGCATTGACCCCATATACATTTCTTTTTTTCTTTTTTCTTTTGTCTTTTTGCCTTACCTAGGGCCGCATCCCTGGCATATGGAGGTTCCCAGGCTAGGTAGGGGTCTAACAGGAACTGTAGCTGCCGGCCTTCACCACAACCACAGCAACGCGGGATCTGAGCTGCGTCTGCAACCCACACCACAGCTCACGGCAACACCGGATCCTTAACCCACTGAGCAAGGCCAGGGATTGAACCTGCAACCTCATGGTTCCCAGTCGGATTCATTAACCACTGAGCCATGACGGGAACCCCCCCATATACAATTTTTTTTTTTGTCTTTTTTCCTTTATGTGTAGCCGCACCCGCGTCAAATGGAGTTTCCCAGGCTAGGAGTCTAACAGGAGCTGTAGCTGCCGGCCTTCGCCACAGCTACAGCAATGTGGGATCCGAGCCGCATCTGCAACCTTCACCACAGCTCACGGCAACACCGGATCCATAACCCACTGAGCAAGGCCGCAACCTCATGGTTCTTAGTCGGATTCATTAACCACTGAGCCACGACGGGAACTCCCCCATATACATTTCTGATAAAACATATAAATGCTCTCACTAGCAGAGGGAATTGACGAAGGGGGCACACTTATCCATTTAACTCTACCTTCCTTCTAGGTCAAGAATTGACTCGTAATGCTTTACTGTCTCTACAATTTCTGGAAGCACATGCGTAAAGGTCAAGCCAGTTTACAGACTTCCTGACCTACATATCAGAGAAGCTACAGGTTAGTAAGATATTAGAAGGAGAGACCTGATCATGTTTACCTGAACAATATTTGCATGGTCACCACAGCAGTGACTGAAATAAGAGAGAAAGGATTTATAGCACAGGCACAGATTTTGGACTCACTTCCTTCCTCATTAAAATCTCAATATTAAGACAAATAATTAACAAAAATCAATCCCACCGAATATTTTTAGAAAGTTAAATCATTTAGGAAATGGCTTGTTTTAAAACTGAAGGCAAATCTCTAGTTTTTAATATTGTTCTCTAATGGAAAAAGGGAAGGTTAAATGCACTCTGGGTTTCTCTCCAAAACTTTCCCTTCACTGCCCCTACATTTTTCACATTTTCTTCCTAATTCTTATAATTGAAATGCCAGGAAAATCCCCTGCTCTATTTCTGTCCCAAATAATAGATTTAGAGAGCAATGAGATACCATCATTACCCTGATGATATTCAGCTGTGCCATTCATTTCCTCTGGACTCAGATGGCACTGAGCATCTATGCTCCCTTCAGCAGCCAAGTCCAGAAGAAAGATGAGCTGGCATACTTCCAAATCATTAAAGACAGAGAGATCTGGCTGGTACACTTGAGAAACACCAAGGGAATTGAAAAGAGGAAGTTAGGGCTTTCTCAAATGAGGTGACTCACGCAGACCTGCCTAGTGTCAGTCTATTTCTAGATCTCAATCTGCCCAAGCATTTCCAGGCAGCACCTATGGAAATGAATGTCTTTTGTCTTCTTTCATTTAACTTGAACCTTCAATGATTCAGTGTTTCCCCAGGAAATCTTCAAACTGACTTATGAACAGGTGAACACAACTTGTGTGTTGGTTATGTTGGTCCTGCGAAACAAAACTTAATTCTTTCAGAGAAAAAAATAAGATGTATATTTAAAGTAGTAACCATAGATGTGAAGTTTCTATCAAATCCTTCTTTAACAAGTAATTTTAACCTAGAATATTCAAATAAGCCAACATTGTACCGACTCTACTCCCCTTACCCTTCCCATCTCTAGACAATCTTGTAAGAAAATATATTTAAAGACAGGTCCTCAGGAGTTCCCTTCATGGCTCAGTGGTTAACGAATCTGACTAAGAACCATGAGGTTGCGGGTTCGATCCCTGGCCTTGCTCAGTGGGTTAAGGATCTGGCGTTGTCGTGAGCTGTGGTGAAGGTTGCAGACGCAGCTCGGATCCCACGTTGCTGTGGCTATGGCAAAGGCCGGCAGCTACAGCTCCTGTTAGACTCCTAGCCTGGGAACCTCCATATGCCGTGGGTGCGGCTCTACATAAAGGCAAAAAGACAAAAAAAAAAAAAAAAAAGACAGGTCCTCAGGACAGAAATCTTTATAATTGGCCTCAAGTGTTTCCCATGTAATACTCCTATCTTCTGATATGCCATGACAAGTCACCAGATTATCACTGCTGAGGAAATAGAGAAGAAAGCTGCCTTCAGGATGTACTTTTAAGTTTGTGAAATATATGCAAAATCAGCATAGTTTTAAAAAACACAAAAAAGCACTTGTCAGTTTTTAAATGAATAATTTTTACAGTGCCATAGAAGTATACTGTAGTCAATTTTGTCAGTAATGGTTTATTTTCCATTAAAATTCATGTGAGAAATAAAACATCAGTGACATTCTTCCCATCAAAATGCATCAGGTGACAATAGCATTTTACCATGTGTTTAAATTATCATTATCTAAGATAGATGACAGTACTTTCAATGATTGCCAGCACTTCTTCTGGAGGTGATGATAATATCTTTGTTATAAGTCTCTGGCATAGAGAATTGAAAAAAAAAAAGCAACTTGCTATAAGGAAAGCCATTTTAGAAACATGAGTTAACATTACTTTTTTTACACCCTGTAATAGACATAGTTTCATCATGATGCCAGAAACAATGCCAAGTTAAATTCCTTTCACTAAATGATTTCACATTGTCAGGCAAAGATATTATAAGCAGATGATACTCAGGATAACACACACTACTGCAAAAGGCTCTTGAATTCAAGATGCTACTTGATTTCCTGAAATACCCAGAATTTCTGCATTTTAACTTTTTGAACAATATGCCCTCTTGACTTTGACATTAAAAAATGTACTGAAGCATGAAAAATTCAATTTCATTATTATCTGATTTCATAGATGCTCAATAATTATTTGCTAAGAGGTAATACCTGAGTTATACATCTTGTTTTCCCACTCCCTGTCTTATTTAATAGGTGAAGGCTGTGGAAAGAGGTAGAAAAGCTGTAGTATAAAAGGAGCAGTTAACACAGTTTCTCAGGATTTCTAAGAACCAAGAACTAAATAGTATTATCTTACTATTTATATTTATACTATTTATATTATTTACAAGGGGAGTAATTTATATTTAAATTATTTCTATTTAAAAGCGCACACACACATAACTATGTATGTGTGTGTATATACATTTACATATACACATACCATGCATATTAAAATCCACAGTATTCCAGGGAGGAGAGCAGAAAAATAGGATTTCCTATTTTCATTAGGGTACTTTGTTCCAAAGCCATACAAAAGACATCCTCAAACTTTTGACTTCTGATGTAATAGTTTTTCCTTCATCCTTGCTACTCAAAGTGTGATCTGCAGAGCAAATGCATCAACAGCACCTCAAAGTCTGCTTAGGGTGCAGAATGCAGGCTCTAAGCCAGACCTACTGAGTCAGAATCTGCTTTTATTAAGTTCCTCAAGTGACTATTCTGAATACTCAGGCTTTAGAAGCACTTCCTTCGGCCACAGAGACTCCTTCAGACAAAGATTATTGATGAGAAACATTCCTTACCCACATTTTATATCTAGTACCTCTAGCTTTATCTTCTGAGAAAAGGAATACTTCAACAAGGTCGTGTTTCTTAGTGATAATCAAGTAGTGTGGCCACTATTCAAATGCTATGAAGCTTGTACAGCTTTGATTCTGCTTTTCCAGGTATCAGGTTCAATCTAAGCTGAGTGTACTCTGTTTAGCAAGGTTCTGCTTCCTTTCCAACTGAAGCAGAATTAACAGGGACTAAATTCATCCAAACAAAGTAAGCACTGACCGGGAACTTCCATATGCCATGGGTGCAGCCATGAAAAAATAAATAAATAGCGTTTCAAGACTACTAAAATTCTTTTGTCATGCCCAAAATTTGATTTACGTAAAACTATATGAAATGGGTTTAATTATTTTATGTTTTACAGACCAGAATATTGAGGCTTATAATTTGGCTGTGGTCATATAGATAGCAGATGGGGTGGGAAATCAGATCTATTACCATCTGATCCCAAAGTCTGTCCCCTTAACTAAAAGGCTACTCTAACTTTCTAAATTAAGGTGAGCCATTGTTAATGTGTGTGTGCATGTGTGCGTGTGTGTGTGTGTTGATATGTGTTCAGGAAATGTGGGGAGATGAGGTTATATATACTCAAAAAGTCTTAAGATCTTTTATCCATCTAGTACTATAGATGTTTATTAAATAGGAACTGATATTATATGCATCAATGTCTATTTCCTCTGTCAGTTATTAATATCTGAAATCCATTTCTCTGTACATATTTTCCCCATTAATTTATAGTACTTATATTATTAAGAATCTCCCCCATTACCGTGATTCCTCTGAATACATTTTTTATCTTGGTGTAGCTGAGTGAGTATAATCACAGACTAGAATATCTTCAAATATTTGCTGATAGGTAAAAATATAATTGCTGTTATGAACATACAAAAGAAAATATTCCGTTACTTCAATACTGAATATTTTGATAACTCTAGAGGAGATGGTAAGACCCTAATAAGACACTGAATATTAATAAGTCTCATTTTCTCAACCTGTAAAATAGGGGTGATGAAGTTTTGCTGATAGTGATTTTATTTGGACATCAAAAGAACAAGTAATATATATGAAATTTTGCTGTCATTCAATAAAAGAAAATAAATAGCTTTGTTTCTTTTATCAGATAGACACTGAAATTTTAATTTATATATTATGAGAGAGTTCATTAGGGAAATATCAATAACCTTATGTTACCATCTTTGTGCTTTTTCTACTGCTTGCACTACTGTATCCTTATATGACTTTTGTACATATTTTTATCCCTCAATTCAGAATGCTGCTTAAATGGCAACTCAGAAAGGACTTCTCTGACCATTGTATGTAAAATAGAAAGCTCTAATTCTCTTAATTTTTCTTCAGAGTATTTGTCTTGAAAATATTCTCTATGTATTTGCTATTATGGGTCTCCTGTCCTAGAATATATTATTTCTAATAGAATAGGAACTCTGGCAGTTTTATTAACCACTCTATCTCCATAGCCAAGAACAGTGAATTACAAATAGCAGATTCGTATCAAATATTTGTTCATTAAATGAATGAAGTAAGTCTATGTATAGCCATAGGCAAAAATTAATCATAATGGCACTTCTATTTTTACTTCTATCAGCTAATGTTCTTGATTATGGAGCAGAAATTACATGCTCTCACAACAACTTCTAGGAGTAGGTATCATTATCTCCATTTTCCAGATGAGGAAATTAAAGTTTAGACTAAATTAGATTAAGTCATTGATTCTCAACATTGGTTGCACATTGAAATTATTTAGTAATCTTTCAAAAATATTGGTACTTAGGTTTTGACCTCAGAGTTCTGATTTAAGTGCAATCTCCGCACTAAAGCAATTAAATTAAAACCTCTAGGAGTAGAGACAGGAAACCAGTATTTGCTTAAAGTTCTCATGTGACTCTAAAGTATGGCCATCATTGAGAACCTCTCACTTGCTTAAATAAATTAACTAAACTCCCCCAGGTGACAGGGTTAGGAAGTGGTGGAGTAGAGATTTAAACCTGGTTTCTTGACTTCTATCCAATGCTTCCTCCATATTTTCTATATCTACTAAGGTAAAATGTGTGGTATATTAGCACCTTGCTAACTGCAATATTTCTGGCTGTGACTTTAAGTAAATTTGGCTATATATTACATATGTATAATGGCACGATTTTAAAGACTGTGATGTTCTCACAATCAGTTTAGTTGCCCTAAGTTAAATAAAACAAACAAACAGAGAGCAATTATTGCCCCCTATTTCTCTGCAGTGTATAGGTGGCTTTATGGTGTAAAATACAGAGAGTCTCTATATCCTGTGCATATGGATTAAAGGCCAAGCCCTTAAAACTATTCATTTAAACACCATAACAGTGTTTAAAAGAATAGAAATGTGTTACAAAACACTCTGCTATGACTTGATAAAACTGAATAGGGAGACATCCAGTGCTGGATACATTACATTTCAAGCCAGGTCTGAAAACTTAAAAAAGAGAAACAGAAAATCAGATAAGGTCTCCATAATATAAAACTTGGGTTGCTAAAAAAAAAAAAAAGGCATGATTTCAAAAGTTTTTAGCTATTTGTCAGTTCCAAGAGCTCATAACATCTCCAGTGTGACAATGCTTTTCAAGATGATAGCCTCAACAGTGAAAGATTTGTTTGTGTGAGCATGACTTTCAGCCAGATTTAGAGATCCAGATAGCCCCATGGCACTGCATAACATAGTGATAAACACCACAGGCTAGGGAGTAAGAAAGACAGGGGTCTGAAGTTCAGTCCTTCCACTTTTTAGCTGTTAGGGCAAGCCTTGCAATATCTCTGAGACTCATTTGTTTTCTCATTAATCAAATGGGAATGAAATTTACCATCACCACAATAGATTCATATGAAGATAAAGGAGATAATGTGGAAATATTAGTATAACACCTGATTCATATTAAATATCCAGTACTTGTTTGCTATTACTAAAGTAATTAAATGTGCTGCTTTCTAGAATTAAAATGGATTTAGAAATATTGGATGGATTCAAGTAGAATAATTCCATATAGGTAAGTATCTGTTCATACTACTTCATTTTTTTTTTTTAATTTCTAACTTTTTATCTTTGATCGCTGCACCTGCAGCATATGGAAGTTACCAGGCTAGGGGTCGAATCTGAGCTGCAGTCACCACCCTACACCATGGCCACATCAACACGTGATCCTAGCTCCATCTGTGACCTGCACCTCAGGTCTCATCAATGCTAATCCTTTAACCCACTGAGCAAGGCCAAGTATCGAACCTGCATCCTCGTGGATACTGGTGGGGTTCTGAACCCACTAGCTACAATGAGAACTCTCTACTTGCTTTTTTACTGTATTAATTACTATGGGAGATAACCAGTAGTTTAAGGACTGTACAACTTAGAAATATAATGAGGATTAAACATATTACAAGCTAGCATACTGAAAGTATTGATCACAGATTAACAATCATAAAAATTGAAATATGAATAAATACTAGTGGTATCTGGAAAAAGAAATGATCATATTGTTTGGAATGGAAAGCAAAAGTTTCTTAGATAAGGGGATTACATAGAAGGCTACTGAGGTAATAAGAATGCCTGTCTATGCTTTCCACTTATTTGCATCTTCATTTACTCAATATATTTTTATTTAGTGCTTACTACTTGCCATTCTGTCTTTGAGAGACTCTGGTAATATAAATGTAAACAAGACGCATACCATGCCTGACCACATGGAGTTTACATTCTGATAACACACGTCAGCAAATTAATGATGTATCATCTATGTGACCTTATAAATACATGATCATTTTAGATAACAATGAATTTTTTTAGTATTTTATTTTCCCCAGTTTTATTGAGGTATGACTGACAGATAAAATTGCATATATTTTGGTTGTAAAACATGATTTTTTAAAGATGTAAAACATGATGATTCTATATACATGTACATTTTGAAATAATAACTTCAGCTAATTCACACAGTCCTCACCTCACAAAGTTAACACTTTTTTTTAATAAGAACATTTACAATCTACTCTCTTAGCAACTGTACAATGTAATAGTCATTACATACTATTTTATACAAGTTAGATAAGTTTATAGCTATAGTGAATAACAGACATCTCAATTATTAATAATACTTACTATGTTATTAACTATAGACTCTGCTTAACTTAGATTCTCAAAGCTCATTAATCTTATTGAAAAATTTTTAAAGGTAAAAGAGAATAATTAATATGAGGTAGGAATTTCAGCAATGGTGGCTGGTGAATCTCAATAGAGAAATAAATAAATAAAATTAGCCAGATATGCAAGCATTTCCAGGAAAATGATTCCAGAAAGGGCAAACTGCAAGAGGATAATCTTGAGGAGGGAATGAGCTGGTTTATTCTACAATCAAAAAGACCACTTGTCCAGAATTCTGTGAATAAGGCAAAAAATAAATGAAAGAAAAAAGGAAATAAAGATTGGGCAAATGTAAGATAACTCTCAAAGGTGGACTTGACCATTTCTGGAAATTGATTGGGATGGATGGTGAGGTAGAGGATTTCAGGTAAAAATCCAAGAGTTTGAACCAGAATTGTTTCTCCATTAACTGTAAAGATTTTGAGAAAAGGAGAAAGTTTGAGGGGAAATAAGGTGTTTGATTTCAAACTACTTAAATTGGAGATGTTGAGACATCCTAGGGATAAGAATCAGCTGGAGATACTAGTGCTTAGATGACAAGTCAAGGTTAGACAGGTTTAAGAAGTCAACAGCTTATAAGCAATATACACCTTCCCGAAAAAAGCAGAGGATGCAGAACAGATGCTTAAAGATCAGTTAGAAGCAGGAGAAAAATTTTTTTTTCCAAATGTAGTTTTTTAATATTTCCTCTCTCAATAGTGTCTCTATCTGCCATTAAATTATCTGTGCTGGTTTTAAACATGAACACAAATTCTTTGATGCCCCTTCCCCTTGAACAGAGGTCAACTTTATTGACTTGTTTTTAAAGAATATATTTTGGTAGAGCTAACGCTGAGTGATTTCTAATGCAAAGCCATAAAAGCCTCTAGAGCTTCTGCTTGGTGCTCTCTCAGAGAGTTTACCCTTGAAACCCAGCCACTATGCTATAAAGAAGTCAGGCACCTACATAGAAAGTCCATACACGGGTGTTCTGGCCACAGTAAGATATCTCAGCATCCGTCAGCATCAAACCCCAGAAATATGACAAAGAGAAACCAGCTTTTTTCAGCTCTCAGACTTTGACCTGTCCAGCAGATGCCAAGCGATTAATGCCCCTGTTAATCCTCCTCCAAATTTGGATACCCAAGCAAAGAAAATATTATTAAATTTTAAACCTAAGTTTTGGCGTGATTCGTTACAAAATCACATATAAATTCAAGTTGGTATAAGTCAGAAATTATTATAATAATGACATTTGTTTTTTACCAAGCCTCTCTTTATTTAATCTATCTCTAAATCCTATGGATTTTTACTCCTACATAATCCTGAAATTCACTCAGTTCTCTCCATTTCCAAAATGACCACAACAATCCAAACATTTATAATTTCTTGCTAGGACAACCTTAGCTTCTATTTCCTACACCACAGCCAGTACATTATATTTTCAAAATACAAATCAAATTATATACATAAAATTATCTATCTATCTATCTATGCACCCCTTGGCTACTAAGCAACTTGTTGTTCTTAGAATAAAATCAAACTTTCTTAGTGTAAGCTATAAAACACTGCATAATATGTCTCTATTTGCCTCTCCAGGCTTATTTCAAAGCAATCTTTACTCTCTAGCTTCTCTGGTCTTCTAATTTCTTCACTCATATTTACTCCATCCACAGCCTTCAGCCATGCTTCTTCATCTCCCTGGAAATGTTTCTCTTCTTTCTTTTCATATTTAAGTTTTATTTACCTTTTAGAGGTTAATTTAATCATTTTTTGGCCAGATAAATCTTCCCATCTCTAGTCAATCATCCTATATAACGTTTTTATTGAGTCAAATGCTCCTTATGACTTTATTTGAAAAGCTGCACTTACGTGTATGTGGATGTGTATTTAATTGTATTTCCCCTACTAAAGAGTAAGCTCAATGAAGGCATAGATAATATAACATCCATTATTGTTCAATATATTATTCACAGAAACTGGTCCAATATGCCTGACATACAGGAGGCACTAAAACAATAATACAAATATTTGTAGACTAAATTAAAAGGAATATAATGCATTTTAGTCAGCTATATAAGGGGAAATCATGATGCTAAGACATAAGTAAGGGAGTTGATAAATTGACTAGATGCTTATCTGTCAAGCTCTATTTTGGTCCTACTGATTACATTATCTGACTTACTTGAGTATCATTTGATTAATAACTGAGAAAAAATGCCATTTTGGTAAATGATCTCCCAGGTTAATTTGAACAAAGACATTAATGGATTGATGTTACTTTCCCAGGATAAAAAATATATTTTTATAGGGAATTCCTAAAGATAC
Source organism: Catagonus wagneri (assembly GCA_004024745.2). Taxonomy (NCBI): domain Eukaryota; kingdom Metazoa; phylum Chordata; class Mammalia; order Artiodactyla; family Tayassuidae; genus Catagonus; species Catagonus wagneri. The sequence continues at coordinate 10,832,434 of PVHT020000230.1, forward strand.
AATTCCTGTGTGTGTGTGTGTGTGTGTGTGTAGCAGAAGTGAAGGAAAGAATAGATATAAACATGAATGAGACAGGCATAGAAGAGAGTAAAAGAGAGGCAAACACTGAATTTAATTATAACATAAAGGGCATAATAAGTAGATGTCGCAGGGAATTTTATTTCTATTATTATTGAATCAGCATTTGTTTTTTGTTAAAAAAAAACAAATAGAAAATGCTAACAGAACAGGCATTGAGTGGCCCCCCTTTTCAAAGATTTAGTAACAAATAACAACATGGAGGTTTTCAAGCAAAAATAGGTATTGCCTCCTGCCCTTGACAACCAGATCTATATACAAATATTTTTATAAATATAAATTATTTTCCTTACTATCATGCATAAATGACATTTCAATAAAATTTTAAGCAAACTTCCAATGTTAAATAACTTCATAAATTTACAGTGTCTAAAAAAATTAGCAGGAAAGGAGTTCCTATCGTGGCTCACCAGAAACAAATCTGACTAGTATCCATGAGGACGCAGGTTCAATCCCTGGCCTTGCTCAGTGTGTTAATGATCTGTAGTGTGCTGTGGGTGCAGGCTGCAGACACAGCTCAGATCCTGTGTTGCTGTGGCTGTGGTGTAGGCCGTGGCTAAAGCTCCAATTCAACCCCTATCCCTAGCCTGGTACCTCCATATGCCATAGGTGCAGTCCTTAAAAAACAAAAATAAATCAACAGGAGAAAGGTACTAGAAACAGTAATTACATTCTTTTAAGTGCTTAAAGATGGTGATATCGGCGAAATGATTTCAAAGAAAATGTCCTCCTTATGCTTGAAGAATTCAATTTTCCTGCGAATAACATAATTATGCTTATTTGCCGATGGCACTGTATTTGTTTATTTTGTATCGATAAAATTTAACACATAGTATGCATGACTATTTTCACCTATTGTGGTTCTTAAACCGAATTTTATATTACCCGTTAATAAGATATCTGTTACATATTAATTAGTACACTAGTGATTATTTTGCTTTTTGGCAAAGGGAAATGTTATATTTATATTTCCTATGCTTCTGATTTTGCATAATTTGAATAATAATGTTTAAATTTAACAGAGTAACAACAAAATGTTTTTGGCCTTCAGGAGCAGTTTCAGTCTGAAAATGGTTAAAATATGATCACAGAAGCCACTCAAAAATGGGCTGAGAGTAAAAGTATTTGGTGGACCTTTCATGTTCTCTACCAGCCATATTTACCTAGAGTTGTTGAGTATTGAAGTGGACTCTTCAAAAATAAACAAAATAATTCCTAACTCTACTTCATTTCTCTCTTTTGGTCCATAAGCCTCAGAAATACAGTTTGGCCACTGAATGAAACTATCTTCAGAAGGGGCTTAATGTTTTCTCCCTACTCCTTGGGTAATGATGAAAGAGCTGGGGCAAATACAAATTCATTTTACAAACTTGAGATTCCACCTTGACCATTCTTAGTGTGACTTGCTTTGTCTTTCTTCCCTTAAGAGCAACCGCATCTCTGTTTCATATGCTCTAAAACTAAGCAGAGTGTTTTACAGTCTGGTTTAAAAAAATGGCTTAGGGGATTCCAACTTGTCTCTGCTTCAGTGACCTTGATTCGTTTATTGGACTGACATAATCCTAAATTTTAAGGATAACTGTCAGTCGAATCAGTACACAATGATCACTGAGCCCCTTTATAGAGGCCCACATTGACAAAATTCAGGGACATATTGGGTCTCTGCAAGTTTTATAAAAATGCCTTTTATAAAAATACTTGTATCTGACATATTTGAATGAAATGCCCGTATGAAAATATATAATTGGAGAAAATGTGGAGTTGTCACTCTTGAAATAGGACACACAGATTTTGTGGTGGTGAAGTGGGAACAAGACCTTGGCATAAGGAAATAAGGGTGTGAAAGAGGGATAAACATTCATGACTTTGTTTCCCAGAGTGATCCCTGGAAGCTTTCTTAAGGAAAATATCTTGGTGTGGCATTCCTCAACTGTTCTGAGTCCATAAATTTCATTTACTGGTAGATCTGACATCTCCTGCCAGATGACTTTGACAATGGCTTGATCATGATTGTTCTTAATCTTAACAAGAGGTCTATGGAAATGCAGTGGATGACCCTAACTTCTATACCCCAGGTAAAACATCTGTTTACATTTGCATATATTTGTTCCACTTCTAGTCTTACAGTTTCCACTCAGTTATTTCATGGGGTATAAAAATATCAAATAGCTGGTGGCATAAGCAAACAGCACAGAGAGTTTCTCCAAAGACAAGGGCCAAACCCAAATATCTGAATGTAACTGGGAAACCTAAGTTTTACCAGCCATCTGGAGGCTCTCTGCTATCAACCCAGATCCCCAACTAATATAGGTCCCCCATTTGTAGGGTTGAGGCAGCAATTTTAAATAGTACTTTCTTTCCAGAGGCATGATGTAGCCTAAGGACTGTTCTCATGTAAAAGATACGTATTAACCAGTCTTCCCCTCTCAAATTATGATAACAATTGCCTTAGGGCTGTTAAGAACAAAAATTCCATGTAGCCGTAAGATACCTGTGTAGATTCCACCATTTGAGGCTACTCTGGCTTCTTGGGAGAGCTACTAAATTTAGCTGAAGTGATCAGTGATACCACCTTTGTTCTGGAAGGATTCCAGGTGAGCCTCAACTTACTGGCCAGGGGTGTGAGAGATAAGAGTGAAGCACGAGATAGATGGGCTCCAGGATAGACATTTACAGAAATCCATCTATCTATACTTCAAGATAGAAATAACAACTGGCACAAAGCACAAAACTGGTGTTTGTATTCTGTGGACATGTTAAACAATGATGATGGCAGGATCAGAGAGGGGCTAAGCTCTGCTTGGGCAAAAGACCCAAAGGTCACATACTCATCATCCTCAGGGTCAAGGAGACCCCAACTACACATGCACAGAGAGGCCCCTCTGGCTCAGAAGGGAGGAGGTGCCAGACAATAATAAGTCTAGAAAACCTTCCTACAATTCTTTTCTTTGGAATCCATCTTGGCTAAAAGATAGGCATGTGGAACAGGGAGGGCCCTGGGTCTGGTCAGGTGTGAAAAATAAAACAAGATAACTGGCCAAAGGAAAGCAAAGACTCAGAAGAATTGCCTTATGTAAGTGGTTTAAATCACTTCTCTGGTGCGCTGCACATTCAGAGGGAGGCTGGCACCCGCATTCCTGCTTTCGGTAGGAATTACTGCTTTGCTTCTGCCTTAGCTAAACAGATTATTCTCTGTGCGATCTCCCACATGCTGTACTGTGTTTCTAACAATAAACTTTGTACCTATTTTTACCGGCCCTGCCACCTTAAAACATTCTTGCTTTCAAGAGGGGGCAAGAATCAGGGCAAATGTGCTTTCAGCCTCTAGCTGGTCTTGTGACTGGGTTTCCTGGTTCTCATCCAGGTTCAGTTCCTGAGCACAGAATTAAGATCTCACCTGAAGCCATCACTCACTGCCGTCTCCCTGAGATCAGCAGAACTGCCTTTTACTTCTACCTTGTGGGCAAAGGCAATTGCTAACACATCTCATAGTACCTGGATTGATGCCTTGGAATAAGTGTAATGATCTATATGGAAATGAAAGGAGAAAACTACCTAGATTTCTAAAGTAAACACTGATGGTTGATGTGATTTCTTCTGCTAGATGTGTCTGGCTCCCGAGAGAGACTGGCCTCATTTTGCAGTTTGGAGCCTTGATGATAACAATCTTAATTAAATACTGTATGACAAAGTTGAATGGATTTGTTTCCAGCCTCTGGCATTCAGATTAATCAGAGTGTCTGAAAATGGGATTTCTCATGGGAAAATGAGCTCGAAGCCAAGATGTAGAAATGAGAGGTGAATATCGTCAGACTATTCTCCATGGGTCTATCATAATTGTACACATCTTGAAAGCAAAGAACTAATTGCCTTTGCTCTGGAGTATCTTTTTAAAGGTTGTTTGTATATTGAACTGCATTGGAAGAAAGAGAAAAAATATCTCCTTCTAGAGCAAAAGTTTATTTTCAGTCTTGGGAAATAGTGTCTCCCCTCGAGCAAAGGACTAGCATGCTCATTATAAATTATTTGGGTTCCATATGCTCAGAGTTACTTTCCTATAATGCAACTCAGTGTATAAGCAGCTGTTATCTGACCCTCTTCATGTGTTCTTGTGGTAACTGGAATTCAGAAAAGTGGCAAGGATGTCAATGTTCTGCCTACTACTCTTGCTGTGAGTAGTAAACTTTTTCTCTGACCTAGGGGTCTTTCGACTCAAGGTTGTCTCTGGTATCGTAAAAGTAACTAACCAGTGAAAAACTAACTTGTTTACTTGAAAGTATGCTAAAGCAGACCCTTCGTAGTTCTTGACACATTCTTCTGACATTCCTAGGAAGCATATACTGAGACCACAAGGCTGAAAAAGAATGACTACTGCTTACATCACCAGAGTCCCTGATGCATCAGGCATGTATCAAAAGCTTTACCAAAAGAACAATCCACATGTCTTCTCATGCTTTAAAGAAATCAAGCTTATACAAGAGTTGAGAATTGTCAACTTCATTAAAAACAAATATACCAAGAAAACTCTAATAATTAGAAAAGGAAACAGCTATCCTTTAGATTTATTGCCTATTTTCCCCTGGTCATTATCAACTACTAGAATCAACTATTAATGAAGGCTTAGAGCAGTGAGACAAAGTAGGGAGATTACATGGCACAAACATAAACAGTTTACTATTAAATATTAGATTCTTCTGTTTTTTTATAAATATTTTATCTGACCGACGGATTTCTCACTTGGCTATCTTTTCCTAAGATTTCCATCTCTTTCCATATTCAATATTCCAACAACTTTTCAGATCTTTTCTCCATTTCTCACCCCAAGATTCAAATTCTTCTTGCTGAGCAATCTTTGTTTCCCTTTACTCTTCAGAATCATGGCCATAGGGCTTGAATATCTGTACATAAAACTGCCTATTTCTTTCAAAACCAGCCAATGTATGGACTAACAGTAACCGCAACCTTCCATGGGTACACTGTTGAAGTATAATTAGGTATACCAGTGTTTATCATAATGCTTGACTTTAAAGAAAATAAAAGATGAAGCTATGAATATCCATCTGCCAACTAGACAGATGATATTTTGGAATTTGAGCAGAAACTTAGTTTTAAGAAATAAGGGGAAATTTTCCAAAGGACAACCCAGGGGAGATGAACCAGAAAAGGGAGAAGATAATTCAGGAAAATCATTTGTAGAAAATCCACAAATACTGCTGAGTCAGGGTTGAGATGGCACAGAGAAAAGCAATTCCTACATAAGGAGCCCAAAAGTCTTGCACAGGCTGAAAATGAGAATCTTATTTGCAAAAGCTTCACAAGAGCCAAAATTTTATAAAAAAACTTTGAAAAGTTTAACTAGTACTCACTTTGTCTATGGTTTGCATATTCTTCACTTTGCAGTGTTTTGGGCTTTTCAGAGTGGTATGGTGAAAATAACATGAAATCATACACAACTAAATTTGAATTCCAGTTCCAGCACTTAAGAGCTGTGTTTTCTTGAGCAATTTCCTTGACCTATTTTTTCATTTATAAATGGCAAAATTATTGCATTAATTATAGATAATATATGTAAAGGTAGTTAGCACAATTCCTGTTACAAAGAGGAAATTAAAGTATTGATACATATTATCACTATAAACATACAATAGAGGAGATATTTTTTGAACCTAGTTATTTGACTCTAATCTGGGTTTCTTTTTACTAAAAGGACATTTAGGAAGGAAATATAGGGCGTGAGCACATCTACCATTCTGAAGCAATGTTTATGTTTGGTACTAAGAAGAAATATACTGCAAAATAAGTTCAGGATCAGTTTTCAGAGACTCCAAAATGTCAGCTTAAGGAATTTTGACTTGAATAGAAAATCAATGAATTATCTGTAGAATAGAATGGTATACTGAAAGCGAAGTTTTAATAAGCGTACTCTAGGAGTTCCCATCGTGGCTCAGTGGTTAACGAATCCAACTAGGCACCGTGAGGTTGCGGGTTTGATCCCTACCCTTGCTCAGTGGGTTAAGGATCCGGCGTTCCCATGAGCTGTGGTGTAGGTTGCAGACACGGCTCAGATCCAGCGTTGCTGTGGTTGTGGCGAAGGCCGGCAGCTACAGCTCCTGTTAGACCCCTAGCCTGGGAACCTCCATATGCCATGGGTGCGGCTCTAGATAAGGCGAAAAAAAAAAAAAAATAAGCGTACTCTAGTAGTAACATGTTAAGAGAGGCTTTTAGAGGTGAGAATTATAAGAAAATGATTGCAATAACACAGCACAGAGCAGCATCTTCCAAAATATTAACCCCAGACAAGTACCTTGGGGAGATTTTGTAATACTAAATTTCTATTTTTGATAATAAAGATGAGAATATTAGAAATTCTGATCAGTTCCATAGTCAAAGTAACACAAATATATTTGTCTGAATAGACATGCCTTTGCTATGTGTTTATTAATTACTAATATTCAAAGATAACTTTAAGAAGTATTAGCCTAAATATAATTATATATACATATGTATATAGTCTTTCCTTACCTCATATAAATACAATCTTTTAAATTATATTTTTAAGCTTATTTCACATTTCTAGCCCTTCTTGGCCTTAGGCAATAGTTCTTACCTGGTGGTTAGAAACAGGTGTGACCAACGTTAGTTCCTGGTCATATTGTCATCCATCTATCATTTACACTTGTCTTTTTAAAGTCAGGGTTCCCTAGCTGAGTCTGAATAGTGCCATTTCAATTTTTTTAGTTGTATTCCCCTTCATATGTAATTTTTTCCTGTAGTCTTCAGCACCTAAAAGTACTTCTGAGATTTACTATATTTATAAGTTTGTAGGTGCATTTCAATGTCTTTCTTACAATTTGTTTGAAGTCGCTGTTTTTAAATTCTAAGTATACTCTGACAATGTCCTCTATTTTCTTCCTTAGTTATTATAATTTCCAAAACAACCTAATCATATACCGCACAGATTTTAAATTTATCAGGCAGTTTTGCCTTGCTGGAAAAAAATATGTTTGTATTAGCTAATTCTGTCATTACTTCCTGGGAATGAAGTAAATAAAAGAGCAGGTTAAAAAAGCCACATGTAGCCTTTACTGTTCATAGTTCAGAATAAATGCTGCTATGTGTAATTAATAAACATTACAGTTATTAAATGAAAAAAAACTGGAGTAGTTTTACACAAACCTCACAAAATATTTTCCTGCCACATGGTATATATGATGTTTTCATTTTCTTTTTAAAATACTCTGAACAGGTAAGAAAAATACCATATGTCATACTTGCACAATTTGGAAATAAATTTTATGCAGAAAAGAAAAAAATAAATGAAAACAATGACAAATGAGAAGCCTTTCATAAGACATTTCTTAGAGTTCCTGTTGTGGCTCAGCAGTAGCAAACCTAATATCCATGAGGATGCAGGTTCAATCTGTGGCCTTGCTCAGTGGGTTAAGGATCTGGTGTTGCCGTGAGCTATGGTGTAGGTCGCAGACATGGCTCAGATACCATGTTGCTGTGGCTGTGGTGTAAGCTCGTAGCTACAGCTCTTGATCAAACCCTAGCTGAGAATCTTCCATATACCATGGGTGTGACCCTAAAAATAAAAAATCCCCCCCAAAAAATAAGACATTTCTTATAGACTCATAGAAAGCCGCATTCGATCCTTGGGGAAACAAATTTAAAAAAGAAATTCTTCATTTCTTTTGTTTTACACTTGTTATAAAGATTTTCTTTTTTTTCCTTAGAATTTGGCGTAAATATCAAGGGAGATGTGTTTATGCTTATTACAAGTAACAATATCATAATATCCAAAGTAGTTTTTCTTGTAATAAATACATAATTGTAAATCTTGCTAAGCATGATATTTATCCTTCAAAAGATAAAACAGAAGTTTACCTGAGTCCAAGAAAATGGCCATGAACTTAATTCTCAATGTTAAATAGGTTCAGAACATCATTTTAGAAAATGGAAAACATGAAATCATCCAAAATGTCTCTTTTGTTCCCTGTGCCAGAACTAAGAATTTTTCAGTGAAATAGTACTCAGCAAAAAAAATCAGTTATAAATATTGACCTTAACTGCATAACATAAGTGGGAAATTTGAAATAAGTATTTTTAATAAAATAGTTAAAATAATAAGCCAGTAAAACAAATACTGCATAAATTGCATTATCAACAGCGAGCAAGGAAAAGAGGTGCAAAAGTAACACATATGTTGAAATGCTGCCTTTGACAAACTTTAAAAAGAATTCATGTTTCATAAAGTCATATTTAGCTATTTAATTTTCTTCTCAAAATTATTTCCATGATGCAAACTACATTTGCCTTGTCTTGTTTCTTTGAAATATAGAAGCTAAAGGTGGCTGGATGGGACAGCAGGAGTGCAAATGAAGTACAGCCTATTCATTTGTGACCCCATTTCATTTCTTCCAAAGAAACACTTATCTCAAAAACAAATCAATGCCATTTCCAGCTGGTAATACATGATAAGTATGAAAATGAGTCCATCTTTGACTAAACATGCAAATTTATATTGCTCTCAGTATCTGGATATGTCCAGTAAGAAGTGGAAGTGGTGAGCTGCTGCTCTGGCTTGGTGACCTGAATGCATCAAATTTCCACTTTTGCCACTCTGTAGGACAGGAATATGATATGTGTAACTAAATGTTCCAACCAGCCTGCCAGTGAGTACATTTCTATTTGGGAATGATAGAGATACTCCCTAAGAAAACAGAATATCATTTCAAGTTGTTTTTTGAATCCTCAATGTGGTTAAATTGACCAATTTATCTCGGAGGGGATTTATTAACTTAATTATCCTCTGGAGACTTTGATTTAATTGGTGTGAGTCTGGACTTGGGCATGGATTTTTACTTTAAAAGCTCTCCAGTTGATTGTAAAGTGCAGGCTGGGATGAGGAGCACTGGGCTAAATGAAACCCTCAGGATATAATCCTGTTTCTCAGAGGCTATTTGGTGACTTCTCCCAGATCCCTCTTCCTATCAGTTATATCTTTATTTCCACCCTAGCTCATCACAGAATTGCTAGATTTCTCCCTCTCCTCAGATAACCTCTCCTAATTTACAGGGAAAAAAAAAATGGGGAGCATGCAGAAGCACACATTTGAGAATGATGCCTTCTTTGGCCCCCTTGCTTGTAAAATTATCTATACCATCATCAGTTCCTTTCTTGCAGTCTCCCACCTCAAGGGAGATGGAGGATTAACTCCTATCCAAGGGCAGTGGCATCCCCTCTGTTCTAAATCCTAGACCCCTCAGGTCTGGGAACGGTATCTTCCAAATGGCCCAACTTTCACCTGTACTTGCAACCTCTCACACATACTGGATCTTTGCTGTCATTACTTAAATCTTTCACATCTTAAAAATGACCTTTCTTAAGTTCTATGCCCCTCTCTGTCTAACCTAGCTCTTCTTGCCTTTGCTTCAGTCAAGCTCTGCTTTTCACTTCAAGCCTCAATTTTCTCACTTCATTACTCCCCAACCATAGCCATGTGTCTTCCACATCATCGATTCTAATGAAAATGATTTTACCAAGGTTAGTGATGACCTCCTGGTTATGAATTCAACAAGTTCTTATTTTGTGACTATTTTGCAGCACTTAATGTTGACCACCTCTCCTTGATAAAGTCTCTCCTCCCTGTGGTGTCATAACACAATTTTTTTCTGTTATCTCCTCACTGTTGCCTCTCTCCATTCATACTTCATTTTCTATAACACATTATACTCTGATATTTTATGTCTTTGCTGATGAGGTTCCCTCTCTCTGGTGTACCCTTCACATCCATCACCATTCTCCTCATTAGCCTTGTTTACTAAGTCTTCAAGGTTCAGATTCTTCCTCTGGTGGGAAGCCTTCTTTGTTGACTTCCAGGACATACAGCTTTATATAGCTATAGCACGGAGTTTATGATAAAATATCATATATTAAATGTATATTAACTTTTGAATCTCCTACTGTCCTCAACCATTGAGATTAAATTCACTGCAGGCAGGGATTTTATCTTAGTTATCTTTTTTATTCCTAGTATTTAACACAGTGTCTGACTGGTACATAAATATCACTTAATAAATAATTGTTCAATGCATTAACATACTATCTTGTTTTACTTTCTAAAAAGCCAAAAAGCAAAATCCTCTTTATGCATCCAACCCAAAACCCAATATTTATGTTGGCACTGGCATATGAAGCCATTCACAATAAGATCTATTTGTCCAGCCCAACATATTTCCCAATTTTTCCTACTCTCAATAAGTTTACATTCTTCCATAATTCATTCACCATTATTTCATTCTCTAATACAGGGCTCTTTCATGGCCCTGGAGCTTTATACATTGTTTTCTCTGCCTTGACAACCTTCGCATTTCCCAATTTCTATATATGTCTATGCCTTCTGAATTCCCTAAATCATTCCTCTCATGAAGTTCTCTTGCTTTTCTTTTTCTTTTCTTTTTTTTTTTTTTTTTTTTTTTTTTTTTTTTTTTTTTTTTTTTTTTTTTTTTTTTTGTCTCTTTACGGCCACACCTGTGGCACATGTATGGAGGTTCCCAGGCTAGGGGTCAAACTGGAGCTGTAGCTGCTGGCCTACACCACAGCCACAGCAGTGCGGGATCCAAACCATGTCTATGATCTACACCACAGCTCATGGAAACGCTGGATCCTTAACCCGCTAAGTGAGGCCAGGGATTGGATCTGCATCCTCATTGATACTAGTCAGGTTTGTTAACCACTGAGCCATGACAGGAACTCTTTTCTTTTTTTTTTTTTCTTTTGGTCTCCTTTCATGAAGTTCTCTGAACTCATCTAGGCACACCGGTTAGCTTATCCTCTTGAATGGAAAGTACTGTATTCATTTATCTGCAGTATCTCATACTGTTACATACTGTGATGAATACATTTTTGTGTTTTGCAAAGTAACTTCTTAAGGAAAGATAATTTCTAGCTCATTTTTTTTCTCCCTATACCTAATACATAATTAGCCCTTAAATATCATTGCTGTTAAATAAATAATTTCCAAAATAAATATTTGGTAATACTCAAGTCAGAGATAAAGTGATTAAGTGATATTTTCATGGTCACTGGTATTTATTACTCAAAGGTTAATATTATCATTTCTGTCTTACGTCCTTCCTTGGTTTTAAATTTTCTTTATGACTTGTTGTCTGCACAATCCTGCCTCTGTGGCTTTAGGGATTTCTCTGGTTGGTTTGTTTTGAGTGTACTGTGTTCTCAGTGAGACTATAAATTCCTTAAGAGCATGATTTGTTCAGTTCTATTCTGTGCTACCTACATTGTGTCTAGTATAGAGGAAAACAAAACATTCATTCATTTAAGTATTTGCGAGTACGGCTACCACGTACCAGGCACTGCTAGTTGTTGAGGATGCTGATACTAATACACAAAGATCCAAAAAAAGTATTAAAAGACTACCTAAGCAACAGAATGTAGTCTATGCCTTAATAAAATAAAAAGTCTTAAAATCTGATAAATTCTGTATTTTCATACCCAGGGAAAAACTTGATTTTTTTAAAAAAAATTTAAATAAATAAATTTAAGTATTAAAATTTTTTCCTTTCTCACCAATCTTGTCTGTGTATTTTGCCTATGCCTTTCATTTTCTTTTGGTATCTATGTCTCTCTCAGATTTGAAACTTCTTTTTTTGTTCATTTTACATTGTATCTTACACTTTTCATGATACATTTTTTTAATCCTGAGTGCATATACAAAGTATCAGACATCCTAAAGAACACACTGTGATCATTTTATCTATAAACTCTCCTGCCACAAGTACTTCTACTGCTATCTTATTCTATTTTATTTATTTTTATTTTATGGGAGTATAGTTGGTTCACAATGTTGTATTAGTTTCAGGTATATAGCAAAGTGAATCAGTCATACATATACATATATTCATTCTCTTTTTCCATATAGGTTATTACAATATTGAGTAGATTTTCCTGTGCTATAGAGTAGGTTCTTGTTAATCGTCTATTACCTACAGTACCGTGTATTAATCATCTATTACCTACAGCACTGTGTTATTCCTATCCCAATTCTTCCCTCCCCACCCCAGTGGTTTCACCTATGGTAACCATATGACTGGCTTTGAAATCCATAAGTTTGTTTCTGTTTTTTAAATAGTTTCATTTGCATAATTTTATTAGATTCTACATATAAGTGATATCATGTAATATTTGTCTTTTTCAGTCTAATTTACTTCACTTAACATGATAATCCCTAGGTCTATCTAGGCTGATGCAAATGGCATTATTTCATTCTTTTTATGGCTGAATAGTATTCCACTGTATATATGTACATTTTCTTTTCTTTTTTTTTAACATTTAGAATGGTCTACTGCTACTTTAAAACGAAGAGAAATCTGCATTATGGGGAAACTGAGTCCTCACACTACTATAATTAGTTTTCCTTCTTATGTAATCAGAATAAGTGGAAAGACTATTAAGTCATTACAGATAGCCCATGTGCTTTATACAAATTACACATCCTGTTAGCAAACACAGGGAATAAAATGTTCTACATTATAGGGGAATTGTAAAGAACCTCACAGATTTATTGTAAACAACAAAAGAAGTCACTTCATTTTAATAATTTGAAATTTCCTTCAAATGGGTAGTTTCTCCTACCAATTTTGAATTCCTTATTCTAATTTTATGAGTTTCAACCTTGTATAAAATAATACATTTCAGGTTTTTTCCTTGGTTGTTTACTTCAGCTAAAACATCAATTATTTATTTCATTATTGTTTTTATTTCTTCAGTTATCTGTGCTTTGATCACAGGATAGTCCACTTTATCTCCATTAAATGTCTAGTCCCTAGGTCATTAAAATTATGTATGTTAAAAATTTGAGTTGTTTCCTTTTTATTTTTCTCTCCCAACTCTCCTAAAATTGTTATTGACTAATTTTAATGATTAAATTTTTACTTCACATTTAAATACTCTCAAAACTTTAATTAGCATATAGCAGAATCAAGAATCACATTTTAATCAACTTTATTTTCCTAAAAGTACATTGTTTAAAATCAACAGGCGTTGCCATCGTGGCTCATTGGTAACGAACCTGACTAGTATCCGTGAGGATGCAGGTTTGATCTCTGGCCTTGCTCAGTGGGTTACAGATCCAGCATTGCTTTGAGCTGTGGTGTAGGCTGCAGACGTGGCTTGAATCTGGCATTGCTGTGGCTGTGACATAGGCTGGCAGATACAGCTCCAATTTGATCCCTAGCCTGGGAACTTCCATATGCCTCAAGTAAAGCCCTAAAAAGACAAATAAATAAATAAATGAATATCATGGGCTGTATTTAACAGTAAGAAAATACATGAACACAAATAATCCCTTACCTTAATATGAAATTATCTTTTGTAATAATAAATGATGTATGAAAGATCCATAGAATAGAAATTACTTTGAATCAATTTGATGATCAATAACCATAGTTTTGACACTAGCTAAATGTAACATTTTACTATTTTTAAACTGTTACCCAAACTATAGTGCTACAGAAAACTATATTTTGTTGGCAAAAGTTTATCAGATATTATTACCCACACCATTATCATTATTATCGCCTACTGTATGCCAGGATCTGAAACAAACACTGGGCCTACAAAGGCAAAGACAAACATTGCTATACACTAAGTAATTCTGTCCTCACTCTCACCAAAATTTATATATTGAATCTTAATTCCTAATGTATGGTATTAGTAGGTAGGGTCTTTGGGGGATGAATAGGTGTGAGGTTGCAGCCTTCATGAATGAGATTAGTGGCATTATAAAAGAGATCCAGGGGAGACTGGATTAAGATGGTGGAATAGAAGGACTGGAGCACAACTTCTCTCCCAAAAAACAACAAAACTACAACCAAATGCTGAGAAGCCTTCAACCAAATGGACTGTAAACTTCCAAAAAAGATATTCTACTCCAGAAGACAAAGAGGAGACCACATCAAGAGGTAGGAGGGGCGATTATGTGATAGAAGCAACTCCATACCTCCTGGGTGGGAAGTCCCCCAGACTGGAAAAAACTGCACCACAGAGACTCAGCTACAGGACTCAGAGTTCTGAGCCTCACGTCAAAACCCCATGCCTGGGGATCGGGCACAGGGAGAAAGAGCCCCCAGAGCATCCGGCATTGAAAGCCAGTGGGGCTTGTGTGCAGGAGCTCCACAGGACTGGGGGAACAGAAACCCCATTCTTGAAAGGCACACACAGACTTTCACGTGCACTGGGTCCCAGGGCAAAGCAGTCTCCATAGGAATCCGGGTGGAACCTGACTACAATTCTTGGAGGATCCTTCTGGGAAAATAGGGATGACTGTGGCTTGTTGTGGGGGAAGGGCACTGGAGGTGAAGCTCTCGGGAACATTCATCAGCCTGCATTTCTCTGGAGGTGGCCATTTCTGGGAAAATCTGGTCCCCCCCATCAGCGCTGAGAAGCCCCAGGCCAAACAATAATCCAGGTGGGATCACAGCCCCACCCATCAGGAAACAGGCTACCTAAAGACCCCTCAGGCACACAGCCAGCCTCTAATCTCATCCAGAGACAAAGCCCCACCAACCAGAGGGATAAGAATCAACCCCACCTACCAGTGGGCAGGCATCAGTCCCTCCCATCAGGAAACCTACAACAAGCCCCCTCCATACCAGCTTTAGCCACAGGGGAGGCAAATGCCAGAAGTAAGAGAGGCTACCACTCTATTGTTGGCAAAAAGGTCACCACACCAAAAACCTATAAAAATGAAAAGACAGAAAACTATAACCCAGATAAGGGAGAAAGAGAAAAGCCCAGAAAAATATCTCAGTGATGAGGAGATTATCAGCCTCTCAGAAAGAGACTTTAGACTGTTGCTGCTGAAGATGATGCAAGGCATTGGAAATAAACTGGAGGCAAAGATTGATAATTTACAGGAAACACTGAGCAGAGAAATACAAGCTGTAAAAATTAAACAAGAAGAGATGCAAAATACAATAACTGAAATAAAAAATTCATTAGAAGCAGCCAACAATAGAATACAGGAGGCAGAAGAACGAATCAGCAAGGTGGAGGACAGATTAGTGGAAATCACTAATGTGGAAGAGAAAAGAGATAAAAGATTGAAAGGAAATGAGCTGAGACTCAGAGAACTCTGGGATAATGTTAAATGCACCAACATCCGTATTATAGGGGTGCCAGAGGGAGAAGAGAGAGAGAAGGGGACAGAAAAAATATTTGAAGAGATAATAGCCAAAAACTTCCCTAATATGGGAAAGGAACCAGTCAGTCAAATTCAGGAAG
>PVHT020000230.1:10848814-10867329 GCA_004024745.2 Catagonus wagneri
GAGAAAAGAGATAAAAGATTGAAAGGAAATGAGCTGAGACTCAGAGAACTCTGGGATAATGTTAAATGCACCAACATCCGTATTATAGGGGTGCCAGAGGGAGAAGAGAGAGAGAAGGGGACAGAAAAAATATTTGAAGAGATAATAGCCAAAAACTTCCCTAATATGGGAAAGGAACCAGTCAGTCAAATTCAGGAAGTGCAACGAGTACCATATAAAATAAACCCAAGGAGAAACACCCCCAGACACATATTAATCAAAATGACCAAAATTAAAGACAAAGAGAAAATTTTGAAAGCAGCTAGGGAAAAGAAACAAATGACATACAAGGGAACCCCAATAAGGTTGTCAGCAGATTTTTCAGCTGAAACTCTGCAGGCCAGAAGGGAGTGGCATGATATACTTAATGTGATGAAAGGGAAAAACTTCCAACCAACATTCCTTTACCCTGCAAGGCTCTCATTCATATTTGAAGGAGAGACCAAAACCTTTACAGATAAGCAAAAGCTAAGAGATTTCTGCAACACTAAACCAGCTTTACAAGAAATCTTAAAGGAACTTCTCTAGTTAGAAAAGCAAAGGCCACAACCAGAAATAACAACACCACAAATGACAAGACTCACCAGGAAAGGCACATATACAATAAAGATACTAAATCCTCCATGCACAACTGTGCTACCAAAATCAGAAATTGTAAGAGAGCACAAATGCAGGTCACTGGAGACGCATGTGCAATTAAGAAACCAACAACTTAAAACAATCTCATTTATATATAGACTCCTATATCAAAACTTCAGGGTAAAAAAAAAAAAAAGCAACAAAAACCCCAAACAGTTAATACAATGGCAATAAGAACATATATATCAGTAATTACCTTAAATGTTAATGGACTGAATGCCCCAACCAAAAGACATAGACTAGCCGAATGGATACAAAAACAAGAAAACAACCAATGGATCACTGAAGAAATCAAAGAGGAAATAAAAAATACCTAGAAGCAAATGACAACAAAGACAGGACACTCCAAAACCTCTGGGATGCAGCAAAAGCAGTTCAAAGAATAAAGTATACAGCAATACAAGCCTACCTCAGGAAACAAGAAAAAGCTCAAATAAACAACCTAACTTTACATCTAAAGCAGCTAGAGAGGGAAGAAGCCAGGTCATGGAAACAACCTAAATGCCCATCGACAGAGGAGTGGATAGGGAAGATATGGTACATACACACAATGGAATATTACTCAGCCATTTAAAGGAATGGAATAACAACATTTATAGCAACATGCATGAACCTAGAAATTATCATACAAAGTGGAACCAGTCAGACAATTAGACAGCAACACCCAATGCTACCGCTTATATGTGGGAACTATAGAGACATAGTGAACTTCTTTGAAGAACAGACAATGGCTCACAGATTTTGGAAAACCTTGGTTTTTCAAATAAGACAGTCTGGGGGGATGCACTGTGGGTTTGGGACACAAAATCTATCGAATTGACTTATGATCTTTGTTCACCTATAACTGAAATAAAATTCATTGTTAATAAGAAAAAATAAATAAAGTCTTAAAAAAAAAAAAAGAGAGATCCAAGGGTGAGGGGAGAGAGATACCCAAGAAGAATCTCTCACATGTGCTAACATGTGAAGTTGCAGTTTGAAGGTTAAGAGGAGGAAGCTGTCCTGATGAGACATGATCTTAGACTTCCAGCTTCCAGAACTATGAGAAATGAATGTTTGTTTTCTATAAGCCACTCAGTTTATAGTATTTTTTATAGAAGCTGGAGTAAAGTAAGGCCAACATTGAACTAAAAATAACCTTAACATGTTATTAAATCCAGAAAAGCAGTAATTGTACTGAGGAATATTTAGAATTTACAGCTGAGAAAAGTCTATAGTAATCAATTTGTACATACTCCCTCAATTTACAAGAGAGCAAACTCAAGCTCGAGAAAGGTTTAACAGGGTAAGTAAGGTCATACTCCCAGGAAATGGGTGAACTGGAAATAGAAGGTTCTTCCATATATCTATGGAGTACCCCTCCAAATACCTAAATGGAATCATTTATTTGCTAACAATTTCCATATTTTTTCTAGAAATTTCTATGGTAGGCAAGATACATAGAATGTATTTCTGAACAATTTTTGCAAGGGCATGATAAAAATGCAAACTTTCTGTTCTTGTATTTTTTAACTTTTAAACGAGCTAACATAAATGCCTCACTAGTCATCTCCATCAAAAACATGTAAACATCATTAAAATATGCACATTGTGAGAACTTGGTAAAATTTATTTGCTCATAAAAATTCTATAAAAATCCAAAGTACTATTTTTTAGAAAAAATGACCATCATGATACTTGAATGTATGATAAATATCCATATTTAGACAATCTGCCTATCTTCTTCACCATATGTCACTCTATTAATTGCTAATACCATCCTTATTATGCATCATCTCATCTGTAACATTATTCCGTGAAATTAAGACAGCATCAGTAACAACTATAGAAAAACACCTGCTATGTGTGTTTCTGGTTGATAAATTTCAGCAGGCTCTTTCTGGTTTGCTCTTGGGCAAAATTTTCTAATTACCTTTGCATAACAGGAAGCCTTCTACTAGGGCAACTTTGTCTGATTACAATCAGCACACTACTGTCTTCTTAAACTGTTTATTCTAATTAACTAAATCTCCCCACAATATTTATTCAAAATGTTTATTTAGCAACTATCATGAGCACAGTAATATGGGCACAATGGTCACTGGACTAAAATTATGAAGAAGAATAAAAACATGAGAAGGAACTTATAACAGCTGTGCAAGAATTTTGAAAATCATAGGACCCACAAAGTCCTAAAGAAATACTGGCTAATTAGGGTTATAGCTCTTATATTTGGCCAGCAATTTTCTATCACCTAAACTGTATGTCATGTTTTTTTTTTTTACTTTGTATATAAATAAAATAATTGAGCCTGATGATGGTCCTTCTATTTAATCAAAGGGTGTAGGTGGATAGACCACAGTGGTAACTCTTTTCTTGGCAACAGCCAAAACAGATCCCTGAAAATCCAAGTACTGTATTTATCTATTTATGTATCTTTTTTAATGACTGCATCCATAGCATACGGAAGTTCCTGGCCAGGGATTGAATCTGAAATGAACCTGGGACATATGTTGCAGCTGTGGCAACACTGGATCCTGTAACCCGCTAGGAATCAAACCCACGATCCACTGCGTAAGATTCTTAAACTAGTGTGCCACAGGGGGAACTCCTTGAAGACACTACAAGTGTCAATTATTTTGTTTTTTCTGAGGTGGTTTTGGTTGAAGGAGCAATCTACTGCCCATGAAATGATTAGGAATCATGCTAAAAAAGACAGGTGTAAATGCTAAACTGTGTGGTAAAGACAGTAAATGTGAAATTATGTTAAAGAAGTGGGTGTAATGGCTAATAGAAATCAGGAAATAATTTTTTGATGAGGCAAAATTTGCATAAGACTTTGAAAAGTGGACAGAATATGGCTAATAGGTGTGCTTTCATTTAGGACAGGTCAGACATCTATTAAAATTAGGGCTGTGATTCTGTTCAGCATTAAGATGCTGGTAAAAATCTTCAGTAAGAGTTAAAGAAACAGTTGGGTGGAGATAAATCATGAATGGTTTTAGAAATCAGATGAGCTAACAATTATTAGCCACCGCACCATTACAACTACCAGCACTTCTATCCATTATATACTTGTGTTTTAGTTCATATACTAAATGTTTTTATTTGGATTCTCCTCCTTCCATTTTCATACAAATTATTAACTCTCTGTGAGGTAGGCATTGCTATATTGCAGCACTCCTTTTATAGATAAGAAGTCTGATATAAAGAAGGTCGATTATTTAAGTAGATGACCAGGTATTTAAACTGGCATAGTCTGATACCTGAATTCATCTACTTGATTATTTCTCCTCACTAGCTTACAGTATGAAAGTAAGAAACAACATGGGGCCTTTGAACACTCAGGGTATAACAAGTGATATTTCGATGGGATTGATGTGATAGCAATATATATAATAAATCGTAGTCCAAATGAAAAGACATGAGACAGATGCAGTACTGGAACTAACAGAATGGTGACAGTGGTAATGGAGGTTTATGGGTACTTCCAGAGACATTTCAAAGGAGGAATGACATAACTCAGATTCCTGGGCTCAGTTCCAACCTATATTGTGGGATGGAGCTTCTTCCATAACACTAAGCAATTCTTAGGAAATGAGCCAGGTGACCTACAAGTCAACTCAAGTCTGAAATTATATTTCTACCTGGAGACAGCATCAGATTCCACAGGTTAAGTTTCAGTCTACAAGACTGCCTCCAACTCCCCATCCTGCCTTCACTTTAGATGCTAGTCTCAGTCCAGGTTGTTGCCTGTGCTACTAACCAATTGGCTACAAACTGAAGGTTCTCAATACTTCCTTCTTGGACTTCAGATATCAGTCATAAGACCCTGTTTGTTACCATACTTCTGACTGACTGGCTATACATCAGAAATTTCCAAGACCACAACCTCTTCCGGGTTTGATTTTTCTGCTAGAGCAGCTCATGGACCTTGGACAAATATTTTATTTACTATATTACTGATATATTATAAAAAGATATAATTCAAGAATAGCTTGACCAAAGACATGCATAAGGCAAGGCATGGGGAAGGGGCTTGAAACTTTCATACCCTCTCCTGGTACAGCATTCTCCTCAAATCTCCAAGTGTTCACCAACCTGGAAGCATTCTGATCCCAGTCCTTTTGCAGCTATATAGAGGCTTCATTACAAAGGTGTGACTGAGTAAATCACTGACCATAGATGACTGATTTAACTTTCAGCCCCTCTCTTCTCCCCAGAGGTCATGGGGTGGGGCTGAAAGTTCCAAACCTTTAATCACATGGTTGGCTCCAATGGCAACTAGCCCCATTGTTTGGTGCTTTCCAAAAGTCATTTCATTAACATAAAAGGATCTTTATCACTTTCAACACAGGAATTCCAAGAGTTTTGGGAGCTGTGAGCTAGGATGTGGAAAAATACCATTACACATGAGAAATACATTCTGGTTATCTCATTACCAAGGCTGTTGCCCCCTGTATCATACCCCTGCCCCTCCCTCAAATGGAAACCAATGACCATTATCTACATTTCAGGAGGAAGCTGCAATGATCCAAAACAAGAACTGCCTAGAACCAACTAGGTCCAAATGGCAGAAGATTTGACTTTCAGTAGACCTTAAGCCTTATTATACATCTACTGTAATATATTATTATGCAAAATGACACACCCATTGGCCACTAGACAGTTGATGACTGCCATGATAACAACTGGAAAAGTATGTTTAAGGACTGAAAAGGAGAGTTGTGTCAGTTCCAGGTCCAGACCACATTCCTGTTCTCAGGTAACTCCTGAATATTCCTACCATTCTTTTCCTCCTATATATTGGGTCTCTCTCCTAAATTGGGTTGAGAAGCTGATTTGTGAACTAGGTTCCTGCTTCTCCATTCTTTGTTCATTTAATAAAGCTTGTTTTATTTCAGCCTCAACATTGGTTTCCTTATTGGCTGTGTGAATCTGACAGGAAAATAACCTCCTGGGCCAAGATGGCTTGGCCGGGGCTAAGGCCCTGGCATGAGTCCAGTCAGCCAATCCCATTAAAAAAATCTGAGGGATCAAATACATATTTTTTATAAATCACATCATAATGACATGACCTTTCTAATTTCACTTTGTAACCTTTCATGTATTCAAACTGGAATGCTTATCCTCCCCTACCTTTATTCCCCAGATACGCCAATTCATTTCGTGATTTTTCCCCATGACATATTTTCTATATTTGGGATGACTTCCAACTTCCTCTGTTGAAATATAAAATAATTTCCAGTTTCTGCCCTTATGCTACTTCCTCCAACACAATTTCTGACCATTTCCAAACAAAGAAATAATCTTCCTCATCTAAATTTTGCAGAGGATTGTATCTCTGTTGTTAACAAAACAGTCTACTGTGTATTCATTTTGCATTTATACCTTGTAAATCAATACAAAATAATAAAAAACATGATGTACTGATATACTGTGCATCCCATATAGTGTTCAATCTGGCATACATACTAATATTCATTAACGTTTGTAGAATTCAAAATAAATTATCAGGACATTAATAAATGAATAAACAAATAACTGGAAGATTGATTGAATAAAGAAATTAAAAGGTGACTGCCTGGTTTTTACCACACCTTCCAATATTTTTTTTTTGGCTTTCTTTCCTAATCATCCCTTAATCACCTCGTCCATCACTCCTATGAATGGTTCTGCCATTGTGCCTTAGAAGACAAAAACATTGGGATTGGCCAAATAAATACTGACTGAAAATTAGTCAAAAAGTTTTTTTTGTCCAATCTATCAGTATTAACTCTCCTAAATGTTTCTAGTTAACAATTATCAATTCTCAAATAAATGCTGTTTTTTTGAACAACATGAATGTCTAAAATAAATATTCTACATATTATTATATACATGAATAAATATTCTAAATATTCTATATACATGCATAAATCTGATTATATGCATAAGCTCTAGCTTTTGGATATCCATTGCATTTTCAACAAAGGAATAATTATTTCTGTAATGGTAAACTGTCAAATAACTCATATACATATCCCATTTAGGGAATAAAAATTATTTTCTGAGTTTGTATAAAATCCATTAATATTAATTTCTGAATTGCTCTTTTTCTTTTAATTCATAATTTTGTTTGTATGAACTTTCAGTCCCTTTAAAATCACTATTTCTTGATAGTTCAACCATGCAATACATAGACAGCAGCTATATTAATGACCTCTCAAAGGTGCAGTGCACTGATACTGCTATTTATGCTGCTGTCTGGAAAAAAGCATATTTATTCTGTTCAAGCACCCATGAGACATGAAAACTATTCTTTGTTCAGTCTCACAGTGGATAGTCATTTTAAAACTCCAATCACTATTTCAGCATGCTCTCTCCATTACTATTTCCAGCACCACAGCTAGTAATTTCTAATAGCAAAATTTCTTTATGAACCATACACACATGTGCTGTGCATACAATGAGCAAATAAAGTTGTGTATAAATGACTAATATCTGCAGAAAATGAAATATTAAGATGAAATTATAATAATATATGAATCTTAGCTATGCACATTCTAAACCTTCCGACTAATGACATTACTGTTGCATGAAATATACATATATATGTCTCTCTACATACATGTTTCAATTATCTATCTTAGAATCAAATAAAATAATCATATATTAATATTCAAAAAATAGTTCTTGAGATTTAAGTCAGTACAGAGCTATTCTTTGTGCTACAGGGTCTATGAAAAACAACAAAATAATGTAACATTATTTTGTCCTTTGAACAATTTACAATTATAATAAATACAGTTCTTTTTATTGAAATGAGAGTTTTGAATAAAAAAGATGGTTTATAGTATCAGTCTCACTTTATGCAATCTTTAAATTCCATGATCTGGCTATAACTTGTCTCTTTATGTAAGATTTGGTCCCTGCATTAATATTAATCTCCCTTTCTAGGATCTAACCTTTATTTTCTCATTCTTACTTGCCATAAAAAAATGTAAACATCTAATTTATGTAAAATTGAAGCAAGATATGCGAATGCCTTTTTAAATCACAATTTTCACTTTTGTCCCTTATAACTATAATTTGTCTTGAGTGGAGGATACCACAGAAAAGCAACCTTATAGAGTTTACTGTTCTATTCATGGCTGGGACATTGATGAAAGTAACTCCTATAATACTGATTACTCCGTGTCCACTTTACAAAGAACAGTGCAAGATATTTCATACCTCAAAGCCAGGGAAAAGTCTGCTTTTGTTGTGGCATTGTTTTACTTTATTTTATAGACAACGGTTTTCGTGTAAACTTCTTGTTTGACAGCTGTCATATTTAACAGGTAAATCATTCTTAAAAGTCATTTTTCTGTTTGTTTTTTACCAACTTGTACATAAGCTTTTGTTTAGGATCATTTAACTGTTTTACCTAATCTTCTCATTATCCCTATTACACTATTTTGTTTTAATCTTATTGTACAAGTGGTATTTTGTAAACCTTTCATAATGAGAAAGGTAATGAATAAAGTCTACCTGTGACATGAAAGTTTTTCTTGAATCTGAGAAAAATCTAGGCTCTCCTTTCTTACTCTGGGTTGCCACTGCCATTTTTTATTTGCTTCCATTTTATTATTTTCTATCCTCCCTTAATGGTCTAAAATCTGGCTTCCTCCCCAGACCATGAATAGTCTTTCTTAAGGACTTTGTCATTTTCCAGACATCTGAGCTTGGGAGAGTGACTGGATCTCTCCATGCTTTACAAGATCCATTTCTAAAACAGAGATAATAATGCCTCCATTAGTTTGTTTCAAGGATTAAATGAGATGGAGTACATGCAGTGGTTAGCACAATGCCTAACATAGAATAAGTGCCTAAAAAAATTAAGCCTATAATGAAAACGTTGTAGTAACTATGGATAATCTAATATACAATTCCATTTTTAAGTTTTTTTATACTTATTAACAACAAAGTTTTCTAATCTCATAGCCTTGAACACCATCTTTGACTCTTGTCACTTTCTCCTTCCATATCCAATCAGTTGTCAAATAGTTTGGTTTTTTTTTTCAACTTTACAATAGTTTTCAAATCTGTCTCTTCTTTATTCACTGGAATCTGTCTGTCAGGACTCTATAGGGTGTAGTGACTCAGTGAAAATGTCGCCCTGAAGGAGAAGAGGAACTGATGGAATTTTGAGTACTGAGACACTGAAATGCTCAGAGATGCCATTATTAAAAGTAACAATAGCAATAAACAAGAATGCCAGGAAGCCAGAACCAGGTGTTCATCTTAAAATATAGCCTGATAAAATTTAGAATAAAGGAGTCTCATTTAGTTTATATGGAAACATTTAATTTGTAGAAGGTGGTGCAAGTAAATCTTACTTGCAATTACTGGTAATCTGAAAAGCCAGAGCACTCACTGATTTGTCCTAGTTTAAATTTACTACAAAGGAGGTGCTCCACCTCCACTGCCACCAACATCACTACTATAGGACACATAAGCAATTACAATGGCAAATTATACAAGTAGAAGTGCAAAGACGCTTAAAAAAAATCCCAATCCACATTAATACTGATAATTCATGATAAAAAAGGCCAACAAAGTTACCACTGCCTTACAATACATATTTTAATGTTCTGATTTGTTATTATATGATTTTTAGATTGCAAACTCCTTGAGAACCTGACATAGCCGTTTGCATACATATTTTCAATAAATTTTGTTAAAAATATCAGCGAAACATTTCCTGCATTACAAGTTGAAGATTTAATTGAAATTTACGTTCAATGGAATGAACTTCAAACTACTAAAATTTACCGAGAGCATTCTTATTTTAAAGATTTTTCTTTACCTTTACATACTGGCCTGTGATCACTCCAAGCAGCAAAGACTTCAGCTATCCGTTGGCAGGTGATGCTCTTAGCACCCTGTAGGACATAATCTTCATCACAAGAGAACTGCACAGTTGATCCAAGGCTAAAATTGAACAAACGATTAAAAAACAGGATTAGAAGCATATAACGTAATGATTAGGCTCCAGTTCTACTGGCAATATTCAGTAAGTCAAAAATGTTTCATAGTGAACAAAAAACATTGCTCCCTTTGGAAACAAATATATGAAAACATGATTTGTACAAACATATAATAAAAATAATAAACAGATGAATCTACTGTAAATCAATAATATGCAGGTATTGGTAGAAATTGTAGAAAGCTGTCATCAACTTAAATTATCTTGTTATTACTTATAGAAGCCAAGCTTAAATAATTGACTACATTTCCCATCATAAGTAGGTGGTAAAAATGAAGCAAAAAGTGGACTTGAATTCCAGTGCTTGTGTTTTTTAGGACTTCTCTAGCAGACATTTATATGTATATTTACTTGGACATGTATTTGGGTGTCTGTACACACACACACACACACACATTGAGGGTCGCAAAACTGTGTTGATTGTTTTTTATATAAAAATCACCAGTTATTAACTAATTGCAATTTGGATTTTTTTCCCTTTCCAATTTCTTAGGGTAACAAGCTTTTGTTTGTTTTTTTCTGAAATTAAAAAAAAAAAAAACTGACCATGTATTTTCTTTCCTAAAATCCTTAAGCAGCAACTCACCAGCAAAAATGATAAATAAATAAACCACAAAAAACAAACAAAAACTATGTTCTAAATGTGGCATAGAAAGCCTTGCAGCAGTAAGTCCCTGCCAATTACTCTACCTCCTTTCTAATTCAATGCCTCAAGTCATTAGCAACTCTAGCAACTGACAGTTTTTGCACATGCCATACTGTTTTCTGTCTGCACTGCATTCCCTGCCTCCTCTGCCTGGCAATGATTACTTGTACCCTCTTACCCAGCCAGTGCCTGAACAGCTCCTGTTCAGCATTCTAAGCTTGTCATGCCATGCGATTGCATAATCACATTTGTGTTGTTAAAACGTATCTCTGGAATAGCGTGGAGGACAGTTTAAAAGAAAGATTAATTAGAGGCCAGTAAAACAATAACTCAAGTAGTTTAGGTCAAGGGTTGGTTGGTGACTGTGTTCATGCTGTAGGAAAAATTCGCTTTACTGTCTTTTTTTAATACATCCCAGGGCTAAAAATGGTCTCCACACTTTTAAACATTTGAAACAAATATCACAAAAGAAATAATATCTAATCGAATGTAAAAAACAATGTATTAAATTCTGATTTCAATGTCCATAAATAAAGTTTTATTGGAACACAGCCACACTCTTTCATTGACATATTATTTGTAGTTATTTTCATGACACATTAGAGTTGAACAGTTTGAATTAAAGACTCTTTGGCCTACAAAGAGTAAAATAATTACTATCTAACATTTTGTAGAAAAAGCTAGCCAACGTCTCATGTAGGCTAAAGATGATACAAGACCTGAAACTAAGGGGCTGTATGGCAAAGAACCAAAGGTTTAATATAGGTAAAAATCTGTGTTAGAATGTACTCTCACCCAGAGCAATTTTATTTTTTTTCTTCCTTTCTTTTTAAAAAGTGGTTTTACTTTATCTATTAAACACATTCAGAAAAGTGTACAAAACAAAATCCATAGCTCAGTGAATTATCATGAATGAAACATTCATATAATCAAAGAATAGATTATCTCTAAGGTCTTGTACTTATTACTCCAAGTTTTAGTCAGATCACGCTACAGCCTACGAAGCTTTACAAGTTTACCTAATGGTCAACTCTCCGCCCTTTTTAACTTCATCATATCAGTAAATGGAAACTATCCTATGTGAAGATCAAAATCCTCCGAGTCATTCTTTTTTGCATTTTTATTATATTTTAATTTTGTATTAAAGTATATTTGATTTACAATGCTGTGCCAGTTTCTGATCCAAAGTAAAGTGACTCAGTCACACATATACACACACTACT
Organism: Catagonus wagneri; assembly: GCA_004024745.2. NCBI lineage: Eukaryota > Metazoa > Chordata > Mammalia > Artiodactyla > Tayassuidae > Catagonus > Catagonus wagneri. Next base: position 10,860,351 of record PVHT020000230.1, read on the forward strand.
TTTTTATATTATTTTCCAGTATGGTCTACCCCAGGAGATTTGGATATAGTTCCTTGTACTATACAGTAGGACCTTACTGTCTATTCATTTTAAATGTAATGGTTTGCATCTATTAACTCCAAACTCCTAGTCCTTCCCACACCCTCTTATTCTCTACGTCTATTAGTCTTTTTCTGTTTGTAGATAGGCTCATTTGTGCATATTTTAGATTCCAGATATAAATGATATTAAATGCTGTTTGTCTTTCTCTTTCTGACTTACTTCACTTAGTATGATAATCTCTCGTTGCATCTATGTTGCTCCAAATGGCATTATTTCATTCTCCATACTGCTTTCCATAGCTGTTGCGCCAATCCACATTCCCAGCAGTGCAGAAGGGTTCCCTTTTCTCCACACCCTTTCCAGCATTTGCTATTTGTAGACTCCTCGGAGTCATTCTTGACTTATCTTTTTCCTATTACTTTTCACATTCATCCCATTGAGCAAATCCTGTTAGCAACTCCCTCTCTCTCTCTCTCTCTCTCTCTCTCTCTCTCTGTCTCTCTCTATCTCTCTTTCTTTTCTTTCTTTCTTTTTTGCTTTTTAGGGCCAGGCTAGGGGTCAAAGTGAATCAGAGCTACTGCTGGTGGCCCATGCCAAAGCCACAGCAACGTGGGATCTGATCCACGTGTGCAACCTATAGCTCAGCTCACAGTAATGCTGGATCCCCAACCCACTAAGCGAGGCCAGGGAATGAACCTGCATCCTCAGGGGTACTGGTCAGATTCATTTCTTTTCTGCTGAGAGACAACGGGAACTCCCATCTGGTAACAACACTTTCAAAATCAAGAACCTGGCATTTCTCACCCCTGCAATGTCACCTGCCTGATCTAAGCCACCGTAATTTCTCATTTATCTTAATGTCAACAGTCCTTTTTCCTATGCTATCAGTTTCCTGTTCCTGTTCCTGTTCCTGACACTCTGCAATCCATTTTCAATAGTGTCCATGGCAATTTTTTAGAGGATAGCTCAAACTGTGCCTTTCTTTTGTGTCAAGTTCTTCTAATATTTCATCATTTCACTCTGGGTAAAGGTAATTGTCATACGAATGGTCTGTGGGATCTTCACATGCTGATTCATACTTAACTCATTTCTCACCACTTCTCCCTCAATCTCTGTTCTTTAGCTACAGTGGGTTCCTTGTTCTGGCTTGAACTTATTAAGCATACACTTGCCTCATGCTCTCTACTTTTGTTCTTATGTAAGTCTGGAAAATTCTTCCTCCAGGAGTCCATATCTGTCATATTCTCACTTCTTTTTATTCACCTTATCCATAAGGCCTTCTTTGACTATTCTCTATAAGAGAGCTACTGTTAAACCATAATATTCTTCCATGTTATTTCCTGTAGACTATTTGATGCATTGTCTCTTTATTGTGTCTCTCCTCTTACCAGAAAAACCACACACACTTATCTATTTTGTTTTCCAAACTGTCAAATGTATCCCAGTATTAGTAGTTTGTTAAATACATATTTTTGAGTGCATATTTTTATTATACACCTAATAAAGTGAAATATATATATTTAACAACATAGGTTTATTGTCAAAAATGGCAAATCCAGAGAAACCATATCTCTATAACTGGACACATACATTCTTGGTTAAGATGCTGTCTCAAGGCTATTTAAATTGCTTATAATCCACATGCACTTGACTCCTACTCCCAACACATTCATTGTGCTCCAGGAACAAAAAAGAAAACAATGTGATTAGAGCACACAAATGAAGAGGATAGGGATATGAAATTAAGGAAATGATTAGAGATTGAGGACAGATAATTTATAAATTTGTACACCACAGTAAAGAGTTTAACCTTTACTCTGACAGAATTGGGCAGTTGTTACAGAACTATGAACCAAAGGAATGACATTATGTTATTTTATATTTGAAAGTGATCTTATCATCTTCTGGGCGAAGGACAAACTTTAAAAAGCAAAAGGCAGAAGCAGGGAGTTCACTAACAAGCTGTTAACAGTAATCAAAATTCCCATGCAGATGATATGATTGTGATTTATACTAAGGAGGAAGTGGTTAGAAAGCAACACTGGTAAAACATTTTTTTTTAAATACCTTAGTGTAAGATCTGGCCCACAGAAGTCATTTTAATTACCGTTTCTCTCTAATTTTAATGAGTTAATGATTCCATCAAGGTCACGGTATTTGTCACAGATGATTATAATATTCTAGTTTAACAAGTCTCTTCTTACTAAAAGTAATAAATTACATCTTGTTTAAGTAAAACGTGTTTGACCTTGTTTCTTTTGATTATAGAAAACTATAAAGACAGACAATCTGCGGTAATAAACACCTAAGTTCTTTGCTACTGGACCCATGCCAAAGACTGGCACTGATGGTCTCTGAAGTTTCTACTCACACCCCCAAAGATTAACAATCCTAAACATTTTTTCTCCAATTAATACACTGGAGCAAGTAATTTAGAGTTATTAAGACTTTAAGCTGCAGAGTCAGATTTTTTTCAAATCCTAACTTTTCGCTTTTCCAGCTTTACAGCTTTGAGAAAGTAGCACTCTCTCTAAGCCTCAGCTTCCTCATCTGTCACGATCACATAATGTATAAAGTATAAATGTATAAAGTGTACAGTGGCAAACACATACAAAACAGTCACTATTTCCCACAATCATGGAATTAGTTGTGAACACTATTAATTTCTTCCCACAGTTGAAAGAAAGATTATTTTTTTGGTCATCTGCAAGCATCTCATCCAGGATAACAGCTACACTTTAACATATTCGAGACCAAAAGTATAAAAGTGCAAAACAACACATCAATGGCAGAAATCACTAAAATAAGAGTCTTTTCAGCAGAATCCAAGCTCAACAATATCAAGAAAATGGAAATACTGAACAAATGCAACATGTTTTCATTTTCTGAACTGCTTTAATATTTGAGTTGAACTTGAAGAAAACTTATAACTAAGTTTCATTAAATTATGTATTCCTAGGGAATTATTCAGTTATACTGAAGTGACAATAAAGGAAGACTAGCTCTACTCTCTGTAATTTCTCTGTCACGAATGAAGAGACATCTGTCCTGCCTGGCTGAATAAAATCTTCCATTTTAGTAGATTACTCAGTCTGACAATATTCTAAAATAAATGATTGAACACATTCTCTTAATTTAAGATTATCAAATCCTAAAGCACATGACATACAATGACATAGTTAGGAAAATAATTATTGATCTATATTTACAGTGATTATGCTAGCCCACGCGTAAATGCTATCATCTTTTTAAAAATTATATTTATTTTTGCAAAACACACTATAACCTCAAGGCTGTCAGTGAAAGAAGATATGAGAGTTTTCATAATATATAAATGTTTTCCTATTTTAAGCCAACAGGCAATGTAATTTTATAGAAATAAATAAAACATGAACAAATACAGAGTTATAGAAGGACAAAAAATGGTGTTCAGGTCAAAGAAAAGGATTTAAAAAATAAAAAGCAAGGAATCTTGAGAGCATTACATAAAAGGCAAATTTGTATTTAAGTATTTTTTTTTTTTAGTTATTCTCTTTTGGTTGTTTTAAAAAAGTCCTGACAATTTCCTGATAGATGTAAAAATTTCTCACTAAAGCAGATGAATACTTTTCAAAATTATCACTGAACAAATAGAAATTTCCCAGACATGAAAGATTACCTAAAATTAAAGTATCTGCAAACAATTTCTGCAGAGAAAAGAATAAAAATATTAAACATGCAGAAAATAACAATCATTAAAATGACCTCAAAATTACTAGCTTAATATCTTTGAAAATTAAATGATTTTCTAAATGTATTTATTTATTTTTACTCTTATTTATTTCTTTGTCTTTTGTCTTTTCAGGGCCATACCCGCAGCAGATGGAGGTTCCCAGGCTAGGGGTCCAATCGGAGCTACAGCTGTAAGCCTATACCACAGCCACAGCAAGGCCAGATCCGAGCCTCACAGCTCACTGCAACCCGGGATCATTAACCCACTGAGCGAGGTCAGGGGTCTAACCCACAACCTCATGGTTCCTAGTTGGATTCGTTTCCACTGTGCCATGACAGGAACTCCTCTAAACGTATTTAAATTAATAATTTCAAAAATAATTAACTGTACTTTAGAAAATCTGAAATTATTTTTACAAAAATGAGATTTGAAGTAGGAAGTTTTTACAATATATTTTTTCTCTTAAAATTACACAAGCTATTTATACTTATTGTAGAAAATTTTGAAAACAAAGATTAGAAAAATGAAAATTAGTTTAAGCCCTACACTGTTAATGTGTTTTTAATCTAATTCTAGAACTCCAGTTCTTTTCTTATTCTGATTTATTCTAGAACTCCAGTTCTTTTCTTATTCATATTTATTCTCCCTTCCTTTTTTCCTATAAAAAAAAAGACAATCGTCTCTCCTTAAAAAAGGGTTATTTCTCCACCGGGTTTCAAATTTTGTACATCTCTCCTTCTCATTACTTGTGTCATTAATTATTCTCTCTTTTGAATATTCAACCTGTCATCTTAAGCTGGAAGTAAAAGTGATGGTAGAAACCCATTTATTAGGATGTTTTAGAAATCATGTATTCATACAATTTTCTCAAAGAGAATGATAAAGTACTTATTTTAAAAATATGTTGTTTCTGATTCTGAATTACAGCAAATAGTTTTTAAAAATATTTTTAAAAATTTCAAGAAACTCCAATTCAGCATTCATACACATTCATATTGGGCTACTTCCTTCTTCTCACTGATGTGAAGAAGTGATCAGTTAGGATATTATCCCTCAGCACTTTTGCTTGTGCAATGTTAAGTCATTCACTACCTCAATTAATATTTAAGCCAACTACTACCTATTAATTTCCCCAAACTTGGTCCTTGATGTATAATTAAAAGCATACCTGGAAGGTGATATTGCTACCTGCCCTCATCTCTCCAGTACTTCTTTTCACTTCAGTTTAAACTTGATCACTAGGAGTAAATCCTTCTTCATGTGGTTTTATTTCATATATTTACAAATTATTATGAAACAAGGCAATTCTTTGAGAAGTGAAATGATTTCAAATGGGGCAATATCCTAGAAAATGACAACAGCTCATACTTTTTCATGTAACAGCTCTTCAGCAGTTAAATGGCTAAAAAAGCTGAAAACACAGTCATATTTTGATGTGTTTTTTTCCTAGAGTCTGAGATAAATCCTTGCCACTGTGTGTTTATTTTTTGTTTGTTTGTTTACAACTTACATGCAACTGTAACTAGATCCATGTTGTGTCTTATTAATCATGACTTTTCTATAGATGTTCAATCCTGGATAAGCACATTGTTTTGACATTATAAGTGAGGTATCATAAGGATTCATAATTGTGTCATAGAATAAGAGAAAGGCACATACTAGAAGAGTGATATTCTTTGATGAAAATAAGGAATAAATTAGTTAATAGTGCTTTTGAGGGTAAGTGATCAAACAGGTTAGAAAGGAACATAATACTGAAGAAAATCACAAAATATACAAACTGAAGTGACAAAATAAAATTTATTTAAAAATCTAAACAAAGCCTATTAACCAGTGATAAAAATGCTTTATAAAATAAGGATTTTAAATTATTATTATTATTATCATTATCATTACTATTATTTAGGCTGTGCCTACTGCAGGCAAAACTTTCCAGGCCAGGGACTGAACCTATGCCACAGCAGTAACCAGAGCCATAGCAGTAATAATGCTCGATCCTTAACCCTCTGAGCCACCAGGGAAAGCCTAAGGATTTGTTTTTGCTTTGCTTTTTTGTTTTTGTTTTTTGTAAAATTATTTTAGAATAACATCTTCACATAGTATTAGTTGAAAAGCTATACTATGTTTAGCCTCAATTTCGTTATAACCATCAAAAAGAGAGTTGTTGATGGGATTAGGAATTGTATTATATAATCCAAGAAAACCAAAATGTAAAATAAAGTTAGTGACAGAGATTGGATTAAGATGGCATAATAGAAGAACCAGAGCTCAACTTCTCTCCCAAAAAACAACAAAACTACAACCAAATGCTGAGAAGCCTTCAACCAAATGGACTGTAAACTTCCAAAGAAGATATTCTACTCCAGAAGACAAAAAGGAGACCACATCAAGAGGTAGGAGGGGCGATTACGCGATAGAAGCAACTCCATACCTCCTGGGTGGGAAGTCCCCCAGACTGGAAAAAACTGCACCACAGAGACTCAGCTACAGGACTGAGAGTTCTGAGCCTCACGTCAAAACCCCACGCCCGGGGATCGGGCACAGGGAGAAAGAGCCCCCAGAGCATCTGGCATTGAAGGCCAGTGGGGCTTGTGTGCAGGAGCTCCACAGGACTGGGGGAAACAGAAACCCCATTCTTGAAAGGCACACACAGACTTTCACGTGCACTGGGTCCCAGGGCAAAGCAGTCTCCATAGGAATCCAGGTGGAACCTGACTACAATTCTTGGAGGATCTCCTGGGAAAATAGGGGTGACTGTGGCTTGTTGTGGGGGAAGGGCACTGGAGGTGAAGCTCTCGGGAACACTCAACAGCCTGCATTTCTCTGGAGGTGGCCATTTCTGGGAAAATCTGGTCCCCCCCATCAGTGATGACAAGCCCCAGGACAGACATTAATCCAGGTGGGATCACAGCCCCACCCATCAGGGAACAGGCTGCCTAAAGACCCCTCAGGCACACAGCCAGCCTCTAATCTCATCCAGAGACAAAGCCCCACCCATCAGAGGGATAAGAATCAACCCCACCTACCAGTGGGCAGGCATCAGTCCCTCCCATCAGGAAACCTACAGCAAGCCCCCTCCATACCAGCTTTAGCCACAGGGGAGGCAAATGCCAGAAGTAAGAGAGGCTACCACTCTATTGTTGGCAAAAAGGTCACCACACCAAAAACCTATAAAAATGAAAAGACAGAAAACTATAACACAGATAAGGGAGAAAGAGAAAAGCC
>PVHT020000230.1:10868329-10935548 GCA_004024745.2 Catagonus wagneri
GAGAAAAGAGATAAAAGATTGAAAGGAAATGAGCTGAGACTCAGAGAACTCTGGGATAATGTTAAATGCACCAACATCCGTATTATAGGGGTGCCAGAGGGAGAAGAGAGAGAGAAGGGGACAGAAAAAATATTTGAAGAGATAATAGCCAAAAACTTCCCTAATATGGGAAAGGAACCAGTCAGTCAAATTCAGGAAGCGCAACGAGTACCATATAAAATAAACCCAAGGAGAAACACCTCAAGACACAAATTAATCAAAATGACCAAAATTAAAGACAAAGAGAAAATTTTGAGAGCAGCTAGGGAAAAGAAACAAATGACATACAAGGGAACCCCAATAAGGTTGTCAGCAGATTTTTCAGCTGAAACTCTGCAGGCCAGAAGAGAGTGGCATGATATACTTAATGTGATGAAAGGGAAAAACTTCCAACCAACATTCCTTTACCCTGCAAGGCTCTCATTCATATTTGAAGGAGAGACCAAAACCTTTACAGATAAGCAAAAGCTAAGAGATTTCTGCAACACTAAACCAGCTTTACAAGAAATCTTAAAGGAACTTCTCTAGGCAGAAAAGAAAAGGCCACAACCAGAAATAAAAACACCACAAATGACAAGACTCACCAGGAAAGGCATATATACAGTAAAGGTATTAAATCATCCGTGCACAATTATGCTACCAAAATCAGAAATTGTGAGAAGAGAGCACAAATGCAGGTCTCTGGAGATGCACGTGCAATTAAGAAACCAACAACTTAAAACAATCTCATTTGTATATAGACTCCTATATCAAAACTTCAGGGTAAAAAAAAAAAGAGCAACAAAAACCCCAAACAGTTAATACAATGGCAATAAGAACACCTATATCAGTAATTACCTTAAATGTTAACGGACTGAATGTCCCAACCAAAAGACATAGACTAGCTTCATGGATACAGCATATATATGCTGTCTTCAAGAGACCCACTTCACTTCTAGAGACACATACAAATTGAAAGTGAGAGGATGGAAGAAAATATTCCATTCAAACAAGCATCAAAAGAAAGCCGGAGTAGCAATACACCAGCCAGAATGGCCATCATCAAAAAATCTGCAATCAATAAGTGCTGGAGAGGGTGTGGAGAAAAAGGATCCCTATTACTTGTTGGTGGGAATCCAGATTGGTGCAGCCACTGTGGAAAACAGTATGGAGATTCCTCAGAAAACTCAAAATAGAATTACCATTTGATCCAGCAATCCTACTCCTGGGCATCTATCCAGAGAAATCCATGAATCCAGTGTTCATTGAAGCACTATATGCAATAGCCAGGTCATGGAAACAACCTAAATGTCCATTGACAGAGGAGTAGATAGGGAAGATATGGTACATACACACAATGGAATATTACTCATTTAAAAGGAACAAATGACCAACATTTATAGCAACATGGATGGACCTAGAAATTATCATGCGAAGTGAAACCGGTCAGACAATTAAACAGCCAACACCCAATGCTACCGCTTACATGTGGAAACTAAAAAGACACCATGAACCTATTGGCAGAACAGAGAATGACTCACAGACTTTGGAAAACCTTGCTTTTTCAAATAAGACAATCTGGGGGGTGGGGAGATGCACTGTGGGTTTGGGATACAAAATCTATAAAATTGACTTGTGATGATTTATGTACACCTATAATTGAAATAAAATCCATTATGTGTATTTTCAAGAAAAAATAAAAAAATAAAAAATAAACAAAATAAAATTAGTGAGAAAGCTAAGGTCTGACAAGGTTTAATGTTACAACTTTAGACTGATAAGCTTCCTAATGGTTTTGTACCACATGCTGTTTTAAAGTTCACATGTGGGCATATCCATAAAATATTTCTTGCATAAGCACAGCCATAAAATAAGGCAAGATTAACATCATGTTCTTGGCACATTAACTCTAACAGTACCATTGCTAGGCTTCCCCTCCTCCTCCCACACCCCTGCCTCATATTAGCTATGAACTAAGTTATACAATGAGGACGGCCTCACTTGTTCCTACTTTTTAAAAACATAGGTTGTTATTACACTTTGATATTTTAATATAGGTAACTAACTAATTGTAAAAAATATCCCTACATAACTGTAACCCTGTGTTTAAGAATAGCTGTCATAGAGGAATAAGCCAATTAAAGTGGAAGTTTAAAGAGAATCAAATCCACTTCAGAGTAAAGAAATATTCCAGAGGCATAGATGAACTGAATCTCGTACATGAAATGTTATAAATTATCCAAGGTGGTCAAGTTTTCCTTTAATCTTAAGATAAATGTTTTAAAAGAACTTTAAGAATATTTGAATAGGACTAATTTACAAAGCACTTTCCTATATAAAATTCCATTGTTCGACTCCTATAACAGTTATCAATGTCATTTATTCTCTCACTATAAAATATGCAAGAGTAGCCCACATGGTTCTTTGTGGGTAGTGTTTAAAATACAAAGGCCAATACATGAAGCAACTACTTCATTGTCTGTGATTATTTTATAGACTGTTAAAACAGCTTAGATTGAACACTGACTACCCACCTTTAATATTTATATCTTAAATCCTACGTGGAGATGCTAACAATTAATAATGAATCACTGCATATGTCAGTAATGCAAATTTGGCATATTAAGTTGCTATTGCCATATTAGGGCTGTAATAATTTTTCACATTCAGTTTACCAGCATTATAGCCCACTGAGGAAAATTATAAATAGATTTTCAAGAGGATTAAATTATCTCTAGGTATATTTTAGCTGTAACATTCCATGAATCAATCTGCTTTTTATTAACATAAATCTGCTAAAACAAATGTACTTTGAATACTTCATGTTTGTATGTTATGCCTATTTAATGAATAAAGAGTGCCTAACTTTGAAGTTAGCTGTGCTTAACTTTTAAATCATTCTTATTTAACGTAATAACTGTTATAAGGTTGTTATTCTAATATGTATATCATGAAAATTTTATTATCACAACTGAAGTAACTTTCACTAAAAATAAATCTCCAGTAAAAATGAAAACTAAGAACAAGAAATGGTGTTTTAATAAATGTTAGGCAAGTCTCAGTATCAGCTAACCGGAGTCTCTAGAGAGTAGAGAATGACACTGGAATTATCACAATATTTCTGAGGTTTTTCCTTAGCCATAAAATTCAGAGAGACTGTAAGAATAGATATTATAATAAAACACAAATGTTATATACACAAAATATTATCAAGTGATGTATGATGATAAAGAATATCTGCATAAGTGAGAAGTAGGCTATGCATTCCCTTAACTTTAAAAGAAAAGTAAGTCCCAAGTATTCTACAGGGGTTTGACGTATAATGACTGGTTCAATTTTTTCTTTTTCCTTTCTGCTCTTTTGGATTATTATAATATAGTTTGCCACAGTTGTTAGGGGAGACATGGTCCTGTATCTACCATCTTTCCTCTACTTCCATTAACTCTAAGTCATCTGGATACCGTAATGCACAAAACTAGAGAAAAACAAATATAATATATGGTACTCTGATTCTCTGAATCACACATTAAAGAGAAGAGCCCTATACCTGAGTAGAAATGAGTAAGTAAACTGATACCTTAACATTATTAATTGTATTTGAGAAGTTAAACTTAGAGTGATAAAATCAAATTATTTTATATTTTGAAAGAATTCCAAATTCTGTCATGGGAATATTGGTTCCCGGTGCACCAGACTTAAAGAGTTCCAAGAGTATGAACTAGTGAGGAGTTATAGATGGTTTTGCCCTTACAGCAGAAAGTCTGGAGTAAGGAAAATCTAAAGGACAATCCCATGGACAGCACAGAGGCATTCAGAGATCCACTAATGGGGTAGGCGGCATGGCTGAGACCTTTTATCAACTCCTGGCATACCAGCATACCTTACAAGAAAGGATCATGTCTTATGCATCATTTCATCTCCTACATCCAGGAACTAGCCCAGTGCCTGCTACATAAATAAATATACAGCGGATATTTGCTGAATACATGAAATGAGAGAAAACAATGGGATAAGGCACATTAGTTTAGATGTGGAGTCTGGAGAGATTTGTTGACATTTTGCAGTGTAGTTACGAATATCACATTGTCTGGATTCTGACAATGGATGGAGAAATAGTCAGTTGATGCAACAGGTCTTACTCAAATACAAGATAAAAGTGCTAGCATACATTCTTATGGTAGACTTTTTTCTGCCTTTCTTCACTGGCCAAAATTTCAGTTACTAAACTGTGCTGAGCATGTTATGTTGCTGCAGCAAACACATGAGTGGCAGTAGAATATTCATATTTTTGAAGGAGGTGCAGAAATTCATCATGCACTGGGCAAACTCTAGCTTGAGATAGCTGACAGCTTCAACATCAGATCACTATAATTCTTTCAATGACATCATATCTTTGTGAAACTGGATTTTCAACAGTGGCTGTGATAAAAAGCAAATGCCATGACATTTCACTGTGGAACAGGAAATGAGAGTGGTTGATACCCAATCTAATTCTAAGGTTCAAGATGTTGTGCAGTGCACAACAGCGCTAAGTTGTTAGAACATAAATTCATAAGGCTTAAATTAGGTGCCAAGCATTTCTTTAGCTCTGCAGAACCATAAAAAAAAAAAAACAAATGACTAAGACACTAAGGACACTGTGATGCAAAACGACTGGGAACTCCTTAAACTAAAACCTCATACTATTTGTTACAGTTCTGTTTCTTTTGTATACTAGCAGGTTTTGTGTGTGTGCGTGTGTGTGTGTGTGTGTGTGTGTGTGTAATGTGTTTGGGGTCATCAACGTGGTAATCCTGAGAATGGGGGCTGGGGTTAGGTTATGTATTCAGATATACTGTCCACACCTCGTGTTTGAATATGAAGTCCAAGAAACTGAATTTTAATACAGGGAAGACACGTGTTTAGTTTAAACCATCTGCACTGATCTCATTTTGCTATGCTTATTTCAAAGGTCTGGATGACAACGATTTCTGGCCATTTCATTGGCTGGCTGAGACATTTCCTTAATAGCATACAAGGACTCAAAAAGAGAAAACTCTTTGCCAATAGTCTTTCCTTCTTCTTTAAAAGAGGAATTGATATCCAGAGCAAGAGTAGTAACACAGCATCTTGCCATCATGAGACAATCAGCACAAGACACAAAACTAATATATTAAGAATGATGAAGAGGGACTTCCCATTGTGGCTTAGCAGAAATGAATCTGACTAGTATCCATGAGGTCCATGAGGTTTGATCCCTGGCCTTGCTCAGTGACTTAAGGATACAGCATTGCTGTGAGCTGTGGTGTAGGTTTCATATCTCGGATCTTGCGTTGCTGTGGCTATGGTGCAGGCCGGCAGCTATAGCTTCGATTTAACCCCCAGACTGGGAACTTCCATATGCCATGGGTGTGGCCCTAAAAAGACAAAAAAAAAAAAAAAAATTTAGAAACATGAAAAGAGGAGACTTGTCCCTCATTGGCCTTACTGAGCAGTCAAATGCATTCCAGGAAGTACTTCTAGACTTCCTGTTACTTGGGGAAAACACAGATTTATTTGTAAACTGTCTGTGGATATTTCCTAATTGTAATAGCTTATATAAAGGAGTTTAGAAGTTACCATAGGACATACTGCTTTGCCTTTTTCCACTTTTTTTTTGGGGGGGGTTAAAATTACACAGCATTTGTGGAGTATAGTGTAAAGGTGGTGTTATTCCATCAATGGCTGATGTGTCCCATTCCCTCCCTACTTAGCAATCTCTTTAATCTTTACCTGCCACCCTACTTTGTACTTTATACTTGGCAATACAACTGTCCCTGGATATGCTGCTGGTTTAGAGCTCTGTGCCTGGGCATATGCTCTACTCTCATCCTAAAACTTTTGCCTACCTCTTCTAGTCTATCCGAAAAACTTCTGTTTTAACACAGTAAAGATGTCTCCTCCCCTGGACAGCTTTTCTAGTACTCCTCCCTATAGCCCCAAAAGAGTAAATCATGTTTTCCTGTACCTTAGCTATATCTCTCTAATTGCACTATCACAGTGCACTATAAATTTGCATTTCTTTTTTTTTTTTTTTTCTATACAGGTGTAAACTCCCTTTTCATCTTTGTAACAACTGGCCCAATGCCTAGCACATTATAGGCATTCAGTAAATGTTTATTAAATTGAATGATTCTTTTAATGTCTGTAGAACTAGCCCAGTTTTATCATCTGCCCTCTTCCTTCACCTTTAATTTTAAGTACTTTGTAAACAAAAATGTAGAAAATGGAGGGGACATCTTTACTACGTTATGAAAATAGAAGTTTTTTAGATTTAGGCTCACTGAAAAAAAAAAACTACTTGGAAATTTTATCTGAGATCTTTATAATTCTTAAATATGCACTGATGAGTTTGTTTTGTATACTATTGAATAGGTTGAACTTATTATGCCAGCAGCAACTATCTTATTATTTGGGATCAGCACCCCTCCCGCAATTTTTTCTGGTTAAACCATACATTATAAGAATGGGTATAAAGACAGAATAGGTCCTGTTCTCATGGAATTTACATTCTAGCAGAGAGAGACAAACTACCAGTGAGGGTTCAAATGGAAAGCAAAAATCACACTATGCCTTTCCATGGGAGGAAATTTAACACAAGAAATGAAAGAGCTTAAAAGGATAGCACAGTAATCAGAGGCTAGTGCTAGTAATCAGAGGAAATACAGGGAAAAGATTTACTTGGTTAAAAATACAGGACAGTCCTCTTCAGCCTGCCACGTTCAGGTGCTAGAGCCACCCAAAGAAGACAGGGAGGAAAAGAAGGAAGGCCCTAGATTTCTCCTGCTTTATATCTTTCAGCTACCTGCTTGTATCTGTGAACGGCCAAAATCAGCAAGATGCCTAGGAAACTCAACCTCCAAGCTCCGTTCCTCAACACTCCCCATGAAAACCAGCAGCGCAGGATCAGTCTAGGAATGGATTTGAGAGTAAGCAGTCCAAGCAAGGATCAGCACGGAGGTAGTAAAGAAATGAGTAAACCAATGGAATAGTATCATTTGCCAAGTGCTATGCAGAAATGATATGAGTTATAAAATGAGTACTGTGTTGAGGGGTCAGAAAATGACCGGGAAGGTTCTACTTATTTTAACAATCACGGGACACTTATTTCTATATGGATCTGCCAGAAAGAGTTCCAAGTAACAGTGGACTACATGTGTTTCAAAAACAGAGAAAGAAGCTAGCTAGGTTGGTTGGATCAGAGTGGGAGATGGGGAGAATGATCCAAAATTAGCTCAATGAGAAATAAACAGAACAGGTTCTATAGCAATTACTTTTTTAGAGAATCACTTTATGCTGTGTGCAAGGGGGAAGACACTGGAGGACTTCAGACAGAGAAGTGATGTGACTTGATCTATGTTTTTAAAAGATCACTTTGCTGTGTGGCAAATGAGTCACAGATGATAACAGCAATCATTTAGGGCTGTATGGATCATTCAAAGGAGTGATGATAGTGGTTTTAAAATTAGAAAGATTTTAATTGAGAGTGTGGGACGTATTTAAAATACCTTTGGAATTAGAATCAACAGAACTTCTTGATGGATTGCATATGGAGGAATACAATTAAGAGTAGCCACTAATTTTACAAAAAGCCTTTATATGGAAAATGCTAATTTAGTTTGCAGCACTTCTAAATCCTCTCTTCTTCTATTCCCATATTACGTTTATCAATAAGTTGATTTTTTTAAATTCTTCTTCCTACTCCAAATTTCTTGCCTCTCTCTTATGTTACTCATTCTGTTTAAACTAAAAAAGAACACTTCTCATTATTTAGATACCTCTTTCTGTGTTTATTTCCTATTTTCTCTTATTCTCATTATATTTTGTTACTATAAGCCCATCTCATATAATTAAAGTCATAATCACTTCTTCAATTTTGTCCAAGTCACAATATTTCTCTCATAATAAGGGCATTTTCATTAATAAAAGTTACAAATACTTAATAAAGTTGAGTGGTTTTTCTATGAAGATTCACAGAATTCTAAATCCAAGTAACTGTTCAAATTGCAGCATGAAAAAGTGTGACAGATATGACACAGTGAACTTTGTATTTATATTTTACTTATAATGGGTGGTGACATTAAAAGAGATTCTTAATATTCTTTTTATCATATTTTTTCAAAAAATTGTCATTTAATAATACATGGAATAAATGTCTCATTTTTATAGATCTGAAATTACTATTAGTATACCCAAATTATTCTTATATTACAAAGTAGAAATACTTTCCCTATCCACAGTTTCACTCATCAAAAATTATTTTCTAAATGCTATTTTAATGTATTTCTAAGTATGTATATTTTAAAGTTTATTTCAATGAAACATTACAATGATTTAAATGATTTGTAGCCTCAAACTATTTTTTACCACCTTTCCTTTTCAATATTTTTTACTATGATATTGCAATAACAGCTTGTTTCCCTATCCAATAATGAGGAATCCATGAGGATAAAGCAGACAAGGTATCAGCTCTAAGCTCTTCAGAACGTGCGCACACTATAAGGACTAAGGCTTACTATTTGCATTATTTATTTTAAGACCGCCTACCCATATCGAGCATTTTCACAACTAATATTTCCTAAATGTCCTTTCAGCTTAGATATCATAGTTGGAATAACTTTCAAAATTCTATATACAATTTAAAATAGATTTTTAAAAATAGGAGCTAGTTTTAATATAGTGATAGCGTCTTGAGGAGTCTGTGCCCCAGGCAACAAGAGGATATTTATGCTTTTGTTGTTTTTGTTTTCAGACCTCGGTAATATGTCTTTTAAGGAACATTCTCAAAGAAACAACTTTCCACAGGAACAATAACAGTATGATGTCTTAATTGCACCAGTCATAAATGTAACACCAAAGGAAGGCTGAAGTGCAAGTTTACTAGAATTCAACTCAGCAAGTTTTTCTTAAACATCTCAGCTATTTTTGGCTTGGTGATGAAACATATAGGACACTATCTGCAGTGAAGAAATAGAATACATTCTAGTACTGTCATAAGAGAAGCACACAAGTGAATATCAGTGAAGTCATATGAGCCAAGAGAGCATGGAAACAAATTATAGGAAACTAAGAAAGATGAAAGTCCATTTGAAGAACGTATAGGGTTCTTATAGACAAAATTTTGCAGAATCAGGTTCTCGGAATAGAGAAGAATATATGTTATATTACTGAACTGATCAAGGGAAGAGGCATTTGGAAGGACAGTTTGCCCAAAGAAAACAGTTTCAAGGAATAGTAGTTTGATATAAAATGATTTATTTTCTGAAGAGATATGTTGAGAATTCTGTAATACAATGTGGTAGAAATGGAAACATAATTTCAGAAAGTTAGGTTTGGACTGTGTTAAGGAAAAATTTAAATTCTAGAATACAAATGTTTAAGCAAGGGGGAAAGGGCACCAAACGGCAAGCAATAAACTCTGAGTTCAAGGCATGCCTTTATTACTGCTAAGCGTGCAAACTTCTGGCATGTAGGTTCACTCATTAGCAAAGTAATCATTACTGACATTCATACAGTTTTAATGAACAACAAAATGACTGTGAAAAGAGGTTTTAAGTTACTGTATGCTATGTGTCTGTGTGTGATACCTGATATTATATAATTCCTTAATTTGATGAACTCTAGGAGATACAAGTTTTTGATCTGGGGCTAATGTAAAATTTTAAGAGTAATGTAAGATAGTGCAATAAGAACTGAAAATAATTAGTTAACAAGACTGAAGTAGAATCAGTAGGTTGCAAGATTTAGGAAATTTTTAAAATCTGGGAAAATCATAGGAAAATCAAGAAAAGGCGGGAAAGATGAGTAAACTAGCATTTATTGAGCTCTACTTTATCCTGGGTACTTCACTATGCAATTTTATGAACTTTAGATAGTCTAGTCCTCCATTAAAGCAGTGTAATTTGGTATTACTCTTTCCAATTTTTTTTTTAAAAAGAACAGAACTTTGGGAGAGAATAATGAATTTTCTAAGTCAAATAAAAAAAGACAGCATCGAAAATCAAGTCCATCTAATTCCAAATTCTATGCTCTCTCACTCATAGTGATGTACACTTTTTATGAAGAAAAGACTAGTTCAATTTTTTAAAAGTTAGAAAAAAAATCCAAATCTCAGAAGAATGAGAATAATAAAGACCTAAGAGAAATATGCAAAATCATGATTATTGAATCCTCCAGAGATAATTCTATTCCTAAAGCTGAATATATAGTAGAAGAGGGGAATTTTGAAGATGGAATGCTGAAGAATGTTTATTTTTAGGAAATGGGAAGTGAAAGTGAATTCCTCAACAGGAGAGTGAAAAATGAGTGGTCAAAGAGTCAAGAAAATCAAGATATTTCTCAGTTTTTGAAAGAGCTAAAAAAAAAAAAAAGAGCGCGAGAGATTAAAATGGTGACGGGAGAGTCAAGTGAAATGAGGACTGAGAAAATTAATTAAAAGATGGAGAAGTCATTAGTAATTTAAAATGTGATACAAAAAGCCAGATTACAAAATATTAGTAAATAGATGTGCAGTAAAGAAGAAAGTGCTACACGCACAAGCTTTTTTTTAGAAGGATTTTGTGGGACGAGATCAAACATCTTTGTAAGTTTTTATTAACAATCTCTTTGCAATTACCAAAGTTGGATGTATACTACCAATTTTAGAAATCCTGTGCTAGGAAAACAGGTGAAGATGGGTCCACATTTAAAAAGTGTGTTCGATTCACATCACAATAATCAGTCTTTTGCAAACTATAGCAGTGTTCTAATATTACCATATGAGAAGCATATTCCCTGCTATTTCACTCCAGAGATTTATCAGTGGTGTAATAATCCAAATAAAAAGCCGAATTTTGTATCCTACATTATTTTTTCAAGAAGACAAATTCATGTCCCTATTAAGTGACAAAGGGAAAGCATCAGAACAAGACCTTACTTGTACAAGGAAATTCTATGTATCGTAAGACTGAGTTTCCAAGACATTGGTTGTAATTTTAAAAGACATTTAAATTTTAATTTATTTTTCAACACAGAAATTGCTGGCAGCTTATGTATCTCTTTGGCAGAATTTCATCCTTAAAAACTTGTTATTTTCCATGGAATTTCAAGTTACAAACCAAGCTTTTAAAGCTTTCAAAACCCAGATTCTGAGACTCTCACTTTGGAGATTAAATCATAGAATGGTAAGTAAAAAACAGAAAATCTATAAGATACCTTATTTCTCCAAGGATTTTCCTATACATTTCCTCAGTGATTATAAAAAATATTGATTTTGTGCATACAAGAATGTTTATGTTTTAGCAACTGCTGGATAAGTCATTTAGTTTTAAAATGAGTTTAAAGTCCTGCTATAAGGTCATGTGATCTGAGAAATTAATGGAAAATGCTAAAGTTGCAAGTTTGTTGTTTTAAGCAACTTGACTCACTATATTTATTGATCTCCCTTCATCAGCCATACAGAATTATGAACAATCCTATTTCTGATTCCTAGGATTTTATACTTAGAAAAGTTTCTAAAAGAAAAGAAAAATATTTCAAGTATTGCAATGAAGGTACACACAGCACTAGGGGAGTTAATCAGATTGTAACAGATTAGAGAAATAACAAAAGCTTTACCAAGGAGGATTCTGAGTGAGTCCTTGCAGAATGTGTAAGATGAAACAGATAAAAATACTGTGGTAGAATATTCTAAGAGGAAGAAATGATAAAACTGAGTGAAAAGTCAGGGAAAATCAGACATATCTGAGGCAAACTATGTGGGGTAATTTGTCACCATAAAAAAATGGCTGGAGGATAACTTTGGCAAGAGAGGTGTTCTGAATGCCAAAATTGAGTACTTTGTGTATAAGCAATATATATGAAAGCTCTGTTAGTGTTTGAGATGGAAAAATACTTTATTACAGATGTTTTTAAGAAGACTAATGTGATAATAGCATATACATGAATGAAAAGGGGAAGAACCTGCAACTAGGAAAGCTGACATTGCAGTCATCTAAAAATGTGTAAACAACAGGTGAAGCAGGATTGTGGTCATGGAAACTGAGATGAAGTAACTGCTCATATCTATCAAAAATTGCATGTTTCAATTTAAATATCTCTTTTCTTTCTCTATAAACTTCTCAGAAAGCATTGCCATGCTAGGAGAATAAAATGTTTGCGGTTATGATGCCAATATTTTAGAAAAGTATTTTATTTTATTTTTTTTATTTTTAATTTGTTTTTGGTTTTCTTCTTTTTCTAAGGCCGCACTTGCGGCATATGGAGGTTCCCAGGCTAGGGGTCTAATCAGAGCTGTAGCCACGGGCCTACACCACAGTCACAGCAATGCAGGATCTGAGCCGCATCTACAACCTACACCACAGCTCATGGCAGTGCCGAATCCTTAACGCACTGAGCGAGGCCAGGGATCAAACCCGAAACCTCATGGCTTCTAGTCGGATTCGTTAACCACTGAGCCACGACAGGAACTCCTAGAAAAGTATTTTTAATAAGACAGTCAAATATATATATACGTGTGTGTGTGTGTGTATAGCACAGTTCAAAATACAAAATTGCTTGTATGGTTTTGTTTATTTTTTAACAGACTCCATATTTTAGAGCAATTTCAGGTTTATAGAAAAAAACTCACAGAAAATACATATACTTTTTCCACCCAGCACACACACGCATGTGTGTGCACCGACACACACACACACACACACACACACACAATTACACAGTTCTTCTATTATTAATATCTTGCATTACATTTGTTACAGCTGATGAACCAAAGCAATACTGATAATGTAATTAATTAAAGTCTATATTTGTATTAGGGTTCATTCTGCATTCTGTGGGTTTTGACAAATGAATAATGTCATGTATTCACCTGTATAGTATCAAACAGAATAGTTTCACAGCCTCGAAAGAGTTTTAGACACCACCTAGTCATTCCTCACAATGAGTTCCCCAGGAACCCATAGCAATCACTGATCTTTCCACTGTCTAGACAGTTTTGTCTTCTCAGTAAAGTCAAATAGTTGCAATCATACATTAAGTAGCCTTTGCAAACTGGCATCTTTTGCACGGTAATACACATTTAGTTAAGGTTTCTTCATGTCTTTCATAGCGGGATAACATTTCATTGCTCAATAATACTCTGCTGGAGTTCCCGTCGTGGCGCAGTGGTTAACGAATCCGACTAGGAACCATGAGGTTGTGGCTTCGATCCCTGGCCTTGTTCAGTGGGTTAAGGATCCGGCGTTGCCGTGAGCTGTGGTGTAGATTGCAGACGCGGCTCATATCCTGCATTGCTGTGGCTGTGGCGCAGGCCAGTGGCTACAGCTCCAATTAGACCCCTAGCCTGGGACCTCCATATGCCGCAGGTGCGGCCATAAAATGACAAAAGGCAAAAAAAAAAAAAAAATAGTACTCTGTTGTTTTGATCTACCACAGCTTATAAATTTAAACACTGATGTGGTTCCAGTTCACATATTGGTTGGCAATTATGAATAAAATTTCTATAAATATTCATATGCAGCTTTCTTTTTTAGTTCTGGTCTTTTTGTATTTTTGGCCCTCGCCCCGGGCATATGGAGGTTCCCAGGCTAGGGATCTAATCAGAGCTGTAGCCTCCGGCCTATGCAGAGCCACAGCAACGTGGCATCAGAGCCACGTCTGCGACCTACACCACAGCTCAGGGCAATGCTGGATCCTTAACCCACTAAGAGAGGCCAAGGATCGAACCTGCATCCTCATGCAAGTCGGGTTTGCTAACCACTGAGCCATGACCGGAACTCCCACGTGCAGGTTTTTATGTGGAAATGTTTTCAACTCATTTGAATAAACATTAAGGAGTGAAATTGCTAGATTATATGGTTCCATGTTTACCATTTTAAACACTAGCAGAAGGTCTTCGAAAGTGGCTTCACAATTTCACATTCCCAACAATAAATCAGAGTTCTTGTTTTTCCACTTCCTTGCCCATCATCTGGTACTCTCAGTGCTTTGAACTTAGGCCATTCTAATAGCTACAAGTGGTATCCAATGATACATGTTGATGGACATTTTTTAATATGCCTAATTGCCATTTTCAGTATTTTCTTTGGTGAAGCATCTGTTCAGGATTTTTGGCTATTGTATAACTGGATTGTCAGTTTTAAGACTTTTTGGTATATTTTGGTTACAAGTTCTTCATCTAATATGTGATATGCAAATACTTTTTTTACCAGTCTGTAGCTTGTCATTTTGTTTCCTCTTAACAGTCTCCTTTGCAGGTTAGAAATTTTCATTTTAATTAAGCCTAACTTACAAATTATTTCTTTCATGGATTATGTTTTTGGTGTTATATATAAAACATCATCACCAAACCCATGGCTGTCTAAAAGTTTTCCTACATTATCTTCTGAACCTTTTACAGCTGCATTTCATATTTAGATTTATGATCCATTTAAAGTTAATTTTTATGATGGGTGTAAGACCTATATCTGGATTCATTATTTTCACATGTACAATTGTTCTATCACTATTAAAAAAAGAAAGGGCCTATCCAATCTTCATTGAATTAACTTTGCTCCTTTACCAAAAATCAGTTGCTCTTTAATTTCTTTAATCAGAATTTTGTAATTTTCCTCTCATAGATCTTATATTTTGTTATATATGAAGTAAAACTGTGTGTAGATTAACCTAGTTTTCTGTTTTAAGGTGTTCTATATATTGTAGGATTTCCCACTGTGCTTGTTAAAGATCCAGTGTTGTCTCTACAGTGGCATGGGTTCAATCCGCAGCCTATTGCAGTGGGTTAAAGATACGTCATTGCCACAGTTGTGGCACAGGCTGCAGCTGTGGTTCAGATGCAGTCCCTGGCCCAGGACCCTGCATATGCTACAGGTGCTACCATAAAAAATGTAAAAAATAAAGTGCTTTATGTATTCCAAATCTTAAAAGATTAGTGATTTCATAAATGCCTTAGGATCCCATTTGTTTAAAAAAATCATTTTTGAGTGGCTAAAACTTATATCTCAATGTATTTGACACTAACAAACAAAGCCCATGGACTGTTAGTGCTGATATTCTAGTGTGGCTTGATAGAAAATATTAAAAAAAAAAAACAAATACATATATATATATATACATTACTTCAGTGTTGACAAGCACTATAAAATAGTATTAGGTAGGATAGAAATGGCAATGTTATTTTATTATAGGATGGCAGGTGATATAAAAGTAGTGACCCGCTTTAAATTTCAAAGCAATTCTAACTAGTTTTGGTAATGTTTGCTTAAGTTAAAAAAGCAAAAAGGCAAAAACTTTTAAAAGGTACTCTAATTGCATTCCTCCTCTCTTAGCCTCCAAATTTCCACACCAAAAGATACAAGCATTTTGATTCTAATCAATTAATTTCTCTATTTTTATTGATGGTTTTGGTGGTTTATTGATTGTATTTAGTGATATTTGAAGACCTAAAAAGTCTGAGGACTCATTAGGTGTTTCTTGACGTAGTTCAAATCTGGGCTAAAATCACAGAAGTAGCAATGGATGAGGGCTTGGACCCTAGAAATACTTCAAAAGAAAATTCAGTGGTCTTTGGTACTGTAATCAACTGTTCTTATTTTCCTATCTGTCCCTGGCAGCTTATAATTACTAAGTTTTAAGTCTGACTTGCTGGGAAATGACATTTCCAATTAAAAAAAAAGTAGAAGCCGCCTTACCAACTAAAAAATTTTTGTTATAAAGAAAATACTATTGTACTTGAAAATAACACCTGATTTCTCGTCCAATGTGCAAGAATTATTTCCCCTAAACCCTACGCCAATGCATTTAGGGGGTGTTATTAGATGAACAATGGCAAACCTTGAAAAATTGTATTTGTATTTTTTTAAGGTATGAATAACAGATAAAAGCATGTTCTTATCAGCTAAGAAGCTAAAAAAGAACCCCAAAATTGTTTTAAATTTACATTTATGTATATGTGTGCTTATCTTAGAAGTCATATAATTTTCAAGATTAAAGAAACAAATATATACGGATGAAATGTTAATAAATGAGGCTTATACGCAGTTTAATGTTCTGTTATTAGAATTCCCATTCACTCATTCAACATTTTTTCTATGGTAAGGTCCTCATTAACTTTCATATTCACAGATGGACAGTACCTTTTTCACAGTTATTTTCCTTCCTGGGAAATAATCATTTATGCTAAAGTATGTTAATAAATGAGACATTTCCTGTTGTCCCTGTTTTAGCTGAAGCTTCAAGGCTGATAAATGAGGATATGTGCTCACCCATTCTAAAAGACAAATTTCAGAATATTTGTGTGGAATTTACTTAAAATACATTAAAATGCATTTCATTCAAGATCATTAGAACGACACACAGCTTTAGTCATGGAAGGATATATCAGGAGATGTGAGGATATCAATTAATGGAAAATTTGCAGGTATAATTTCTGCAAAGGAGTTGGAGCATTTGAGTGGACGATCCCCACTCCTACCTCAACCCAGTTAGAAGGAAGGCTTTAAGAAGAGGATTCAGTGAGTAAAGAGGCACTAAACGGTAGTGGAGACTGACTTCTTTCCCTTGGCTGGATGTTTGCTAAATTGCATAAATGTGTGAGCCCTGGTACCTCAAAGAATGGGAGTACTACATATATAAACAGGTAGAGAGCAACAGGAGAGCATGCCATGAGGTGTTTGCTTGTTTGAATATTTACAGGAAAAAAAGGATACTTCAATCCAATACTCAGTCTTGCTTTTATAGGTGGAGGTGGTGATTCACTGCGTATCTGCTTCACAAGGGCTGATTTCCCTTTGAGATAATAGAGGCTCAGTAAAAGAGAGTTAACTCAAGCCCTGATTAAAAGTATATTCTTTCAGATGAGTTGATACAGTATATCTTTTGTCAGTGATTTTTATTCCTTTACTGGCTTTCCCTTTCTTACTCTTTTGAGTGCTTCCCATAGATTTTTATCCAAGTATGAGCATTGTGTTTTAAAACACACAAAAAGTTCTTTCTTTCCCCTTCTAAAATAGATTAATCTAAAAATATTTTAGCTACTGTTTCTGATTCGGTGTTGCTAATAGCTGAAACTGAACTGAAAGACATTCTAATCCATCCCCCCTTGTAAACATCCCCCAAACTATAACTCTGCTTGAAGATTTCTTTGCTCCAGATTCGTGTTTCTAATTGTTATGCCTAGAAGAATCACTAGCAATTTCCTGAATGCACTGTTTTACCATGCTTTTGCACAATTCCTTTTATACTTTTACCTGAAAAGCTTAGTAATTCTAGATAGAAATAATATAACTAGGCAGATTCATTATCATCAGTCTCAAAAGAACATTCAAAATTACTTAGGCAATATATCTATATCAAACTTGCTCTTTCACTTTTGGTAACAACTATTTCTAGTTTTTCCTCTCAAAGTTCCTCTCCCATAAATCCCAAACTCTCTCTCCCTCCATCGAACTATAGACATACATACATATTTAAAAAAAACAAATTTATTGCAGATGCATTACCAAAGAAAAATTTTAAATGAGTTCTCTCATTTTCCCATCACAAAATCTGCAAACCTAGTAGCATTCCCCTCTCTACTTCCCTATCTTCCTTCCTGCTACTGTTAAAATAATTTTCTTCTACCTGTCCTGGGATCCTATTTATTTTATCCAAAAATTAGGTTCTCTTATATCCTCTCTTTCCCATCATCAATAATTTACTCTCTACAAGATTATTTCTATCAACAAATAAACATGGTCTGGTTTTGTATCTCTAAAAAGAAAATCTCTTTTGATTCCCTAATGACAGCCCTGTTATTCTGCTTCATGCAATTCAATGTTCCAAAGTTATTACCTACCTGAACTGTCTCTATTCACTCCTCAGATTATTTCAATTTGTTTCAACATCTGTCACTTCAGTGAAATTACTCCTATCAACAACCTTCATACTGTCAAATTTAAGAGACAGTCTTCTGTCCTTATCATTTTCAATTTTTCAGCTGTATTAAACACTTCTGCCCCTTGCTAAAGGAAGTCCTTCTCTTGCTTCACTCATGCCCCCTTGATAGTTTCTTAAATTTCATCATATCATGAAATAGCATAAATCTCTGGGCTGTCACAGATTCTGTAGTCTTTCTATATTGTCTAACTGATACCATCTACTCACACTGCTTTAAGATTTTTAATAACATCTATATACTGATTACCCTTACTATCTCTGAGCTTCAGATATGCTTACCTATGGACACTTGGAAATCTCTAAGTCATCTGAAGTTTATAATCTCTAAACAGGATACTTATTATTTCTCCACAAACCTCGAGATTTCCACACAATTAAATATAATCATTTATCCTAATTTCATGATATTCAAGCTAAGAAATTTAGGGATCATACGTTTTTGTTTATGTTTTTCTTACTTTCTATATCAAGTTATCACTGGACACTGAGAATTTTATCTTCAGAAGATATTATGAGTCTGTCTAGTTCACTGCCATCACCACAGTCCAAGTCTCTAGTATCGTAAACCCAGGCTACTACAGCAGACCTCTGACTGAAACTTCTATTTTCTCCAATCCATCTATCTAAAGTATAAAGCACGGCATACTGAAAATATAAATTGGATCAGCTCCTTCTCTCACAACTCTTTACAGCTTCCCACAATATGTAGGTGACCTAAATGAGTAAAACAGCCTAGAAGTGATCATGGTAAATCAGAGAGCTTACTCAGCCAAAACGGAGCAGCTATTATTTGGTTCCAGCAGATGTTGCAATGAAGGTACGTTGGTTTCGGCTGCCAAATCTAAAAAGGGAATACAAAAATTGTGTGTGTGTGTGTGTGTGTGTGTGTGTGTGTAATCTCCTGATTTTTAAATGTTGGCTCCCATATTTTAAAAATACTCTGTGTTTAAAACAAAATATATCCTCAGTCCAGATTAGGCTGAATGGCTGCCAGTTTGCCTCCTCATAAGAAGAGATCTAGTTTCTCCACATATCCTCAACTTCCTTCTGTGCTTTTCTCCTATTTACATTCTATAATTTGGATTCACTGATCTTTATTTTCCTGGACTGGCTCCTCATGTTCTTCCCCAGTGTGAAGTTCTTCCCCTGGAAGGCATAAAATCCTCTGGTATCAGTGAAAGTGGGAACTTCTTACATTGGGTAGGTTCCCACCCTGACGTCTTTAATCTCTCTCACAGAAGTTAAATTTCTTATTTTATTTTTTGACTTCACAGTACTTTTCATTAAATTTAAAATTACATCTACATTTGCTTATTTAATTGTTTATTATCTTTTTGGCCATTAAATTTAAAGAACTTTGGGGATCATGTTCTGTCTGCTTTTGTGTGTATTTTGTTCCTGGTACAGGTCAGGTAACTAATAGTGAAACAGTAATATGTAGATGATGGTATATAAATACATAAATGTTCTTCTCAGGATTTGTCTTCCCCTCTATGCCAGATTCTAATCATCTTTCATGACCTAGCTCAACATTTGCCTCATCTCCTAGTTACTAAAAATACCATACATGCTCTGCGTGTTCACAACATTTCACATGTTCTTAAATTATAATGACTATATTATATCTGAGCCTGATTGTGAGCTTCTTGATGCCTAACATCTATCATGGTGCTTGAACCATGATCTCAAGATAATCTTATAATTCAAAATCTACTATGAGGTCATTTAACCCATTATATTACTTATAAATTTATTCCCAACAAGCCACATACTTTTGCAAAAAGTGAGACCAAATAAATATTAATAATTACTATTAATAAAATAATAAAAATAAAATAATAGTAATTATTTTACCAAATCATACTATAATAGCAGCTTGGATAAACTGAATACTTATTTATCTCAAGCTTTAGATTACTACCATATATTATCTCATGTAATCTTCCTCTCAATTATATGAAACAGGTATAATTATCCTCATTTTCAGTTCCAAGCAAACCAACTCTTGGAGGAGACAAGATAGTTTAAACAAGAATGGGAGAGAATGAATTTTGGTTTCAAAGCATAATGTAGTATAGTTATTAAGGGGTCAGAATTTGGAATTAGGAAGTTCTGAGTTCAAATTCCAGTGTCATGAAATTATTAGCTGAATAAAAAGAGCTTCAGTGTTCTCATTTTTAAAGTGGAAATAAAATCATAAATATTTTGATAGCATGTTACAATAAATAAGAAGATGTAAAATAGCTTACCATTTTGCACTATAAAATATCATTTTTAATTATTGAGGTTGAGAGATTTAGTTGATTTTTAATTTAGCCACTTAGTTTTATTAAGATTAGACTTTGACTAGATCCTAGTCTTTGAAATTTTATCTAATGTGACTTTTGAAATATTATTACCCATATTAATTTTTAGGCTAAATTTTACAAAATTTTTACAAATTATAACTTTACTCATGTTAAAATAATATTGTTTTTCAGGCAGAGTATATCAAAATATAACTTTAAGTCAACTTGAATGATTCATGGTGACAAAATTTTCGTAGGTCTTTTTTCTAAGAACTATGTTTTTATTCATAGGGATATTCTTTAGTATATCATCTGTCCCTTATACAAACAATAAAAATAAATAAAGATTGTAAACATGTGGCATATATAACTATAACCATTATCAATTTTAAATTTACTATATTATGAATACTTTGTGAAAATTAGTATTTGTGAATGTTAACTAAATTATCATTCAGTATCTTATAGGAAATTTTGTGTCTTTTATTTGTAAAATGTTCACAATTAGAGGATTATTGAAAATTCAATATTAAAAATATACTATTTGATAGCATAGATTAATGGATACCATAGTTTACTGCATAATTCCTCGGTTGTTAGTAAACTTAGTCTCAAATTTTAAAAGAAATAGTATCTTTAAATAGTAGTTTTAAGTAAGTAAATACTCAAGTTACATTCTAAAAATTATATACACAGTGTTTATAGATTATTTGCAAGAAGGTTTCATACACAGTATCTCATCTGAAACTTACCATTACATATGGTAAATGTGATTTACATGTTGCAGAAAAGGAAACGCAGGCAGACAGGATTAAATAACTTACCCATGATAACTAATAAGCAGTGACTTTGAATTCAAATTCACGTCTTTGAAATTAAATCCGATGGTTTTTCACTTATTATATGGCAAGAAATTAAACATTTAAGCTTCAAAAAGTTCAATAATATAGTTGATATATTATATATCTAGTCACTTTAAAATAATGAAATATTGTTTTGGTAACACATCAACGAAATCTAGCTGCCAGACTTTTAAGTCACAAGGTCTTCATCTCTGTATTATTAGTTACTTTAAAATTTAAAGTAAACTTTAACAAAATAAATAATGAAATAAACAATTTAAAATATTACCTAAAATCTGATCCAACTCTCTTCCCATTTTCTGGTTCTCCTGGATCTGGGCATAAATTGGAAGCTGTCTTAATACCTCCTTCATTTACTGCAACAATAGAAAAAAAGAAAAGAATCAAAACACGTATGGTTAGAAAGTCAAGGATGATATTCATTTAAATTGTACATAAAATATATTCTTGTATTTTGTTATTGTAATCACTATTTTATACATAGAAAATTAAAATATTATTTTATTACACAATAACAAAGCCAAACATATTTTTTCTATTTATGGATATATAAGAAGATAAGTTTCATGTTCACAATTCAACGACATACCATTCTGAATATTAACACATCAGCAGTTAAAACTTTATTTTTAATTACTAGCAAATTGTGAAATCTCAGGTAATCAACTCCCAGGGTATTATTGCCAGGGTTCCCATTAATCACTGGCAGTAAAAAAGTTACTAACAGTTACAACAGTGTCCTTTAGGGACTTGATATTTTTTAAGTTGGAATAGAAAAATAAGATAATATGGAAAAAGTTTAAAGGTATCAGCACTTCTATTTGGTGTATGACAAAAAATTTAGTCTGCCAATGTCAAAGTAAAACTATAGTGAAAATTATCAAGTATTCAGTTGGATTATGATATAATGCTGAAAACCCTTAAGGGTCCTTACACTTTAGCAATTTCTATGACTATGCTTTATTCAGCCATCGTACAAATTTTCAGCAGTTTCTTCAGTACACCCAATTAAAAATATTTATTAATACTTTCAGTGAATGTTATCATAGCAAATAAATAAGTCCTCAAGATAGATTTTTAATGGGAAGATTATTAAACCAGATAAATTCTGAAATATCTGAGTGATATCATTTCATGAATTTAATGTTATAATTAATTGGAGATTAACTTCTATTTTGTGCTCCATCAACTTATGTGCTTTTTTAAAGGAAAGAATAGGAAGTGAGTAGAAATATGGAGGAAAGAAAATCTAAACCTAGAAATAGTTTTCATCCTATACTGTGGATTAGAATTACCTGCAGAGCTCTTTTTAAGGAATAAAGATGCCTACTTTTATTTCTAGATATTTTAATGTAATTACTTTGGGTAGGGCCCTGTGCTTCAGTTTTTGTTGTTGTTGACTCATTCTTGTTTTTTAACAGTATTCAAGGTGCTTCTAATGTAGAGGCAATGTTGAGAACCACTGGAACCCTGCATCAATTAGTTCATATATTCAACTTGCTCAAATTGATTGATCAGATATTATGATAAGAATCAGATGATAGCCCAATAGGCATAGCTCTGGTAAAGTCATATTTTTCAACTAAATATGAAATTTTGTGTTTGTGCCCTTCATTCTATAAAAATCACTTTCTTAAATACCTTCAACAATATCCTTATTACTGCCAACTTTATTACATATTTAGCAATCCATACAAAGCATGTAATGCTTTTGTTTTTCTTTGTCTGCTGACTCGCTATTTTTTTTTATCTTTCTGGTTTTTGTTGTTTATTATGTTTTGTTTCGGCCACTCTCTTACTTTGGCTATCACATACAGAAGGCACATTCAAAGGAGCTGACCTACAGTTCTTCATATTTTATATTTCCCTAATGGCTTGAAAATTTTCCTCTGTGCTAAGAACTTCCAGTCTGATTCTGTCATTTTTTTTTCTCCCAAGCTCCTTCCTAAACCTTAAGTGACCTACTAGATCATCCGACCAAAATTCTCAGTTATTTCATGTGTATGCTCAAGTCTAACTTAATCATTGATGATTTTGTTTCTCTATTATCATTCTATTCCAATTCTTCTTGAGTACTAGAGGAGAAATAAATGTTCTCAAACACAGTTTTCATTACTCTTCAAATGTCCTATGGTTCTAGTTTTCTAATATCATTTGTATTTTCCACTAGCCACCAAGACACATCCATAACTCAAGTTCGACAGATTCTTTATCCTTCCGAAGTGTAAGTGGTTAGTCAAGCTCCTTCTATGCTTTGTGTTTTCTCCAGGTCTCAATATTTTCCCCTCTTTCTCTTTAGCTATCAAAAACCTATATAATTCTCAAGACTCAGCTCAAGTCCCACTTTTTGCAAAGTACAATCTCTCATTTTTTTCCCAGTTCTTCTAACCCCTCTTTTTATTTAACATGAACAATTTTATATTTAATTTTTATATTATTTTGCCATAGTCCATGTTAGTAGTTTCATGTCCCTTAGCCATATGTACAAATATATGATACACTTGATAAAAATAAGGTAAGAATTTATAATTATTTTAATGTACCCACAATGTCTAAATAGTGGTTAATGACTTTTCATTAACTAAAAACAATGTGTTATTCACTGTTTTCAATGAGTAGAATATTTTTCTATGGGACGCGCTCTCTTTCCTATTTTTAACTGGCTTTTGAAAATATTGTGGTATACGTTATTAAAATGTAACTCTTTTTAACATATGAGAGAGACGAAAAAGAAATGACATGACCTAGACTTACCTACATTATCATATTAAATTTATAATACAAATTATTGGTAAATATAGAAGGGGTCTCTGAATACATTGGAAAATTAAAATAAGAAAAATTCATTTTTTTCCATTTCATCGTCATTGCCTAGGTTAATATGAAGTTTAACAATAGATACTACTTTCATAGTTCTATGTATCAGAAACTTATCCACACCCTTTACATGCATCAACTCATTTAATCTTCACATGAATCTAAGCTACTATTGTTACACATTTCCTTCAGGTAAGGAAACTGAGCAGCGAGAGGTTAAAATGTTTCCAAAGTCATATTTCTACTTTCTACATTAGTCCCTTAGTTTAGGTTTAAACCTTGGCAGACTGATTCAAGAAATTCTTTCCACGAAGGCACAATGGGGTCAATAATCAAAATCTAAACACTTTTCCATATATTTTATCTTAAAATGCAGAGTCTGTTTATATCTTCACATTCACTAAATTAATCCTAGTTCTTAAAATTTAATTGTCAAATTACTTTTGCGTATTTGAAAGTGTCCTTCAAACCACTATCTTTGGACATCTTGCAATATATGACAAAAATTCCCAATTTAAAGTTTAATAATAACAGGAGAGCTTTTGCATGATATTTGTATTTAATGTTCTTTAATTAAAATATTTAAAATAAAAAATAAGGGTTAAAATCTCTTATTTTTTGATATTTAGATACTACATAATTAGTTCACATCAAAATATAATATTGTTATTATAGGAAAATTTTCTGAAGTTTCAGATTTTATATAACACATAATCTACTCTAAAGGTAAAAATAAGTAGATTCTGACTAAAAGTCTTCTGACTAAAAATCATCTCCATATTACCTTATCCAACTGGTGGCATTGCTGCCTTTCTTACATATTTTTTAATATAAGATTTTAAAATTTTATTCCACCTTGTAAAATATAATTTTTGGCTCTTATTCTGAATGCCAAAATCATGGATTTTGACAGAAAGTTATTTTACACTAACCTTATATTCTACAAAGAGTTGCCTCTTAACTCATTTAGATTCCCTATAAAATGCTGGATCCCTGCCAACTGAGACTGTATTTTATTCAATCTTTTACTTTCTTAGTCTATCATAGTGCTGCCATGGAAAAGTAGTTCAAATAGAATTGCACAATGAAATGTATGATAAGAACAAATGAAAAAATGGACTTGAAGAAGATGAAATATTAAAAAAATACATTATAGCAAACTCAGTTTCTTTATAATTCTACCTCAATATTCCAGAAAAGTGTAGTAGAAAAAAAAATGGCAAGAATAAGTTCACTAAATTCAGCATTTTAAAATATAAAATCATACTTTCATTTTTTATTTTTTTAATTAAAATATTTCCCCCTTTACTTGCAAACCTACTCTCTTCCATGAACAACAAAGGATGGATAGAGACTATGTAGAGTTCACATACTAAAGTTGGGGGAATTATCTAAATTAGCCATTTAAACAACCAAATTCTTCTCATGAATACTACTGCAGCTCCCTGAATCTCTTATTAATACGTTTCTTAGTTACACTTTAAAGGCAGTATTGTGGGAAGATGTGCTTTTGAAATGTGTGTAGTTAGTGTCCTTCATAATTATGCTCACTTTTGGAAGTTCTAGTGATAGAACTGATTATTTCTTCAAACACAATTTTTTCCTTTTTGAAAGTTGGATGTCAGATAAAAATTGTAACCTTTCAAAATTATTTAGCCCTATGTTAAGTAAATGGTTCAAAGAGAAGACCCAAATGTTTACTTGATAACAGATATATAACAATAAAAATTAAAGCAGTATAACCTTCTTTGTAAACAACCATAGAGAATATATATTTTAAACTAGTTATGAAACATCTGAGAAAAAATTGTAGGATAATGAAATTTAAAATATGATGTTGGTTTGCTATTTTGTGACTATGAAAACATATAATTTGTTTTTATTGAAATTAAATTAGTTATACTCAAAAATAAAATAAAAAGCGCAAGAGTATGTCTTATCTACATAAGGTGTAATGGGTACAGTCAAAATTTCTTTAAAATTATGAAGTAAATTAACATTTTTTGCTTTATGATTAACTTTTTTGTTTTAGCTCATTAACTTTACTTCTGACAATTTAAAAGTAAGTATTCTTTAAAATGCATTTATATTTAATCAGGGTTTATTTGTTTCACCAGATACACTGTTACGTCTAAATTCCCTTTCTTGTTCACCCTTATAACCACTGTACAAGAACAATGAAAATGAGGTACGATATATATATATGCACACACGCTGAGGCAATGTACTAAGTACACAAAGTTACATACACCTTTTTCATTGAATGACTTGTAAGATCGTGTAAGGTTAAGGTGTACAGTATGTTACTATGACATATTTCCATATACTGTAATATGATTGCTAGTGATATAGAATTGCATACACCTTAAGGCTTTGATAAATCTTAGGTACTTTAGTATAAAGAGCCTGATTTTCCCAGGACATCAGAAAGTTTGAAGTATGAAGCATGTAAAATAACATCTGTGTGGCCATAATGAGGAAAGAGTGATAGCTTATAATTCTTCATACATTTCTAAAATAAATATGTTGCCAGATGAAATATTAGAAAAAATAGTAGCACACCTGATTATTTAATTCTGCAAACATTTAATTTTTATTTCACATTGTCATGATAAAATTTGA
This sequence comes from Catagonus wagneri, assembly GCA_004024745.2. Classification (NCBI taxonomy): domain Eukaryota; kingdom Metazoa; phylum Chordata; class Mammalia; order Artiodactyla; family Tayassuidae; genus Catagonus; species Catagonus wagneri. The sequence continues at coordinate 10,894,869 of PVHT020000230.1, forward strand.
TATGTTAGAATAATTTCATTTAACAACTTTTTTTATTTTTGGCCGCACTAAGTTTCCTGGGCCAGGTATCAAATCCGAGTCACAGCAGTGACAACACTGAATCCTCAGCCAATAGGGAACTCCTAACAACTTTTTCTGTTTTTATTTTCTATTATAGGAAAAATATTTCTCTCTGAAATGTACCAAATTATTAATACATTGAAAAATACTCTATATTGTTTTTCCCTAAAAACAGTCTCAATTTTGAATATATGTTTTAACCCCCCAAAAAGCAATTAATCATAATTATACAGTTAAATACTTGTTAATGAAACTGTTTAATGTTTTCTAAACAGGTAATACAATTTGAAAATTCCCTACCAAAATCTGCTATTTTGGGTTTTTTATTCTCAAATCTAACAAAATGTAAAGATCACATTTTAAAATTAGAGCACTTTAAATTATTTGATAGCATACAGGCTCCAAGTTTGCTTCTTGATAACTGATATAACTGCTCGATTTGCATCATTTACTGTTACATATACAACTGAATAAATATGTGGGTAAAATATTTTTCTGATATAACCATGTTTAATTATTTTGAACCGAATGAAAATAAACAATGATAAAATATATGTTTGCTAAAATAGAATAACATGTTATATACAATAACTAATCTTATGTATTATCAATAAATAATTTTAGAAATCATATGCTGTGACATGAATGGTTTCTTTCAAAACAAATCTGTATGAAAAGTAAGGCAAGAAATTTCTACAAACTACTTTTAATTTATACTAAAAATGTGCAAATCTCTTAAAAATTTTATTCTCTGTTCCCTTATGGGCATTATAACAACAAATATTCTAATTCTATCTGAGATTCATGGAAGAACTTCAGCTGATCTATAAACACCTGAATATTAAGCAATATTGTGTATTGGGGCAGCACAGAAATAAGTGTATTTCAGTCCATTTTGTGAGATTTTCAAAAAACAAAAATTGACTCTTTAATTCATTTACAAAAGACTACTGATTTAAAATGCGTGTATAACAACCAAAGTAAATTATATTTTTCCTTAAATGAAAATTGCCATAAAAAGAAAATTTCCCTTAAAAATAACTATGTTGAAATTTAGATATGTTCAAACAAAAATTTGTACAATAAACTATCAATTTGAGGATTTTCACTTACTTTTTTCTCACGTACTGGAATTACAAAACTAGAATTTTATAAGCACACTAGATCAAGGGTATTTTTCTTGTTTTGCATTTTGAAACAACCTGAGCTCCAGGCTTACCACATTAATCCAATAATCCAAAGTGCATTTAAATATAAGAAAAAAAAGAAGAAGAATCATGCATGTTATATCAATATTAATGCGTTAATTTGGTAAATACACAAACATTTTATAAAACACACACAAACAACACAGACAGCACAAACTTCACTCTTGCACTAGAGAAAGTAACAAAAAAGGAGTACACTCACAGATAGAAAACTTGTTGCTGTTGTCTTTCCCTGGAAACAATTTAAATCCTCTAGATTTAAAATCTATGGCCTTTTTCACTAGTTAAGAAAACAAACAAAAACATGTATCAGGATACATAATTTTGAAATGAAATTCAAGTTAACAAATTTTGTTAGCGTGGAATTATGCAAGTTAAAAAAATTGCTTTCTTAAGCCTGAAATAGGGTACCCAGAAGAAAATGAAGAAAAAAATAACAGTATGATCACTAAGTAGTAAGAAATACCAAGCAGTATAGGATTTTAAGTGTTTCATGGGAAGAATCCTGCATATATAAATATACTTTTAATACTATCCAAGTTTTTATAGAAGAGCAAAACATTAACTCTTTATCATAAATCATCTGAATTTTTCAAATTTTATGGAATTAGAGAAAAATACTCAGGCATTATAAAAGTGGGAAGAATTTAATAAATTTGGTTTTTAAAATAATGTATTTTAATGTAGTTTAGCCTAACTGAAATATTAGGACACCTTTTAAAAAACTATGTAATTGGAAAAACTTAAAATTTGTTTTCTTACCTAAACATTGCTTTTGAACTATGATCAATGTTAAGTCCATACTATACAAAATTTATGTAAGTGAATTAAATTTTTTTGGATTTCATCTAAAATATCTGGTTTCTATTTCTATTATGATACTGAAAATAAATATCATAAGGGACTGGTTAATTTCATTGTGTATTATATTAAAGTAGATATGACTGAATTTGCCTTACAAAAACATGTAAATTCAATGAAGTAACTTGGAACATTTTAAGAACATTTTTGAAGTATTCTGAATGAAGAAAAAGAAGTATTATTTCCTTTTAGGTATAAATTATTTTAACTACAGTTTCTATATAAATTTTAAGGGTATAAGCTATAGTTTAGAAGACTAAGTTTTTAATAACATCAAGTGAAATAAAGAAAATCTATTTGCAGCTCCTGCTGTATTGCAGCAGATTAAGGATCCAGTGTTATCTCTGCAGCTGCTTGGGCTGCTACTAGACCTGGTTCAGTCCCTGGCCTGGCACAGTGAGTAAAAGGATCAGGCATTGCCACAGCTGTTGTATAGGTTGCAGCTCAGCTTGGATTATTTCAATACCTGGCCTGGGAAATTCCATATGCTGTGTGTGTGGCCAAAAAAAATATTTTTAATTAAAATTCTACTGATTAAAAAATGTTATATAATCTGATCTGATGAGATAAGATTTTTTTCTATTATTTTTTATTTTCTTTTTAAGTCCGTGTCTGTGGCATACAGAAGTTCCCATGGCTAGGGGTTGAATCTAAGCCGCAGCTTCCTGCCTATGCCACAGTAACAGCAACTGGGGATTCTAGCTGCATCTGTAACCTATGCTTGTGGCAAAACCAGTTCTTAACCCACTGAGTGAGCAAAGGATCGAACCTGCATCCTCACGGACACTATGTTGGGTTCTTAACCTGCTGAGCCACAATGGGAACTCTGAGATATTTAAATAAAAATTACCTTCTTTTAAAAAACCCAGCACTGGAGCTTCCATTGTGGCACAGCGGAAACGAATCCGACTGAGAACCATGAGGTTGCGGATTCGATCCCTGGCCTCGCTCAGTAGGTTAAGGATCCAGCATTGCCATGAGCTGTGGTGTAGGTCACAGACGTGGCTTGGATCCCACATTGCTGTGGCCATGGAGTAGGCCGTCAGCTCTAGCTCCAATTAGACCCCTAGCCTGGGAACCTCCATATGCCACGGGTGCAGCCCTAAAAGGCAAAAAATAAAATAAAATAAATAAATCCAGCATGAACAAGAATGCAAGGGATATATTTAGATTTCTCAGTTTTAATTTAGAATTTTTTACATCTTGCTTTTTATGACATTTATAGGTAGAAATGGTAGCCTGAAAATTTAGAAAATTAGATTTTGTTCATTACATGTATTTGAAATCAATAAAATTAGTTTTTCGTAGTTTAAAATGATTATTTCACTAATTCTTACAATTTTACCCAATTAGTTCAAATTAAGGATATTTTATTGGTTTTGAAACACTTTAAGGTGATTTTTTTTTCTTGTGACTACCTTCAAAACTAGAAAAGTAGAGACAGAGTTTGATGGCTTATTGAAGTATATAGTTATGAACTATCTATACGTATATACTACATATAAAAAAAGATAAAAATTATCATTGGAGTAGGATTTAAGAGATCTAATTCTTAGCAGTTGTAGTGGTTGATGTGGGGCAAAAATTTACGTTTTTAATTTAGTCTTTTCTCTTAAAATAGGAAGCAAGGACTAGATGATTGCTCAGGTGCTTAACAGTTTTGAGATTCTTTATCTGAGGCCCTTTATTTATAGTGAAAGAATGACTACATCTTCCTCAAATGTTTTTTGTTGTAAATCTCTTCCACATCCCAAACTTCAGGGTAAGCTAAAGTTTAGTCCTACTGGAGTATTTGGCTGCTCTAAATTTAGTTCTGCAATGTGTGAATTTTCCTGCTGTCTGAAAAATTATTTTTAACAAAATTTGCATTTTGTATTTTGAGGCATAATTCTAGATTCTCCCAATCCAAACATGAATTATAAGTAGGAATTCTACCTCTACTTTTCTCTGCTTTATAAGACTTTAAGTATTAGAAAAGGGTCTGAAAACTTCACAGTGGTTTTAATACAAATCTCAAATTCTTAAAGGATAAAGAAAAATAAGCGAAAAGATTACAAACCCAAAGCAGAAAAAAGAAGAAAAGTCCAGTAGGTCAAAGAGCTCACTTACTAGAAATAAAGGATTTTGAAAACTACAGAGTTTGTGTGTATAATTCCTATCTTTGTATACTGTGCTTATAACTAAACTTGACTATTTGGTTGAGGGAATTCAAATAGTTAAGAGGACAAGAAGCAGTTAAGAGGGTCATCTCCAACCAAGAAGTTTTAAATAGTTTCCTGATTCTAAAGGGATCTAGCTGACTTTTTTTAAAGCATCTACTTGTCAGCATAAATTGATGAATAAAACTATGCCTTTTGAAAGTAAAAAAGTATAAATAATTGTAGTACAGATGTGGAAGATGGAAACCCAGGAGACTATCCATTTTAGGAGATAAAAAAGAGTGAACAGAAAAATAATACAACATTTAAGTTCATAAAAACCTTAAATTATGTTAAACAGTATAAACACATACTTCAGATATTTTTATAGTTTCAATAAAAAGAGCATATTTCATATATTTTATTAATAAACTGAAAGGATGAATACTGCAAGTACGAACTGCAAGATGATGAACTAAATCATATATCAGTGAAGTGTTAAATCTCAAGTATATGCCATAAAACATGTTTATTATGTACTACAAGGTATACATATTAAATACTGATATAACAAGCAATAAGTGCTTCTAGTGATATTTAACTTATAAAAGTAACCTAACTTTTTAAAAAGTGTATTTCAGTTATGAACAGATCAAATTTATCATAGAGATATTAAAATATGTTGTGGTGTTCTACATACGTTTTTTAAATGCTAAAGGACCATGTGTTTTTCGTGTAAATTCCTTCCACTGTATTGTGAATTTCTCAAAGGCAGAAATATTATTTCATACAAGTGGTCCTTGTTGTAAGAGTGTGTGATTGAATGAATATATGCAATATTGCAAAGTCTGGTTCATGGATGATTTCCCTTATTATTCATGAATTAGGAAAGGAGAAAGTGAAAAAAGATTTAATGTTCAAAATGAAGCACTTTCATGTATAAAGCTAATTTTAAATACATAAAAACTATGCTTGTTCTGAAAATTTTTTCAATACATTTCATTACATACATGCCATGTAGCCACACTTGCAATGACTCATTTTCTTTGTTTTCTTCTGTTTTTTACTTTTCATATGCTAAACAATTTGTTCATTTTTATTACTTTTTTGGTTTGATTCATGCATTTTTTAGTATAATGGAGATGTTATGATATGGGAAAGGTTTGGCAGAAAAGAATATATTAGGCCAACAATCAAACCCATCTTTGTTTAGTTATAAGCCCCAGAACACTAGAAAAACCATTTTGTCTCTGTAATGCTCATGTAAGCAGTTTTAAATCATTTCAGAGGATTATCACTGTAGTATTTTCCAGATCAATTATCCTTGCTATTTTCAAAATGAATTTAAATTCTAAAATGCACTTTAAAACGTACTAAAAATTGCTTTTTTTTTGTCTTTTTTTAGGGCCACATCCTCCAGCATATGGAGGCTCCCAGGCTAAGGATCAAATCAGAGCTGTCCTGCCAACCTGCACCACAGCCACAGCAATGTGGGATCTGAGCCGCATTTCCGACCTACACCACAGCCCACGGCAATGCCGGATCCTTAACCCACTGAGCAAGGCCAGGGATAGAATTTGCGTCCTCATGGATGCTAGTCAGATTCATTTCTGCTTAGCCACAACGGGAACTCCTGATGTTTCTTAATCTCAGCTAACTTCCACGTTAATATTTGAAATTACTTAGATCACAATGTCTTATAAATATTAATCATATACGCACATATATAAAGTGCTAGATTTTGTTTCTAATGTCAACACTTTTTATGTGAAACAGGTGGTATATAACTTTATTTTTATGTTAGAGAATCTTTGTAAGAACAAAGTGCTGCTTCAGTCTTGAACATTAAGAAACTGACCATATTATACAAATGTAATAAAGGGAATTCAGCCACCAGTTGGAGGTTAAGAAAAGATGAGCTTTAAGTGTCTTTCTATCATTGAGCTTCTAAAGCTTAGTCATAAAAACTAAGTTTCAAGTTCGCTATTTGAAAATTACGGTAGAATCTTCACCATAATATCTCAAAAGTCACACACCAATAATTTTCTATTCTATTTCACTTCTAGTATATATAGTGATAATTTTTAACTTTTCAGAACATTTATCTTTGAAAGAAAAGAAACCGACATATTTAGTATTAATGAGCTGAACATTTTTTTATTGGAAAAAAATTGCTTCAGATTTGTATGGGACTCTTGTAGGAAAACACTGCCATTATTTATTAAATGTTATTAGAACATCTAAAATTCCTTTCATTTACTACTTAAATTCTACTCAAACAAAATAATAAAAATAAAACAAATGCAACCTTGTGTTTATTATCTTAATCTTCCAAATCTGTAGTTTTTATTTTCACAATAACTTATTACAAGTGTCAGAGGCTGCATTAGAATAACTTCTGAAAAGGAAAATTAGACTATAAAATTATATAAAATAGAATACAATAACTTCTGAAAAGAAAAATTATTTCTTTTGAGAAAGTTATTTGTATCCTATTGATTTTTTGGTATTTTTGCTTCATTTTAACTTTAAAATATACAGTGCCTTTCTTTTAAACTGTTTTTGGTATAGTGCTACCTAGATATATAATTCCTATATTTTATTTTAAAATTAAGTGTGATCTTATCTTTAATAAATAAATTACACTAATTAATTTCATTAATTTTGTTTTGGTTATGGAAACTAATGTGTGTGTAGGTATGTGTGTTCCATTTTGAGAATATGGTACATCCCACTATTGACAATAGATTCATTTACATGAATAATAGGAAATATAATAAATCGTTTGTTAGGAATTTTATTATAAATCAAGATAATGTTAAAACATAACAAACTATTTGTGTCATTTCTCTCACCAGACTAGGAGTTGGGAGACCTGTGTTCTAGTTCCATAAACATTAACGTTGCTTAACTCCTCTCTACATTCTTAAGAGATTCAGTCATTTACACGTAAGTATTTAGGTGTAGAACTTAGAGTAAAGGAAGAAAGAAAATTAATCAGCATCTCAATTCTATCTCAATGATTAAAATGTGTTTAGAGATTATAAAAGTTGCTGTGTTCAAAGGATAAATTTTGTTTGTTTGAAAGTAAATGGTGGCTCCATGTTACATATAGGCCTAAAAATATTGCAATTTAGCACTTTTTTTTCTACATCCTGTACTGGCAGAACACTTCTTCAGAACATATTTAGCATGAACACTGCTAACTGGTCATTCCTTCCATATTATCCTTAAGTGAAGAAAAATTAAGAAACTGCACCAATGCCAGTAAAACTAGGTAGCATTCCTGGGTTGTCTGCTTTATAATCTTTCATATAAGATTTGCCATAAGATATAAATTTCTGAGAAAATACCTGCTTTTTAAATGTTTCTGTGGTGTAACTTTAGAAAATATTTAGAGGTATGTTGCAAGTAAATCTTGTCTCTGGATTATACAGTAAAAAGATATAACAGAAAATTCAGCAGCACATTAGTAAGTCGTTCATGGATCTTTGTGGAAAATATTTTGTTTTATAATATGTTAAAAGAAGATAAATAATACTGGCTTCCATCTGATAAAAAAATGAGTGGTGGAATGAAATATATTCAAAAACACTGAAAAACTTATTTGTAAGACATAAGTATATGCAAGATCCAAAATACCTTCAATTCATTCTTTTTTTTTCTTTTTTTTAGGGCCACACCTGCACCATATGGAGGTTCCCAGGCTAGGGGCCCAATCGGAGCCACAGCTGCCAGCCTACGCCACAGCCACAGCAATGCAGGATTCAAACCATGTCTGTGACCTACACCACAGCTCAAGGCAATGCCAGATCCTTAATCCACTGATCAAGGCCAGGGATTGAACCCGCAATCTCATGGTTCCTAGTCGGATTAATTTTCACTGTACCACGACAGAACTCCCAAAATATCCTTTATTTTAAAATGAGGGATTAGACCAATTAAATTCAGTAAGAAATGATATATATTCAATTTCATAATTACTTGAAATCTAATGTATTCTCTCTTTTAAAAACCACTAGAGAAAAACAATATGGTTTAGATACTCTAATATTTTTTTAAGTCCTAAACTTCATTTATGCTACCCTGCCAGTTTGTGGCTAACGCTTATTCCTGAATATTGAATGTGTAAGTATAAAATTTATATGCTCTTTTTTAGCTGAAAGAAAATTTACAATATATTGCAGCACATACTCAAATTCTATAATAAATTGCAAGAATCAGAACACGGCAAAAGTTCAGTACATGCTAATTTTTTATTATTACTATTATTTATAATTTTTAGATCTAGTGAGTCTCAGAGGTCATTCCACTGGGGATGTGATATATTAAAATTTTTTAATGTTTTGTGTTATGTCTTCTTCACTGTGTAGGGATGTGATATAAATTAAATTACAAACTTTCCCTAGATTTCCAATTTAAATTTTATCTATCATCTATCTATCTATGTACCTACCTATCTATCTATCTATCTATCTATCTATCATCTATCTATCTATTGACATTTTTAGGGCCACAACCGCAGCATATGGAAGTTCCCAGGCTAGGGGTCGAATCAGAGTTGTAGCTTCTGGCCTACACCACAGCCACAGCAATGCTGGATCCCAGCCACGTCTGCAATCTATGCCACAGCTCAATGCAACGCTGGATCCGTAACCCACTGAGCAAGACCAGGGATCGAACCCACATCCTCATGTTTGCTGGTTGGGTTCGTTACCTGTGAGCCATAATGGGAACTCCTAAATTGTATTTTTTATGTAAAGTTACAAACCTCTCCATATTCTTTGGCCAAAGCAGTAAATTTAATATAAAATGTATACACACAATTTTTTCTTTTAGGGTCACACCCACAGCATATGGAAGTTCCCTGGCTAGGGGTTGAATCTGAGCTACAACTGCAGGCCTACACCACAGCCACAGTAATGAGGGAGCTGAGCCATGTCTGCAACCTACACCACAGCTCATGGCTATGCCAGATCCCTCCCACTGAGCGAGGCCAGGAATCAAACTCTCATCCTCAAGGATACCAGTCAGATTCATTTCCGCTGCACCACAACAGGACCTGCCTACAAACATCTTTAAATATATAATTACATTAGTTTTTATGAACATATGTGTAGTTATTCAGCATATTTAAAGTATTCTTTTAACACTCCCATTTTCACTTTTACAAAATAAGATTCTAAGGCTATATATAAAGGCTCAAAGTTTTAACAAGATCAGCCTAGACCCTAGGCTTATTTTTCAACTACTTCAGACTAAAAAATATATCTATAATTTTTGCTTGGAAAACTGAACAGAGTTATGAGTGTTAAAAAGGAGACATCACATTTTATAAAATCAATTTGTTAAGGTTCACAGGTCTTCTAGATTTGTTTGCTATTTTTTATCTAAGAGACAGTAGATGCCAATTATTGTATACAGACTCTAAAATGTGTATATAGGTTTCTTCCCTTCCAAAAATGGAGGAACTTCAGAAATCCATAACATTTATCTAGATACCAGCAGATGCACACACAATGCTTGGTGTGACAAGTCTGATAGTTATTGTGTGCAGCAAAATGTCAGGATTATAAGAAAAATGTGGGATTTTTATACTCTTTTGAGGGATTCTTAAATTAGCAAAATAAAAGTCAGCATATGGGAAGAGTTACCAGTGGTATAGTTCACAATACTGTAAAAACACTGTGAAAATTAAGTTTTAGTCTTCATCTTGAAATTAAGTTTTAACCCTCAGCTTGCAGCTGACAGCTTCAAGTGAACTAATTTTTTTAAGCTTTTTATGATTGCACCTGTGGCGTATGGTAGTTTCAAGGCTAGGGGCTGAATCGGAGCTTCAGCTGCCGAACTACACCACAGCCACAACAACATGAGATCAGAGCCACTTGCTGTGTCTGTGACCTACATCACAGCTCAAGGCTGCTCTGGATCCTTAACCCACTGAGCGAGGCCAGAGATCAAACCCACATCCTCATGGTTACTAGTTGGGTTTGTTACCACTGAGCCACAACAGAAACTCTTAAATTTTTTATCTTCAGTCCAACATTAAATATTAAGCTCCACTGAATTTAACAATTTTTCTACATGCTTTTATGTTTTGATATAGCATATTCTTTTGAATGCTAATTATTTTCTGGTTGCTTTTTTTTTATAATTTCTATTCTATTTTCATGAATTAATTTTACCAAAGAAAATTTTACTATAAAATGTAACATGCAAAAGAATAACATTAAATTTTTCTCTTTTTTCTAGAATGCTCAGAATGGCCCTGATTTTCACATTAATGACTTAGAGAGTATGAAGATTAGGCAAATGACTTCTCAAATGACCTCAGAAACAAAAATAAACTGTAGGTTTATAATTTTTTCTAGTTCAAGATAAATGAAATACTTTTATGTAATATATCTGTTTTATACTTAATGTCAAAGATCACTTATCTACAATACAATGCCTTTTAATATGAGACTAATTGGGTGATAAGAAACTGAATAATAATGACTGCAGTTAATGAATATCATAAGACTGGGGACAGTGGGATATGTTATTCCACTAAAAATTTTGTTTGTACAGTGAACAACTTTAAATAAAATATCCATAAAAATCTTATTAATTTAATAAAGAACAATATTCCCTCATCCTTCTGACACCAGATTACTGTATTTTATCCAAGTTCTTCACTAGAAGGCTATTATCACTAACTGGATTCTATTTTAAACAGGCATAGATGGACACAGAATATTTTATATATAAAGTTATGTTGCTAGATTCATGGCTGTTTCGAAAAACAAAGCACTCTTGTCATAACCCATCTATGTTCTATACTGTCAACATTTTATCCAGATCTATTCTCCTTGTTCTCTGTACAAAGGTTGATCGGAATAGGCTACATCCTACTACACAAACTGTGGCATTATACTAGCAGGACTGGCATCACCTAAGCACTTGTTAGAAAAGCAAATTATCAAGCCCCATCTGACCTACTGAATTAGAAATTATGATTTAACAAGACTCTTTTGTGATTCTTATGAACATTTAAGTTTGAGGTGCTCTAGACTCTATCAAAAGACTCCCTGATCCTCTGGAGAAGTCTAGCAGGAGAAGGGTGGTGGGAGGAAAGTAAGATAAGGATTACTCTGCAAGGTCCCTCCCATTATTCTGGCCAGAGTTGATTTGGACCCCTAACTGAAGGTTACCAGTCCTTTCATGCCAGACTGATGTACATATTTCTTAGTCCAATATCTCTCCCTCCTTGCATCCCAGTGGATTGGGAGTGGCTGCTACTCATGTAGTTGCATCATCGTATCAGCTCATTTAGAAATAATCCCTTTGTAAGTAAATCTTCCTTGAATAAGCTCATGTTCAACTGTTTCCTAATGAACTCTAATGGATAAACCACTAGCACATAGAAATTATTAGAAATTTGACTTTTTAAGATATATTAAACATCATCTCCATATTTGTCCATAATGACTCTTAAAAATATAATATCTAAGTAGAAATAGGGATGACTATCACGCATCATTCTACCACTGACTGCTTACTTGTTTTCTAGGGAATGTTTTGAAGTCTAGATCATGCATCTATGATCTTTTCTAGCAATTATTTCCTGAAGAAGCATAAAAGATTCACAAGTTAGAGGAGATAAAAGTAAAGTGAGTTGGCTGTAATGAGGTTGGAGAGTAACTGAATTAAGGGTAAATGGGCAAGGAAAAATTCAGCAGGGCTAACAGAAACCTGAGATTAACTGAATGCATCACATTATTTTAGTAATGACATAAATAAGATAAATATGAAGTGTTAGAGCTGTATATACCAGTTGTTTCCATAATTCTGTCAATATTGCATTAGACTATATTTTTAAATCTAAGGAAATCAGTCAAGAAATTTAAAACTCTTTGTTAAATTTAAAACTCTTTGTTTTCTTAATTTGTTCATATATCTTTACCTGATAAAAATTTTTATGTAGCTATAGCATATTTTCTTCTTGTAAAGGCTCCAGAAGGAGGCAGTATCATTATTGTCTGTGTTTCTAAAGAAAGGCACTCTATCTACTACTACCGTACTTAAACCGTTAATTTTTAGCCATTCAGAATGATATTATTTCTCTCTTTTCTAGATGGAAAAATGGAGAATGGCTAAGTAGATAATTCAAAATAATAATATACTAGTAAAATATATTCATTCTTTGACTTTGAAATTTCAGTCCTAGCACCTACACCAGTACTTGACTATGAACAGTAGCATGCCATACATCCATCAGGATTCCCCAGTGTATATCCTGGAAAACCACAAATAGTTTGGATTAGTGTACCCTATCCTAATTTATTCTTTTTAATGCAAGGCTAATAATAGAAAAATTTTAGTCGTCAACAATATCTGATTTTAAGCATGGTTTACTTTAGTATGGTGCAGAACCAGCTTTGTTAACTGAATTTAATATTAAATATTGAATAATATTAACTGATAGAGCCAAGCATAATACCAGGGTATGAAGCCTCTTAATGCCTTATTTTAAATGCATGAACAGATAAATTAAAAAGGTGTAGCAAAAGTCAACTGCTAGATAAAATTCAAATTACCACACAGCCTTATTAGTAAATCAACTTTTGCTGTGTTACTTTCTAATAGGAAAGTCCAGGAGAGTTTATGATCCCAACTCTCCCTCCATCCCCATGGACTGAAAGTCTACTAAATGAAAATTTTTCTGACCTCTCTGGATTCTGGATACAACCAATCTAGAAATTTATTACAAGTTAGTCCCATTTGGTATTATGAATAAATGCCATTTGAAGATGATTTTAAACAAAGAAAAATCAAGCATCAACACTAAAAAGCAATAGTCCATAATTTAGAATACAAATGATGTAATTATGAAGAGAAAAATACACTATGCAATGCACCCCAAACCTAACACCATGCTGTTATGCCACATATAAAGGTTCTGCTCTTCCTAAAATTGTAAAGCTTAATTGTGTAATTTCACTCTGTGCACAGCAGGGTAGCCATATGCTCTAGAAAAATACATACGAGGGAAGCAGCTTGTTGCAAAAGTGGGTGAAAATACCCTGAAATAATTGTGAACAAGATAAAAATGTCTCTAGGACGATTTCTTCATACTCCAAAAAGCAGAGGAGTCCACTTTGGCACCAGCCTTGAGTGGAAATAGAAAGTCTAGCCCCTTCAAAATATTTTAACAAGAGAAAGATTTAAAAGTCACAAACCTCATATTCATTCTGACCAACTCATTCACACGCAAAATAATTAACTCTGATAACCATTTGGTGAAATCAGCTACACAAAACCATTGTCATCTCTATTGTTTAAAGTTAAGGCTTCCCTTTTTTAAGCTGTATATATTATTACTACTTTCCCTTGCTCATTTTATAAAAAATGAAAAATAATGTTAATATAAAGAATAAGCTAACACAATGTCTGATTAATGAATTACTGTGAGCATAACAATGGGATTGAAAATCTGAAAAGACATAATTCATGAAATAAGATCACTGTTATAAGATGATGGTTGCAGTTAATGTGAAAAGATACATGCCTCCTATGAGCTACCTAAGAGAAAACACAAACAATGGGTCATCAGATATTCTTAAAATCTCTGCATAGGAATAACTCAAAAGCATGGCTTGAGGGGTGGGAATAATATGGTTACTTGCAAATATGTCATTTGTGAAAAAAAATTTTTCATTGCTCAGTATTATCACAAAGGTCCTCAGGCATTCAGAGTACTTTTATCTGACACCTTTTAAAAATGAATAAACTGTAACAAAGTAAATTCTAACATTTTTTTTCTTCTCTCCCTAAAAATAATTTATTTGACAAATGGCAGTTTGACTATTTCACAAATACAATGAATGTGGTAATGAAATAGAAAATGAAGATAATATTCAATAAATAATTATGTATTTAAATAATAAACTGGTATATTTCTGAACATGGATTTTTTAATTTCTACAAATATCAACATCAAGCACAATTTTCCACAAAATAATATAAGGAGAAAAGTCAAGAAAACAATGAAAAACAACAAAAAGGACACAATACTAATAAAGCATGCAATAATCAACATTTATATGTAGTGCACCCAGCTAAATGTTAACAATTCACTATCTGTCAGATATGTATTTATCAATATCGAAGTTCTCATATAAAAAACTAATAATTAACTTAATAAACGAAAGCATTCTCACTAAAAGAATCATAAGTAACCAGATTTTTTTTTTCTTTATTGGCCACCCTAAAGCATATGGAGTTCCAGGGCCAAGGATCAAAATCTAGCCAGAGCTGTGATCTATGCCACAGCTGCAGCAATGTCAATTCTTAACCCACTGCACCAGGCTGGGCTCGAACCTGCCTCCCTGCTGCTGCAGAGACACCATATATCCCATTGTGCCACTGGGGGAACTCTGACAATTTTTAAAATATTATAGATTTTCTATTCTGTTATCATTTATGCTAAACATGCATGAAAACCAGTACATCGGTTAATCTCATAAATAATGACATGGGAATTCAAGTAGGCAAGTGCACTTTCCATTATTTATATAAAATAGAAAACTGCTTACTAATTCAATCATGAAAATATTTCATTTGCAATCAATTTTTGTATTCCTATTTTTATTAAGTTTTTCTTCCATCTTTCAGAGTTTCTGAGATTTGAAATAAGGTAACCAAAAGGAAAGTAAAACTTATTTTTTCCATTATTTGATAATACATTTTTATTTTTATTTTATTTTTTGTCTTTTTAGGGCCATACCTGTGGCATATGGAGGTTCCTAGGCTAGGGGCTGAGTCGAATCTGTAGCTGCCACACCACAGCCACAGCAATGCCAGATCCAAGCCAGATCTGTAACCTACACCACAGCTCATGGCAATGCCAGATCCTTAACTCACTGAGCGAAGCCAGGGATAAAACCTGCATCCTCGTGGATGCTAGACAGATTTGTTTACACTGAGCCATGACAGTAACTCCTGATAAAATACTTAAAAAATAATTTTAGATATAAAATTTAATGTAAAATTAAGAGTAATAAGTCAATTAAACTTTGACTTGGGCATGCTTTCATCATTTTTTCATATATTCACTGAATTTTCCAGTACAATTATAACTAACGTAATTTTCTCAATCACTCTTTAAGGGTTGACAGAATTAATTAATATGCCATTCCTAAAAAATTAAAATTAAGCTTTTACTATATTACGTGAGATAATGTATCAACATTGCAATTATTCTACTAGAGAACAAGATTTGATGGAGAGTGAACAGAGATCACCTGGATATATACTGCTCTCTCTCCACAATAATAATCCTTATGTAAGTTCTTTCTATTCAGTGTATCAGCAGAACCTGCAATCTTGTTAGAAACATGAATCTCAGATCCCACCCCAATCCCATCAAGTCACAGTCTGCATCTGAATAAAACTGCAAGGTGATTTGCTTTTACACTAAAGTTTGAGAAGCATAGTCTAGGAACCTCTCCGTACTTTACTAATTTGTCTGCCAGCTCCTACTTACTTTAAAATGTCTTATGTAATTTCTTGCTAAAAAATTGTCTTATAAAAAGTTATGTTAGATAAGATAACAACCCTTCTAAAGTTCTAAAGCCTACCAATGGCATCCTGTCGCTTTAGATTGGGGAAGGAAAAAAAAAAAAAAGGTCTTTAACTTAGGCCTCAGAGCCTGTATGGTCTAGTTCCCACCAGTTTTCCACCTGATCTCCACTTTCCTCCTTCTCCACTGAATTTCAAATACATCAGCCTATCTTTTTTTGCAAATAAAACCCAAGCTCTTTTTAGCTGATTGTTTCTCTGTCATCTCTGCTATCATCAGGTAGTTATTTATTTGCTTGTCTTTTTCTCCCTATTAGAATATAAACTCAATAAGCAGGGTTATGAGTTTTGTTCAATGCTGTATACTAAAGAACAAAAAGAAAATATGACATGCAAGTAGTCACTGAATATTTAAGTAAGAAACAAATAACGAAAGCAAAAGGGAAAGAAGGAAGAGAAGAAAAGGAAGGGAAAACGGATAGAAAAAGGAAGGAGGGAGGGAAGGAGAGAGGAAAAGGAGAAAATAAATAGAATGAAAGAAAGAAAAGGAAAAATAAAAACATATAGGAAACAGAGAAAATAGGAACGGATAGCAAGGAAAGGCAAAGAAGAAAGGAGGTGTGGAGGAGAAAGGACGGGAGGAGAGGGAGGAGAGAGGGAGAAAGGAAGGAGGGAGGGAAGGAAGGAAGGAAGGAAGGAAGGAAAGTCTTGAATAAAGTAACTCTGTAGTTTTGAACACCGATGATCTAAAAGGCAATCTTAAGTTAGGTCCTCAAATGGAGAGTTTTTGGAACTCAGGTATATACGTAGCAGTGGTCCCTGTGAAACATGTTTATGTAGCTGAGTTCCCATTTACTGGGATAAGAAGAGAGCTGATCTGACTTTCCGGATGGAGGTGTTGGCTACTTCTGTGCTTGTTCTATCATTGGTTTGACAATTATATAGCCATAAAGATAAGACCATGTCAACTCAAACATCAGGAAGAAATGATGATAAATACATTAAATTAACAGACAATATCTCTATATAGATTCATAGACATTTGGATTAGAAGAGACAGTAAGGATCATATTATTTCAACACATTCTGTTGCTTAAATGCTTTTTAAATGCCCAATTTGTCCATCAAGCTATGCTTCAATATTTTACTAATGATTTAGGTATTGACTGCTTTCTGAAGCACACAAGTTATATTTGAACAAAATTCAGTGTTACAAGAGTCTTCTCTAATATTATGTAAATTCCTTTGTTTCCATACACTAAGTTCTAAAACTTATTGCAGAATGGGTTTGATCTTTCTTACCTATAACAACATGTCACATATCTGAAGATAGCTTTAACTCATTCTTATTCACATACCATACTCATTCTATCATTATATTTTCCCTTGGAATTGATCAATAAATTTTATCTTTTGTCTAGTCTCTACAACTTTTCTTTTGAAAACAGAGACCGTATCTTATACTTCTTTTCAATTTATCATACACTTAGCACTAAGATAATATGCTCAATAACACCTGATACTTGATGGGGCTATAATCGGCATGTATAAAGATCTAAGTAATCTCTTACAAATTAACTTCCACACAGTGATACTGCTTACAAAGATTAACAAAAAACTTTCCATTTACAAATGTATACTCTATTAAACTATTAATAGAAATTTTAAAAATGGTTTAAGTTACTTGAAATTATTGAAAAGTTTTAAAACATATTTTGCATATAGCCAAATAGCCTACCAGTGAAAAGCACATACTAGGCACCCAAGAAATGTTACTTCCACACAATAGAGTATTTGCCATATTATAGTCTAGGATTTTAAACAAAATTGTCACATATCATAGAATTTGACTTTTGAAATAAACTGGAAATTTAGTATAGATATACATCTCATAGTACATTTTTTCCTTTAGATGAGCAATGTAAAATTTCAGATGAACTTATTTGAAAAAAAATTGCTTATGATAAAAGTTTTTAAAATTCCTGCTTTCGTTTGAGTTAAAATTGCTGACCTAAAATAAATGGTTTATATGGGATTAACCACCACTACCTTAAAGCTTAAAATAATAAAAAATTCTGTTTACAAAGCAGTAATTAAAGTAGCTTTTCTGTTAAGCTGACATTATTGGGAAGGGGAGAATGTACATCATTTCAATTTCAGTTAAACGTAATTTCATATTACTTTATAATATAATCTAAAATTGTGTTTGATCCTATTAATACTATCATTAGTTGTTAATCATACTATGGAGAAACTGACTACCCTATCTCAAAACAAGTAGCAGCAATGGCTATAAATGCCCATAACACATATTTGACCCCATAAGATGATATAGTCATCTAAATTTCTGCTAGGAAGAACAATAAAGGAGAATTTATAATTATTATGTATGTAGATGGGACCTTTTCCAGCAGAATATATTCACGTTTTTACATGAAAATAGCAGCTACCAAGGCTACTCATTAACAACTGACAGAACTTGTCTACGTAATAGAAGAACAAGAAATATTCTACCATAAAAGAAAAAAGTTTAAAAAAGTTAATTACTATTAGTTTAACCTTAATACCACCTAATACAAGGCTTTGTCTACATTAGATCCTTATGAACCATAAGTAAATTAAAGGATGAATGAATACTAGTCTAGCAATATGAAGACTGGGTTTTCATGTTGCCTCTTGCAGATCAAAATTTCCTGTATAAAATAATGGTGTTGTATTAGATGATCTGAAAGATTTCATCTATTTTAAAAATACAGTCCTGGAAATGCAGGACTCATAAATTTTTAATCATATTACATATGCTTTGCTATTTTTAAACCAACTTTGAATTGAAATCCCTTAGGAGCTATAATATTGAACTATGGGGTTTAGAGATTGTTGGGAAAGTAAATGTTAGTAAATATTAATAAAATGATTGTTCATTAATAAGCGTCAATGAATAATTTAAGGTTAATTAGGTGATATTAATATTTATAAATATATTAATAAATAATTTCAAAAGATATCATATAGTTAAGGCAACAAACTATTCTGATGAAATTTAAAATGTCACAAGATATTCTGTTATCTAATTTTAAACATCAGGATATTCTATAATCTAAAAGCATCAATTGTTTTAAGGTTTATTTATATGAATTAAATATTTCTTTAAGCAATGTTGAACACTTTCTTACTTATTTTGGTATAGATTCATCATATTTCTATTCAGTACATGTATCTACTCATAGCATTTTTAAATACATCTTAGTTATATAAATACAGTTTACTAGTTTTGAACGTTTGTTCATCGCTAAAAAATTTGTTCAGATATCCTCTGTGAAGCCTTCCCTCCCTTTTACATCTAGAGGCAGTCAGTCCCTTCCCTCTACTTCAATAACATCTCAAAAGTACACTATGCCAGTGTATCTCATTAATAAGCTTGAATTATTACTTCTTTTTTAAAGTTATATAGACTACTCTATAGCATAGTCTGCACTGCTCATTTTTATACCCCTACTACCCAGCACAATGTCACACACATAGCAAGAGTCAAAACATATTTGGTGAATAATAAAAATAATAATAACTAGTACTTGTTGAACACAGGCCAGCAACTGTGCTGTTTTTTTTTTTTTTTCACACAATTACCTATGAGATAGGTATTCTCAGTTTTACTAAGAAGTTGTGGGTTTGAGAATTAATCAGTCAAGAGCACATAGCTAAGAAGGCACAGAGAACAGATTCAGCCTAGTTCTATGACCTCAAAACTAACCAGCGATGATGGGCAATTTGATTTTGCTCTTCCACTGGGAGAAAATACTTAAGATGTTTTTGGCATTTCCACCCAATACCATGTTTAATCCTCACTATAACCCAAATGAGATACTATGATACTACTTTACTGATAGGGAAGTTCAACCCTAATAGTTCATATGACTTGCAAACCGTCTCACACATAGCAGGTGACAAAAGTGGACCTAAATCCACTCAATACAACTGAATTTTCATTTTGAAGAGTATTGGATACTAATAGAGGAAACTGTGATATTACACTGTTTAAAGATCTAAGTCAACATTATTTATAACTAACTTTCTCTTTTACTTATTTGTATTTAAATATCAAAGACTTTTTAAATGAAGGAAACTAGAAAGGGTTTGCTTTTACTCAGACAAGTAGTTAAAAAACAATTTTGAGGAGACAATTTCAGTTGAATTACTAATGTTTTAATTATAGTACTACAGAAAAATTAATTGGAACAGTACCCTATATATATAATTGAAAATGTCTCTGATAAATATTCTAAGATTTTTCAAAGTATGAAATATGTAGCTTTTATAATAAACTATAGCTCCTTAATATGTAATTTTTCATAAATTAATACATAAATTTTCAGTCTACACACTCACAGGTACCAAGTGCCAAACACTGTGTACAATTTCAGTGTCTACATTTTCTTTGTGTTCATAGTGATAACAGTGTAAACTATAAGTACTTTAATTGCCTTAAATTATTGAGAATAGACAAATTAGAAATTAGCAATTATTAAAAGAAGCATAAATATGAAAGCATAGTCGTGTGAAGAGAAAATGATTAAAAGATGGCAAATTATTACAGTGAGAAACAGAACGCACTTGTATACATTAAAAAAAAACTATGCTATTGCTATCAAAATCTCCAGAATATAGATGCTTTAGATGGCAATTAATTTCAGTAAAATAATATCCATTGCATTACATTAATATTTATTCATATGACATTTACTTACTTAATAGTTTTCTTGAGTTTATTTATAAATTTCTTTTGATTTTATAAATGTGAAAATGCCACAAGCAAGGCATTTATATACGGCTTTATTTTGTGAATTTTGAAGTGGTATTATAATAAAAAAGCAATATTTTATTGTTAAGTTCATGAAAATATTCTTGCCCTTCAAAGGGATTAAAAACACTAGTCTTTTTATAACTGTGACAAAACAGTTATCTTTAATACTGAAATATAGATATTCAACTATATTAAAGAATATAATTTTAAGCCTTTAAGTAATTTGAGTGAATACTCCACTGAAATCATAAATATTTATTCATTAGTTTACTAAATATTATCTAAATATATCTCTGGGTCAGAAGTCGTTCTAGGCACTGGGAATGCAACATGAACAAGACGCATCCACTCCTTACCTCACAGAACACACAGAATGGTGAGCTATAAAGGAGGTGACAATTTAAGCTAAAACTTAGGAAAAAGAATTAGAATGATCTGATTGAAAGGAAGAAGGAATAGTTTATGGGAGTGACATAGGTAGAAAAGAACATGGTTTGTCAAAAGAACCATGTTTGACAAACCATGTTTGAGCAATTCCGTTTGCCTAAAAAATTGCCAAACAACCAACTCTGCTTGGCTAAAAAAGTAGAATGACTGTGAGAGTCGCCTGAAATGAACTTGGCAAAAAGCCAGCTCATAAAGGTTCCCATGGGTCATCACCAAGTCTGATTTTATTCCTAAGGTCTTTGGGAAATGAATGGAAACTTTAAAGCAATGGAGTTATGTATCAAATTTTCATTTTTAAAAGATAATTCTAACCACATTGTGTAGAATGGAATAGATGAACAAGAATTATTTTTTCCCTAAAATATCCAGAAAATTAAGCAAGCTAGTTTTGTATTGTCTTTACGGACTCATTTAAAATGCTGATTAAAGTACTCACTGCCTACAAGAATCCTATAACTCACTTGTGACAAAAATCTTCCTTGTCTCACCTGGATGGGTTTCTCTATGTCCTTCACTCTATCTCAACCTCTCGAAAAAAAGAGGCCATGTATTTATCTTTAGTTCTCACAGAACAGAGCTCAGTAGGCATTTCAGGCATGTTGGTTGAATGGAAATCATTTTTAAAAAGAATATTGTTTTCATGTCAGTCAATTCCAATTTAGAAATTTGGTTCTGCTAAAAATCAAAGCTTTGACACTGTTTTATGTCTGAAAATGTAGCTATATATTCAGTTTTTTTAAAAAACATAATAGAAATAGGATAACAGGTTTCTTTTACTTCTAACACTGACTTTTTTTTTTGCCCCAGATGTTAATAGTTTGTGTGTCAAATATAATAAAGAGGCAACTGAAATTACTGAAAATAGTAGGTTACTAAAGAAGAGCCAGAGGACCAATTTTAATGAAAAAAAGATCTGATGAAAGCATAATAATTTAAGTCAATGAAAAAATGGATTAAGTGTAACAGTCAAAATGTTTTCCATACACATAATTTAAACATGAATAATTGAAAATATTTATTCCTAAGGCAGATGGCACCATTAAATGAATATCCAATTCAGAAACATTATTTTAGAAAGAAAATGGGTAAAATAGGTCTAAATGATCTAAATATTGTAAAACAGCATTGGGAGATTATGCCAACAATTGAGAAAATTTGAGCACTGATTTGGAATTTACCAAGGATATAATCGTTATGCTTAATTAAAATTTAGTTGAGTGTACTTCAAAATTTTAAATAGAGTAATTTTCAAATCAGTTTATTTAATTTAATTGACAACTATCTATCCTCTTTTCAGTCTAATTTGTTTGAGTTCCACAAAATATTAATTTGTAGCCCTAAATCACTTGATAATAAACTTTGGCTGAAGCAGCATTTATATTATTAGTTAACAAATAATAAACTTATATCCTACCTTTTAATCAATGTGTAATAAAATGAATAAAGGGATTCTAACAATGTTAGCTCATACAAATTTCGAGACTAAAAGCACTACACTTAGGGTCTTTTCTTCTTAATCGGTATTTTAATAATATTTACATATTTTGTTTCCTGGTAATAAGAAGATCCACCTACTTGATTAAGTAAATCACAAATTTTATAATGATCCCTTATTCACATGAGTGGAAATATTCATACCAGTAGAGTGAATAGAGAAGCAAGTTGATACCAATTTAATCTTATAAAGGAGACTACCACATACTAAGAATTCACTTTAGAATGCTTCGTATTAAGAAATTCAAACTAAGTACTTTCAGTATGAATTCCAATGGAAATAAGATCCTGAGATATTTCTATATGATTTTCAATCAACTTATGCAAAGATGTTTTGATTTTTCTTAGTGGGTACTAGGCATTTGCATGGTTTTTTATTACTTATGTCAGGTTCTGTATAAACCATGACTAACTACACTACATAAACCATAGCCATTTTGGAAAATACGTAAGCTGGAAATAGAGTTGGAGTAGAAATTTTATACTTTAAATATGTTCAATTAATTACTATTTCCACTGATGCATACATTAATATAAAGTCCCTTTACTTTTTATGCTACACTATTTTTTTCCTAAATTGTTTAATGAAACTTGCTACTAAGAAATGGAAAAAAAATGCCTTGCTAAATTTCTAATTTTATAAAAAACAGACTATCAACTGACTAGAAAACTACCAATATAAGATTTGATTTTGTGGTATTTGTTTTCATTTTTAAAGTAGGAAGTTAAGGAATACTTAAACTTGGAGCCAGAAAACCACTGCATAATTGTTACCTTTTCAAAATGAGAAATCTGTTCTTAGTAAAATCAGGCAATGGATAATTCAGTAGTAGTAGAAAAAGCTATGTGAAATAATCACCAGACATAGTTTTCATTTCTCCCAATTGAATATCTATTTTCTTAATAATTAATTTGCATTTGTGCATCATAAAAATTTCATGCAAATACTGAAAATTACCTCATGAGATAAATCATCAATCAGTAAATAGGTGCACTTACTAATAGAAAACAAATTTTATTTTCATGTTGTCTCAACACCGTAACTGGTATATGATAAGCAACAGGTATTTAGTACTTGTTTTTACTATCCTTTATGCAGCATTTTCTTTTCTATTTTTTATACCCTCCTCCCTCCAACATTTGAATCGAACTTTGATTTCTTTAATTCTAACTTTTGTGTTTTCAAATTATTCAGGTTCTGACTGCTATTGTCTACATTTTCAGCACCTTTGAACTATTTCTTTTGCTTCCTACATCCTGGCTCTGTTTCAACTCATTCTCTAATTATAATCATTACCAAAATATAGCTTTGGCTGTAACTAAATGGGCACAAGTAAAATAACATCCAATACCTCTATGAGTAACAACTGCAAGCTCTTTAGTTCTTTCTATCTGTTCAGCATTTCTTGGTCTTCTCCTTGTACTTTGTGTATCTGCTTGATGAGGAGCAAGCCCGTCCTTGGATGTGTTGGGGTCCAGACCTGAATTTCTGAGATTCTTTACTTGAACTCGCTGCTCCTTGGAAAGTCTATGGATGGTGACAGCTGTAACACTGGATACAGTAACATCTGCAGATGTGCTAGCAACAGCAATAGCACCAGAGGTAGTCCTGTTATGCTCCTCTAACTCACCAGTGGAGGTAGTGTGGGTCAATGTAGAAGAACCTGTGGGACACAGTAGCACTAGATGCTAACTTTTTCTTTTAAACTTTGTGTTTTTTTTCTGATAAGTTTAATAAATTATATTCCCTTCTATTAACCTTAAATATAATCAACATGAAGAAGCAAAACACAAACACGCCACTAAAATGTGATGTAACCAGATCTGATGTTTGGTTTGTATCAATCAACATATGAATAGATATTATACACAAATATACCACATTTTAACTGCAACATATCACGGAGGAAAATGTTAAACAGTAAACCCTTTACATGGCCCTGAATCAATCTTATTCATTATTTATCTATAGATGATTTTTAGCAACAAATGCCTAGCAAGTGACAAGTTTTGACAGAATGGGTAACTGTGTAACCACACTTTTCTCAAAAGCATGCTTTGAATAGTTGGTGCCATATATCTTCATAATTTCTGGGAAAAATATCAAACCTTCTATTTTAAAACAAACAAGAAAGAAGAATTTAAAAATCAAAGCCAAAAATGAAAACAAAATGATTTTTAAAAATGAAACTCTGAAATAACTGCTCTATGTAAATGTCTATCTTAACCTCATTTGCCAGAAAGCAGACAAAATGATAAAATATTCAATATCATGAGCTATATATATTTTAGAATTTAGTGGGTTGTTCTGAAAGTTGGATAATATTTTTCATAGCTTTAAAGTGAAACTTTAGATTAATTCATTTTAAGCTAATTAAAATTAAACAAATAATTCTATTTAGAAATGACTGAAAATTAACTATTAGTATGGAACATTTATTCATACAAAACTAGCATTTAAAAAATGGCCAAAAATTTCCAAATATCTCATAAGCATGTTAGAGTAATTTTCCACATTCTTAATCTTATTACAGTTTGACTGTAATTTTAAAATGTGTGTAAAGATGTCAAATTAGGGTTTTATTTTTCCTGTCACAAACTTTTTCAAAAATTGTCCTTGGTAGTTCATAATTCCTAAATAATGTAAAAGATACAGTTTTATAATACGAGCATGAAACTGAGTACAGGTATGCTTAGAAGGATCTTGACAACTAAAATGCTTAACAAGAGAAAAAAATGAATTTTGTAAGAACACTTATTAATTAGGAATAATAGTCAGGTCCTTATTAGAAAACTTCTTAGTATTTTTGAAAGCCTTTTCAATAAATTGCATTTCAAACTTCTATCCATAATGTACATTTAGGTATTTTAGACAAAAAAAATTCATAGGGATATTTTAAACAATCTTGAAGAAAAAAAAATCTGTATCAAGCAATGTGGTTTGAGGATGTTCTGCCTTATTTTCCCCCCATTTTTGCAATAGGCAGGAGATTGGTAAGAGTTCAACTACTGGCTTTTGCTTTAAACTCAAAAAAAGAAAAGTCAAACATTAACCATCCTCATTCACAAGCAAGCAAAAGAGAACTTGTCTGTTATTAGTTCTTCCAGCTTGTGTTGTCATATTTTGTTTGATTTAGAAATTCAAAAGTATTAAATGATTACTTGTTGTGGTGGCCGGGGTAAATGAGGTATGAAAATTATCACCTTATTTTAAATACTTTTAACATATTTTAAAGCATTAATCAGAAAAAAGGTTGCTACTGAATATTTATCCAAGTTTTTTTTTTTTGGTAAAGATTAGAGTCTACTAAATGCCAATTGGACAGTAATTTTTACTAAGCTAATATTTGATAAGGGTTTTCTTTAATCATATGATTAAGCAATAACTACACATGCATTACTAACACTCAGTAACTGACCTCATGGTAAATCAGACATTTTGATATCAATGTGGTCATTAATATAAGAGCAGTTACCTGATCCATATTATTCTTTTGGAAAATTTAACTGCACCTTTGTTTCTGAAAGGAGGTATTAACTTAGGATGAAAAACTAATACTTCAAACTTTTCCTAGCTTTATAATAATTTCTGGGCTTTCAGGTTTAGCTGAAAGAAGTAAACAATTTAATTAATATATGTTGCTAAATGCATTCTAATGGTATGAAAAATAATGCAATTTGTACTGTCTCAAATCTTAGTGTTTTTCTGCCTTCAACAATGGAGTACAGTGAGTAGCTACTTATTATATTTCATCAATAAAGGTCATTACAATTAATACTAAATAATCTCTTATAGTAGGGTCAATTAATCTCTGATCATTCTTGGGAATGCATCTGGGTTGCTTCTATAACTGATCTTTAAGATCTTTAGAGCAATCGAAATGTCTATTTTCTTGAAGATTTCAAGGGATAAATACAGTTCTTGACCAAATTTGTGAGTTAGAACTGAATTTGGTAGCATTTAGGTCCAGGACTTGCTAGCAATTCCAAATTTTATTTTTTTTTAATTTATTTTTTAAGGGCTGCAGCCATGGCATATGGGAATTCCCAGACAGCTAGGGGTTGAATTGGAGCTGCAGCTGCCAGCCTACACCAGAACCACAGCAATGTCAGGTTTGACCTGCATCTGTAAAGCATCAATGGATCCTTAATCCACTGAGTTAGGCCAGGGATCAACCCTTGTCCTTATGAATACAAGCAGGGTTCATTACTCCTGAGCCAATATGGGAACACCAGCAATTCCATTCTTAAAATCTTCAGTAATAGAGTCCTACTCCTGGATAATGGTAGTAATGATTTGGTACTAATCTCTTAACCTGAATGCAAAACAGGGTGTAATGTTTGAATAAAGCATTGAAAAAAAATCCACTTACTTAATAATTATTTCAACCAGAAATTTTAGTAACCAGTTCTTATGTTTCCTTGCTTTTCTTTTCTTCTTTTTTTTGGCCATGCCCACATCATGCAGAATTTCTTAGGCAAGGGATTAAATCTGTGTCACAACTGTTACCCAAGTCACAGCATTGACAATGCTGTAACTTGAACCTGCTGAGCCATGAGGGAATGCTACCAGTTCTTATTTTTACTTATATTTTGTGTTAATAATTTTTCCTACCCAAACTACAATGGAAGTTTTCTGAAGGCTGAGATTTTTATAAATTACACTCACTGCTGAATCCCAAGTATCTAGAATCCAGTATATAGTATATACTCAAGAAATATTCCTCAAAAGAATAAACGAATGAATGAATTCAATAATAATTCTAACATATGTTAACAATAATAAAGAGGTAAAATTTCACTAATGAAATGTGATTATAATTTTTACCATGGTAAAATAATATTTCAAACAGTATAATGACATGAAGAATTATTCCAAAGGAAAGAAAAACTGATGGTTTTGTTTTGAACTTTCAAAAGCATCACTTTGAAAAAGTGTGGAATTTGAAGATTTACTTGCATAAGTAACAGTTTCTTAAAGATTTCTGTCAACATTCCCAAGTGATAATAGTTTATAATGTTAGTGTGAAATGGATTTACTTAGAATGTTCAAATATCTGGAGTAAAATGTAGATAGATCTGATAATGGCAGGAGGCAGAAGTGTATCTAAATTTAGTTAGAAATTATATATATATATATGTACATATATATGTGTGTGTGTGTGTGTATATTCACCCCACACACATAGTAGAAGTATAAGGCAATAAAATTCATCACTATAGAGTTCTATCACATATTATATAACCATTTTATATTGAAAATGTAGACAAATTTAGAATACTAATTTTGGTACCACTTTAAATTGGCAGTGTATGAAACACAGATTTTTAAATTGTCAAAATGCAGCATTTAACAGTTTTAAAACACCGAATATTTCTGCATACATAACTGTTGTATAAGGTAATTGCCAATACTGGAAAAAGCCTTAGGATTATATATATAGCAACAATTCAATACTAAACATATAATATAGCTAATCCAATATTAACTAAAATTTTATTTCTTTTAAAATATTTTAAGTATGCTACAAAATTATGTAGGCATTATCTTTAATGGCACAATATTAAATGCCTATGTTACAAGACATACGACTCAAACTTGGGAAGAAAATGTACAACTGGAAAATCCATTATTCACTGGAAAGCGAATTATGTATTTAAAACGCAATTTATCACAACTAGATTACCCTGTCATTAAACTGCTTGAGATATATATTTAAATTAGATGTTTACAATATAAGCATGTCTAAAATAAATTTTACTAATATTCTTTAACAAAACATTACCCAATATAACAAAAAAGAAATGAAATGATTTACATATGTATGTATGCTTCTATAAATCATAACTATATGTCTTCTTGGAATTATGATAATGGAAAATGACATGTTACACATGTAAATTGGCAAATTTATATAACAGTAAAATACTAAATTTGTATTTTATTATATATCATAATAAAATTATATTTTGAAGGCTTTTTTATTTCAATAATATATCAACAATGTACTAAGCATAATTCATGTAAAGCCACTTATAAATATGTCATTTAGAAACTGTATCATATAAAAATATAAAAATTAAATTTGAATTTCATTTTATTTAAAATTTTAGTCAGAAATTAAAAATATTAACTTATATTGCTTTGTAGTTATTATATAACTCATCACAGAAGTACTTTGCTAGAGATATGAATAGATGGCCTAAAATGCATATAGCTACACAAATATGTATTAAAGATAACTGCATATTCTAGAAACGGCTTGTTTTTTATTTGGCCACACCAAGAGCCTATGGAAGTTCCCAGGGCAGGGACTGAATCTGAGCTGCAGCTGTGACCTATGCCGTAACTGTGGCAATGCCAGATCCTTTAACCTACTCTGCCAGGCTGGGGATCAAACCTGTACCTCTACAGTAACCTGAGCCCACTGCAATCAATTCTTAACCCAATACACCACAGTGGGAACTCCTAGAAAAAGCTTTTAGATATTAGCTTTTTTAGATATTTATGTTTGGCATGTTTATATAAATATATATAGTTCCATTAATTTTAGTATTTTAAATTAAAACATTTGAATAAAATTTTAAATAACAAAATAATCATAATTGAATAATGCTGTAGCATTGGGATATGTAATGAAGAAAAATGTAATAAACATATTTAACATGAAAAACATCTAAAAGAAAAAATACAAAATAACATCAAAATAAAATCTAAACATGGATTTCCCATAGTGGCTCAGTGGAAACAAATCTGACTAGCATCCATGAGGATGCAGGTTTTTCCCATGGCCTCGCTCAGTGGGTTAAGGATCTGGCGTTGCCATGAGCTTTGGTGTAGGTACAGGTGCAGCTCAGATATCATGCTGCTGTGCATTTGGTGTAGGCCAGCGCCTGGGAACCTCCATATGCTATGGGTGTGGCCCGAAAAAGACAAAAAAAAAATGAAGTAAAGTAAAATAAAATCCAAATACAACTAATGCAGCAATTAATTCTATTTGAGCCATTTTTTAGATATCCTATAAATTTTAGCATATGTACTTTAATTTGTATCTTGTATTTCTTCTTGTACTTATTATATGAAACTTATAGGAAAGTGTCAATTAATGAGGACTCAAAAACGAAAATATGAGGTGGTGAAGTAAAACAAAACCATTGCTTTGTTACATGTTACATGTTATAATTTTCAGGAAACATACTGTTGCTGGGAAAATAAGTATTTTGTATTTTAAACATTGTAAATTCCAGTATCCTAAAGTCTATATAGTTTAGTATTTACTAATATAATTTGGTGTATGTGTGTGTAATATGAATCTTCAAGATATAGAAGAAACGAGTAAACTGAAATAGAAGAGACCTTAAATTATAGAAAAATATAAATATCTTTGATTAGTCATTACCTATTATGAGAATGTCTCTCTAACTGGGAGAATAAATTGACAAATTCTAAAAAAAAAAAAATTTGTAATTTAGTTTTAAAGATCAGGTCTAAATTGACCTTATAAAGTTTTGATTTTAAATTTAAATGCTATATTTATATTGAAACTAAGTAAGACTATAATCTTAAAATATCTAATTAAATAAATATATTTTTAATTATAAGATGCACCTCTAAGAAGGAAAATTTCCAGCCATTAAACTATGACATGATGATGTGAAAATGCTATTATCTATATCCAGATTTCTGACATATTAAAATATGTTAAAAAAAAGCAAAATCACTGATTCAAATAACAAATTTTTCATGATAATGAATTAATTTTAATTAGGTATGTATTAATTTTAAAATAGAAATGAGAGCTTAAATATAAATTGTCTTTCTGAAATCACTGACATGATTATACATTTGTATTATAGATTTCTACTTAAATTTCTAAGCATTAAATAGGAACACCACTATTTTTTGGGGGGTGACACCACTATTAACTCTTGCAAGTGGATTTGTTATTGTTTATCACATGCAAGTGATCTTGAGTGAATAAATATTTGCAATCGAAGCTGAAACTGATGATGGTAAGATTTGGTGATAGCTCTCATAAATCCATACTTACTATGAGTAAATAAATGATGGTAAAACAATCAATGAAATATGTACTAATGTCAAGCTTTTTATATGTAAGATAAAACTCCATATTTTGAATTGTTTGAAATTTTAATAAGCCCACATGTCAAACAACCATAAATACCTTTAAGTAGATGACATGGAAAACACTGTTTTAGAAAGCATATGGAGAGTACTGTGTTGGTCAACCATGACAAAATTCTCTCTCTATATATATACATATATATATGGTAAATACATATATACATCTTATAAAATATATACTATGTATGTTATATACCTATATTATAAATCTATGTTATACTAAATATCATCACAGTTGATCATGGAATGAAGGTGGGAGAATTAGACATCTTATCTCTTAGTACTAAAACCGAGTAAGCTCATGCTAGGAAAAAAATTAAGCAGAGGACTGTAAGAGTCTTGAAGAATTATTTCTTAAATAATATTTCTCCCTCTCAAAAAATTATTTCTTGCTTCACCTAGCTGATTAAGACGAAGCTGCAAAATGAAGCTTTAGCATCTTATCACTCCTGTTAAGTTTTTAGAAGTCTCAACAATGTACATTTGTGGGTCCTAGTTTTTTTAAATGTGCGCAATCATAAATACACACACCAACTCACAAGAATAGTTACAAAATAAAAACTGAAGTGTTTTTTTATGTGTAACTAAGCATAATATTCCCTATAAAGTCACAATACTGACAACAATAGCAACACCAGATCCAAGCCACATCTGTGACCCACACCACAGCTCACTGCAATGCTGGATCTTTAACCCACTGAGTGAGGCCAGGGATCAAACCTGCATCCTCATGGATTCTAGTCGGGTTTGTTACCACTGAGCCACAATGGGAACTCCCCAAAGTATTTTATAATAATGATGTTTGGTATTGTGAAGAATGAAAAGACGTAAGGGAAAGGAACCAGTAGCGTTACCATTTATACATATCGTGATTGAAAGGAAAAATAAGAGAAGCTTTATTCTGACCTGGCCTACAATGTACCTGAGTCCTGTTTACCCTGCCTATCTCAATGTATCCATGTTTATCTTCTATTTCCGTCCATAATGACCTTCTAGTTTGGGGAAGGCAAGGGGTTGGTCCTTTTTTTTCTTTCAATTAATTATGTGTTCACTTTTTATAATACCTAAGGTATACAAAATGGAGGCTATATATACATATGTGATATGATATATATATGTGTGTGTGTGTATATATATATATATATGACATGATTTAAATGAAACCAAAGAACATATTGTTACCCCCACAATCTTCTCTGTGTGTACCCAGATACTACTAACAGGATGCTCTTTATGATTAGGCATGCCCTGTCAAGGTTGTGCTTTTATAATCAGACAAATAACTTTTCGGTTGAGAGACCATATATTTTAGAGTGATTAACTATTTAGTTGGAATTCGTTTATTGTAAAGTTTTCTTTTCCTCAAAAGAAATAATAGGGGCAGTTTGAGAAATATATGCTTTGGGGAGGGGTGTGAAGCTTTCAGTAAGATCACTGAAAGCTCCTTGTTGAGGTGTTTATCATAAGCTGATATCTGATTCCATGTGTCTGTCACATGATTTGGAAGAACCAGGTTCATTATTAATAGATGGGTGTAAGGGAGGTGTGGGAAATAGCTGATATTCTGGAGGAAAGACTATATGGTGTTGATTGTGGAAAGGTTGCTGGGCAACTGGTATCTGCATAAATATGCTCAAGTAGAGTAGCTGAATAAGAAAACTCAAACCAAAAAAGTCTTAGTTTCCTGCATCAACACTTTGTAAAACACTTTTTATTCCGTGGTAGCTAATTAGTAGCAGGAAAGATTTTCTTGAAAAAAAACAAAAATGACATTGGCTTTAAAAAGTAGCACATTGTAGGAAAAATTTTAATACTTTTAGAAATGGTTAAGAACCTTGAATTTAGTATTAAAAGTTACCATAACCCAAAAAACCTTTAGCATTAAAGGTTACCATAACCCAATGTACATTATACATTTATATTGAGGTATTATGTATTATTATGTTGGGGTAATTAAAAATACCTATTTTAACATTGAGAGGTAAACCTTCATATTTCTTCATGTAATTATTCTGCCAAGTTCTATTTCTAAAAAGAATACATTTTATTTTCTGACATAAGTAAAAAGACTAGGTTTTTTTTTGTTTTCTTTTCTTTTTTCTGTTTGTTTTTTTAGAGCTGCACCTGTGGCATATGGAAGTTCCCAGGACAGGGGTCGAATCAGAGCTACAGGTACTGCCCTACACCACAGCCACAGCAATGCCAAATCCAAGCCACATCTGCAACCCACACCACAGCTCACAGTAAAGCCGGATCCTTAACCCACTAAGCAAGGCCAGGGATTGAACCTGCATCCTCAAGGTAACCAGTCGGGTTTGTTAACCATTGAGATACAAAGGGAACTCCTACTATTTAACTTTTTATAAAGATGATAGAGACTTGGCTTTTCACCTGTGGGGTAGTGTCTTATCTTCTCAAATGTCTGAATACAGGTGATTGAGATAATATAAATGTAATTGTTTTTCTAATGCTTACTTTAAATGACTACATAACTGAACTATTTAAACAAACATGTTATTAAAGGTAATCAGCATTTACTGAGCATTTATTGTGTTCTAGACACAGTCCTAATCAATGCATTTCATCATCAAAAGCACCAATGAGCTGAGGATATAAAAGCTCAGATCAGCTTCAAAACACACACTAATTAACGTGGCTAGTAAATTGAAAAGCTAGAATTTGGAACCAGATTGTGTCATCTCAAAACCACAATCCTAATCTCTGTGAAATCAGTACACTTCTATTTAGCCTACCCAATACAATATAGCAGGTAAAAACGTGTCTGAATTAACATTTATTTATTTATATTTTTTCTTCCTTGTATTTCTTCCCCACCACTTCCTTTCCCAATACATATCTGACTTTTTCCAAATCCTTCCTGAAATTTCCTTGCCTTGGGAAACGATGGTTTTGGAGAACTGAAAGAGAAATTTGCTCTAAGATCTCTCTAAAGCTTTTGTTTGTTTCCTAAGAGTTTGGACCTCTTGAGGGCATTACATCAAGTGACAGGAATTGGGTAGAAGTTGGGGCCAAGGAGACACTGGAGACAACTTACATAACCTCCCTGCTGCATCTCAGGAAAGTGGAAGAGTCCAGAAATCTGGACTTTCACCTGTGGCCAATATTTTGCACCCAGACTTGCCATGGGAAGCAAAGGATCACCAGATTTCAGGGGAAATTCGGGCTTAGGGTGCTATTGTCCAAGCACTATTAAAAATGCCCTGGATTTTTCTGCAAGTCAAGGGAAGAAGAAGGTATCATCTTTTTGTCTGCCCTCACATGCAATGACCTGGATAGAACTGTCCTCCTGTCAAGGACAAGGGGGATTCTCAATTTTATTTGAATTTAAGAGAACAAAGCAACATTTCTTGCCCATCTATATCCATGGATTAAATTTCATACCTGTTCCACTTGCAAATACAGCAAAAGTACATTATACATGTCTTGTTCTTTTTTTTAATAATTCAGTTTCAGCTTAATACAATGCCTCTGTGTTTTTACTATACCTTCCTTTAACTACTATAGTTTTTGCTCTCATAATAGCTCTTAGTATTCTAATTTTACCTATCTTTGAAAATTATCTGCTGCTTAATATTTACAAGACAAGTATTATCATCCCTAAGAGTTCTTACTATGTTGCTAAATTGGATCTTTTTTTTTCCCACTTTGGATAAACATAAGCTTCTGTCAATTTCTGGTTCCTAAATTTTACCTATAATGACTTCTCTAATCTTTGGAAAATTTCACAGGAGAAAGCTTTCTCAGCTCACATAAACTTGATTATTCATGAAGAGTAGACACTTCGCTAGGAGGATTTTCACCTCAATGACCCAGGAATCAATCAGTCCTCAGTAATTATTCCCCACTGATTCCAAGCCCTAATAATCAGTCTCTAACAATTACAGATCACTTACTTTATGCAAGTTCCATGATAAACAATTTCCATTTAATCTTCATAAAATAATATGCAGTAGATTCAATCAAAGTCCATATAGTCCAAGGTAAATAACATGATTAAGAACATCCATTCACGTATTCACTCAGGTGTTTAATGTCTTAGGTCATTCATTCATTCATTTATGCATTCATTCATTCATGTATTTTTCTAATAAAAAATTATTGAGTTCCTAGTCTATGTCAGGCACTGAACAATACAGGGGTGAATTTTACAGACAGTATGCTTCCTAAGATTACATTCAAGTTTAAGTGATAAAGAATGGACAGATTAATATAATAGTTGGTCGTGAAACACAAAGTGACATTTGAGCCAAAATCACAATAAAATGAAAGAACTGAAAATAAAAATAAAGACTTGATAGATCTGGAACTTTTATTCAGACTGTCAGATTTCATAGCTCTTATTCTTAATCTTGGTGACATACTGCTTCCTATTCAGTTAGGACTTGAGCATATAACTTTATTTTTCTATAACTATGTTCCTTGGTTTCTTGTGCTCTGTATTTCTATAAAGTTTTACGTATTTTCATTCAAGATAATATAACATTTTGAGAGTAAAATATATTTGGATTCACATTTCAGGAATAAATTAAAATAACAGCTACAGGATCGCTAACTTTCTTTTATTTGGTGAACACATATATATTAAACCACTAGCCATTGTTCAATGCTAGAATACAATGATGAGTGAGAGAGACAATGTGAGCATAAAAACAAACAAAAATAGTAAAATATGACTGCCCTGGTGTTTTAGATTAAATGTTGCAACTCTTTCAGTCAAGAAGTAGAGTCTAGGAGTTCCTGCTGTGGAGCAGTGGGTTAAGAATCCTACTGCAGCAGTTCAGGTAGCTGAGGAAGCACAGGGTTGATCCCCAACACAATGGGTTAAAGGATCCGGCAATGAGGCAGCTGAGGTGTAGGTTGCAGCTGTGGCTTGGATTCAGTCTCTGACTGGGGAATTTCCATATGCCATGGGAGCAGCCAAAAAAAGAAAAAAAAATAAAAGATAAAGAGGCAGAATCTATATCCCTACCTCCTTGGATCTGGGCAGTTCTCCTGACTTACTATGACCAACAGAGTATAGCAGAAGTGATATTATGTGAGTTCTTGCATCTCAGTTGCAAGAGGCCTTGAGCTTCCACCTTTACTCTCTTGAATTGTTTCCTTGAGACTAATAGAAAAGGAACTATGTCTAATCTCCTAGAAAGTGAGAGGCACAGGAGGAGAACTAAAGTGCCTCAATGACAATGCTGTGAATGAGGCCATACTGGACCTCACAGCTCAGTAAACCATCCAGCTCAATGCAGCCAAACATGTGATCCCAGAAACATCCTGCAAACCAAAAGAATTGTGATAAATCATAAAGCACTGCTGTTTTAAGCCTCTAAGACTCAGGATGGATTTTACAGGCCGTGGCTAATTGACTCAATATGTGAAATGCAGAATTTTATAGAAATATATAACAGAAGCACTAATCTGGTCACGGGGATGACTTAACATAGAGGATTTCTGGAGGAAATGTTTAACACGTAAACCAGAAAGATGAATAGGCATTTCCACTGTGAAGACTAAAAACATAGATTGTCCAAACAGAGCATGCCCTATGTATAAAGGTAATGAGGCAAGGCAGATTTTGTTAGTTTCTAGGAATGGCCATTTAGTATGAATAAAACATAGCAAGCAGAAAATCACAAGAATTTAAGCTAAAAATATAGGTAGAGGGCATATTGTGAGGATACGGTATAGCAGATATGGTACCAGGCATGAGAAGATAACCAAACTCTGTATGAACCCTCGATTCCACTCACTCTAATTACCACCACATTTCTCTCATCCTGTCTCAGAACTATATGTGCTTCCTGGAAGAAAGCACTACTGTGACAGCATGATTCTCTTTCCATATATATAAAATATAAAAAGCAGAGTTCCTGTTGTTGCTCAGTGGCAACGAATCTGATTCGTATCCATGAGGATGTATGTTCCATCTCTGGCCTTGCTCAGTGGGTTAAAGATCTGGCATTACCATGAGCTGCAGTGCAGGTAACAGATGTATGGGAACTGGCATTGCTGTGGCTGTGCTGTAGGCAGGCATCTGTAGCTCTGATTTGACCCCTAACCTGGGAACTTCCATATGCCATGGGTGCAGCCCTAAAAAGATCAAAAAGAAAAGAAAAAAGAAAAAGAAAATATAAAAAGCATTCTCAAGATAACTAAAGTAAAATTTTAGTAATTCCAAAATGTAGTTACCTGGGATCATCTCTAAAGCAAAATTAAACTGTAAGATACTTACACATTCTTAACCTACAAGTTGTATATCTCATTAATTGCCCTTGGTTGTCATTCTTCTGTTTTCCCATGCCACACTACAAGGATGTATTTCATCAAGTTTTTCAAAATGGTAGGTAGAATTATGTATCAAAGTAAAAACACATTTCACAATAAGGTCGACAGAGGTCTTTCATTAGAGGATGAAACGCATGTTACAGAATTTGTCAGTAGTCTGAAGGTTGCGGAGAACTGGGGCAGATGTTGGGGGATCTCAAACACTAGTCATGACATATAATCACCTCATAAACTGAGGTATAAGAGAGAGAATGAGATACTTAACATATTATTCTGTGATCCTAAAACAGTACATATATAGTACATTTTTCCAGTTGATCCAAAGAAGTGATCTATAGAAATTAAGATTATTGATAATGTGACAATACTTTTGCTTTTTGCAAAATATGATTATTTATAATCATTTTTATTTATTTTTTGTCTTTTTGCCTTTTCTAGGGCAACACTTGCACCATATAGAGGTTCCCAGGCTAGGGGTCTAATCGGAGCCATAGCTGCTGGCCTACACCACAGCCACAGCAACGCAGGATCAGGGCCGCGTCTGCAACCTACACCACAGCTCACGGCAACGCTGGATCGTTAATCCACTGAGCGAGGGCAGGGACTGAAGCTGCAACCTCATGGTTCCTAGTCAGATTCGTTAACCACTGAGCCACAACAGGAAATCCTATAATTATTTTTAAACTTCCTCATAGAAGATAACATGATAAAGAACATGAAATTAATGTTGAAATTAATTCTGTGTTCAATACTGGCTACACTGAACTAGGAATAAAACTGTGGGCAATTTGCTATAAATACCTCATTTAACATGAAAAAGTTTTGACTGAATTAATAGTTCTCAGATTTTTTCATTGTAAAATGCTACTTTCATTATATTCCCCTAAACAACAGTTTCTGGAAAACTTCTAACAAATAAACTAAATCACTTTCACAGTAAGAAATGGATGTTCATTTTAAAAATCCAATCATGGCACCTGCTCATGAGCATTTCTAATCACCATGAGGGAACCAATACATCACTTTCTTAATTTAATTACAGTGCTAAGCATGTTAGACACCCTAATGGGTAAATTTTAAATAAATTTTTTTTGAAATAATGAAAATAATGGACCATTATCATTCCTCCGGTGAATCTCAAAAAGGAATCACCAGACTACACTAGATGTTTAAGGTCTATTCCAGCTCTACAAACCTATGAGAATAGAAAATTTAATTTAAATAATATGTTTAATTTTAGTATGTTGTTCACTTGGCATTCTCTCTAGCTCTCTCTCTCTCTCTGGTTCTTGTTCTCTCTCTCTGCCCAGTCCCTCCCTCCCTTCCTCCTACCCGTTTTTTGCTCTTTCCATTTTACTTTCTTTCTTTCCTTTTACAAACCATACTAGAAATTCAATACATTCCAGGCATTCCTTTGGTTGCTAAAATGAAAAAAGGAAGGAGATATCAAGAAAGTAAGCATGGTGATTTCAGAAATGTTAGTACTCTGAAGGCACAAATACAGGAGGCAAAACACCTTTGTTGTTAAGGGTAGTCTAATTCACTTTGGCTTATCCTCTTTAAAATGGAGATATTTGTGCTAATTCCTGAGTGGTGCGTGCACGCACACAAACACACACGCACACACACAAAGCCTGTCGCGGGAAAACCTGAGAGCGCACTTTTCCACTCAGAGAAAATGGCAAATATAAAGAACCTAAAAGAGAAAAGAAGATGATATGTTTAAAAAGGTAGTGAGGAGATTGCTAAATACTAAGAAATGAAGGACATGTGTGCCATTTTAAGAAGTTTGGATTTTATTTTCTAATTTATGCTAAGTAAACAATAGAGAGGGAAGAACTGATTTAAATTTAAACAAATCACTTTGCTACTAATGCATATGTCTGTGTACATGTATGTGCATGCTCATGCATGTGTATGTGCATGCATGTGCATGCGGAGTTGATTATGGTAGTTATTTGCTGCTATGACAAGGCATATGTGACAAATTGGCATGTGGAAGAAAATAAGGTAGGTTTCCTGGCTCTTTTCCCCACTAGAACATTCTAAAATAGTTCAAAAATAGCTGAAAGATGAAAAAGTTCCAAAATAGCTACTACAGAACTGCACCAGAATGCACATTTGCAAGGGCTGAAAAGGTAAATACATCAGACCAGAGAGTCCGTATTAAGAGGCAAGAGCAGATCCCATGCAGAATGAGGATCTTCCTGGGATGATATGGAAAGTATAATGAGTACTGAGCATTAAAAAAATATCCAAATGGCTAATTGAAACTACTGTTCCAAATAAATAACAGAAGCGATGGGAATGCTAAAAGCTGAGGAGCACAATCCCTGAAAGAAACAGATGCTGTGAGCAGCAGGGAGACAGCAGCATAACTGGCACAAATGTGACTGTGAATAATGCTCTTCCATGACCCTTAAAGCCTATCATATATGCTGGGAAAGTGTATTCAAGATATTCAGAAAAACTTCTTCCTTGAAATTTTAAGGAACAAGAAGGATGCCAAGGCAAAATGGGACACAAAAAGAAAATGAGATTATAGCATTCTGGAGATTTACATGAGATGTGTTAATTCTTAAATTAAGAAGATGGGATAATATATCTAACAAGAATAATGAATTTCTTTCCTGGTTCATTTAACAAATATTTACTGAATGTTGCCATGTGCTATGCATTATTATGCTGAGGATATAAAAGAAACAACCATACTCCATCTTCCTTTCAAAGAATTTAAAATTTTAAAGGGGAAGAGGTACGATAAACCAATAAGTTAACAAAGAAAGGAAATGCCCAATAGTAAATGGAAGAAAAATTTTAATGTGGCATATAAGTGCAATAAACGTCCTTTGTTCCATAATTCCAAACTGAAATCTTACATTTTCATGTTCATTCTTCTTCATATTATACTACTCAGAAGTGTAGAAACAATACACCTATGCATATAAATCATATTTACTTAGAAATTACAATACATAAGAAAGAAACTCACATCATCCCTTCCCAAATGGGTAATAACAGTAGCCCTGCCAATTAAAAATAATAGATATAGATATCATGAGTGGTAACAGAGTCTTTTATTTTTATATTTGGAAAAAAACACATTTATAAAAAGTCTGGAAATAAAATATGAATGGCATAAAATGCTCTATAAACAAAATTAGTAAATAAAAAATATATGCCCTTATTGTATAAAAGATATCTAGATTTATAATTTCCAGGGAACTATTTTCAGTCTGAAGGTTAGTAAGGCATATATTTTCCATTAAAGGAGAAACAAGATTTCTACAAATTTGTTACAATCGAGGGAAGATGGAAAAAGAGAAAAATAATATCTTAATTACTTTATAAGGAAAAATACGGAGAAAACTGCAGAGATACAGGCAACTGATGGGAGGAGGAAGCTGAGATTGAAAGTAAAGCTTATGCAAGGACAAAGAGATATGAAAAAGTGTAGAAAATGACAGATTTTGGTGCAAATAATATGAGATGGGTTAGTAAAGGAGAAATCTGTAAAAGGTAGTATGAAAGATATTTAGTAGTTTAAATAGTCTTCCGTTACTCTTTGGGTACCCAGAAACCATAGTTACACTATGTCACATCTTTTAGCCTTTATCTATGATTTCTAATTCTAAGTCTCATTTGGAGATGTAATGAAATTCA
>PVHT020000230.1:10936548-10946593 GCA_004024745.2 Catagonus wagneri
TGTTTGTCACTTTCACATCCTTAACATTACTAAGACTGAAATTCTATTCAGATGATTTGAGCTATAAAATGTAATTTTTAATTGTTCTATGAATTTTTATATCTGATTAAATTGGTGTATTTGCAACTGTAATTAATAACCTCAAAAATATATAATTGAAATAATATTTTGACTCTTGGAGGGTCAGGGTGGTTTAGGTTGCCCTTCTGCCTTATGAGGTTCAGGATCTAACTGAATGAAGTCCACGAGGAGAACTAAGGATTTGAAAAGTATGCAATGTTTAAGTTATGTAGGTGTAGGCAAGGAAATACCAAACTTTACCTCAAATTTACTCAGAAACATACATGTACACTGAGAATAACTTATTAAGTAGTTTTTTTTTTTTTTTAGCATGACTGTCACTTAGATATTTTAAACAGGGTTTCAATAAGAAAAAGCTGTTTCAAGTAATGGGTGAAAAATATAAAATAGTTTTAGAGGATGGACAATCATGAAAGAATTTGTGTGTGTACACATATTCTATTACCCTAGCACCTTAAAAGTTAGATGAACTTAGAGATGAACTCTTAACTCTAAAGTTAAATTTATTTTGCTAAATTTTAAGAGTCAGTGTAACTGTATTTGTGGATACTGAATGAAGCCCATAAAGAGAGTGATGCTAGTATGATATAAAATAATGGTGGTTTCTGATGGAAGCCGTACAGTACACTTTGTTCCTTTTTATAATTGTGCTCTACTAGGTAAGATAATATGCTGTGATGTCAGACAGACCTGGCTATGATTCCTGACCCCAATGGTTAATAGCTGGGAAAATGTCATGAAATTGATTACCAACTACAAATTTTAACATTCCTAATTTGTAAAATGAGAAAACCACTGCATCATACATTATGAGGATGGAATGAGATATAGGGAATAAAATGTTTGACACAGTACCCAGAAGGAAACCAAAGTTCTATGGGTAACGGTGAAGCGAAAAAGTTAATAGAACATATTCAAAGGTAGTGATGAAAAATAACAAAATTATTTTACTCTTTATAAGATAGATACCAGCTCTTCACACAGCTAAAGCATTTTTATTAACTCAGTTTCTCAATTATTTATTGATAAACTCAATTTCTAAATTATTTATTCCCGAGCATGTTTTACCCACATTTTAAAGTAATTAATCATTTCACTCAAAGTTGTAATGTGCATTAATGATTTATGATTATTTGATGAATACCTGTTTTCCCCATGCAAATGTCTGTATGAGATATAGTTATATGAATTTTTATTGTACAAATGTATGAATAATAGTCTACAATCCAGTATCAGGTAATTGTTGGCTAGGGAACTTACAGGCTGCAAGATAATTATACTGGAGCTCCAAAATACAAAGATGGCAATCTGATGGTCATGGGATATCATATCTGCACTTTAATTTTATATCAATTGACATTATCAGAGCCTAAAATAATAATTAATTGGAGATGTGTTACCAGTTTAACAGTTTGATCTCTATATTGCATATCTCCTACTATTTTGATTGCCAGAAAATGGCAAAGCTAGCAATATAGGAGTTAAAATATATT
This sequence comes from Catagonus wagneri, assembly GCA_004024745.2. Lineage (NCBI taxonomy): Eukaryota > Metazoa > Chordata > Mammalia > Artiodactyla > Tayassuidae > Catagonus > Catagonus wagneri. The sequence goes on from PVHT020000230.1 coordinate 10,938,123, forward strand.
CCCCAAATCCTGTATCCCATATTTTTAAAACTTCTTTTATAATGTCATTTCTTGAAAATCTGTATAGAAATAATTAAATAAACATTATAATATTCAAGAAAAAAGTTTTAAGTAAAATACACAATTATATTAGAAAAAGCATGGGATTTGGAATTAAGATACTTTATCTCTATTTGTCCCCATTTTATTTAGGATTCATTCCTATTTTTCTCACCTACTGCTTTTCTTTGGGGCCATATCCACATTGGTAAACATCACACTCTGTGCACTTATCTTTTCTTCCATTATTATACATTTTTACAAATTAAATGATTAAAAATTTTAGAATGTTGAAATGTGACCATTTCCAAATTGAAAAATAGCTTTGAGTTTAGCTATCATTCCTTGAGAATAATGCAAATAGAAAAGGATTTTTAATGACATTTACTTAGTAATATTTATTACCCCTTTTCTTCTATCCTGGAAAAATTGTCCTTCCTCTTACCAAAGAAACACAAATAAAGAAGCAAGTAAACATATCTACCCACTTGTGTTCTGGATCACATCCTATGACAAGTCTAGAACCTTGGTCTTTGATTACATTCTTTGTTCCCTTGCATCACCAGTTTCTTGACTGGTGATATGCTGCTGTGGCAAGAGAAGGAGTGGGGAAGTAAGAAGTGAGGTCAGCAAGGTAAAAGGCTAAATCACATAAGTAAATTAGATATATTTTCACTACAAATGAGATGGAATTTGTAGGGTCCTGAGCTGAGCAATGACACTATAACCTAAATTATTAAAATGTCATTTTGTTTGCTCTATTTCAAATAGACTACAGAAGGCCAAGGATAGAAGCAGGGAGACCTTTTAGTAAGAAGCTGAAATCACCAAAGACAAGAGGGGATAGAAGCTGGAAATTAGGTGGTTGCAATGGGGGTGAGAGGGGGTAGTTACATACTTTACAAACATTTCGAAGTTAGAGCTGATCATGGCTTGCTGACATGAAATGTTAGAAAATATGAGTCAAAGATGACTTCAAAGATTTGTCTTGAATGACTGACAAAGAGGAATTGTTATTTACTTATATAAGAAAGACTGAAAGAAGCAGACTTTTCAAGAAAATATCCCTTCAGCTTTGGAGATATTAAGTTTGAGAAGCAAAATAGAAATTAAAGAGTTTCTCAGGGCTCAGTCATGGGTTATCTTTTCTTTGACTTTGCACATTTGTCTCTTTAAGGAGAACACCTCAAATCCCATGGTTTAAATGTTCTCTTTGTGGGATGAATCCCAAATGAAACTCCAATTTAAATTCATTGTGAACTCCATACATGGATATGCATCTTCCTTCTTAAAATACCTATGTGATCTTTTCAGTGATGACACAAAATACATAAAATACATTTGGTGAACTCAATTATAAAAGGCCTTCAAAAAGTGCTTTGCCTTTCTTTTTACTGTAAAACATTTTCTCTTTAGGGTCTTTCCTAATTTAACGAGGAAACTTTAGAAATCATTCATAATTTATTCTTTTCCCCCATATCAACATCCAGCTAATCAGTAAATCTTATCCATGTCAACTCAAATTTATATCAAATCTGCCTTCATTTTTACCTCTTTACCCTAATTCAGGCAGCACCAACCCTTTTTCTCAACTTCATTTTTACCTGTATATAGTATACTTTTCCACCCAGATGTGAAAAAAAAAATTCAAAGATTAAATTCTGTTGCCACTTCCTGCTTAAATTCTCCTATGTATTCCTTAGCATTGTCTTAGGACATGATTCTACAACATTACTTCAAGTCACTATCCCTTAATTCTGCTATGTTTCAGCACATGGGTGTTTTTTAGATTCTTCAAACATGTTAAATTTTGTCTTTCATAGGGCCTTTATTTATTCTGGCCGGCCTGTTATTCTCAATCCCACTGCTCTGGCACTGCCTCACTCCACTCTTCTAATACTAAACATCTTCTTGGCTTTTAAATTACTTCATCAGGAGACTATGTTCCCTGGCTCTGTAGTATCTACTTGACCAAGGTCCTATACCCCCTATCTTATTCTCTTCCAGCCCCCTCCATTTTTTTCATTTACAGCAGACATTCACACTTACAATTCTTTTTCTTTCTTTTTTACACACACACACACACACGTACATAATTTTACTTGACTGTTTCCTCAACTATATTACAATAGTCATAAAGGCAAGGATTTTGCACCTCTCTTTTACCACTCTATTCCCAGAAAAGTGCACAGAACAACCCTCAAAATTATTTGTTGAATTAATGAATGAATGTCTGGATAAAAAACTGCCATAGGCAGGTTTCAATTAAGACTGTGGGAGCAAATTTAATATGTCTCTTAAGAAAATCCATTAATAAGAAATGAACCTACAAATAACATGACACAAAATATCTTAAGTAACCCACAGAAGTATGAGCTATTTAGTACAAATCTGTAATAAGACCTGACTTTTAAAAATATCACTATGTGAGCGATGTGTTAATTCCCTTGTATGACATTTCATCTTAATACAACTCTTTGAGATAAATTGTATTAACATCTCTATTTTACAGTTGCAGAGACTAAGCTTATAAGGGTCCTAGAGGAGCTAAAAGGTAAAAATAGGATTTGAACCTAGGGCTCCTTTTTCTAGAGTTTGCATTTAAAACCGTTAATCATAAAAAATTCAGCACTCACAAATTACAAACTCATATTTTTTTCTGATACAAGTATTATTTCTTTTTGCTTTTGTTAAACCACAGTTTTCAAAAACTATGTAAAAACAGAAAAAATAAATAAGTGCGCAATAATGGAGGGGAAAAACGTCGAATCAAAGCTATGAGCCTTCTTTAATGAAGCAATGAGCTTTAATTAAAAAAAAATTTGAAATAATCACTTGGATCTAAATGTGTGTTTGCTCAAGTATCATACTGAATTTAACTTGGCTATGTTGATGAGAAAGGTAGAGTTTAGAACTTACAGAGTTAGACTTGATTAGTTTGTTAATCAGGTTGGGCTAAAGGTCTGAAAAAGATTTAATTTGACTAGGTTATACATTTTATCTTATGATATATATCTTTCTCACGTTTCCTGACATTTATTATAAAGAAAACAGATTTTTCTATCAACTTTTTTTTTTTGCTAGAGAACATGACATTATTCCTCTAACACCTACCACAATTGACTTCAATGTTTATACAGATTTCCAGTTTGTAAAAAATATTTATATAATAACATGAGGTTATAAATCATGGTAAGTGCAAGAGACAGTGAGAATTCAGAACCTACTCTTATACCTAATAACATAATACAGAAATTAACTTATATTGAAGTTACTATTTTTTTTGTTTTTTAATATATTTTACACATTTAATATACATGCACACCTTTTCAGTCAGAATAACTTATAGTATTTCAGCAAACAATTTCCTTGTTAGTGTTTTTCTCTGCAGTATTTTTAATAAATATTTTTTAGCCAATTATTTAACTCAAAACATGGATAATACTCATTTTACATAGAAATGGAAATAAATTATCACAATAGTCATAATACCTTAATAATATTTTATGGTTTAATAAAAAACAAAAGTGGCTCTGAAAAATAGAATATAAATCAGGTTTTGAGGTAAGATGAGGAAATAAAAAAATCAGGAATTTCATTTAATGAGATATTTTTAGAAAAGAAAATAGAAAAAAAACATATTTTGGGAACAAATGGAAAAACCAAGATTTGACTCAAGACATTCTGATTCCAGAAACAGTATTAACTACTATGGTATGGAAATCAGTATCCCTACCATCTTCAAATTACATCATAATCACTGTATATTTCAACAGTGTGTCAATCAAATCCTTAATATATAATAAATATATAAATATATATAATATAATTACAACCTTGACAACATATCTCTATCACTTCTTTGAAGACACTGGCCTCTGCAAATACAAAACATTTACTTCCTGACATTCAAGCTATCACCACTCTACCCCTCTGCAAAAACAATAAAAACTAGTGAGAGAAACACTGTAACAATATAATTTATTTTGAAAGAGATATAACTTTTTTTTCTTGTTGGTTTCGTTGGTATCCTCTTGATTAAAGAGGCCCTTAGGTACAGACATTTTTTGTAAAGTTTTCTGCTAAATTAAAAGAGGAAAACTTGTACAACTTTAAAATATGTCATTCACTATGTACCAACAAAATCCTAAGGAATAAAATTCTCTTGTAGGGTATGAAACGAATTGGTCCCATTCAGATTCAGACTGATTTTTGGCCTACAGCCCTACTTATCATTTAATTAAATGGGAATTCATTGTGCAGAGCTATTAAGTTGTGTAGCAAAAGAGGCAAAGAAATGTAGCATGAAAATACATTATAAATTATATAGAAAGAATTCTCACAGGAAGATAAGAGTATTGTAGGGTCACCTATATACAAAGGTGTACAAAAAAGCATTCAACATCCAAAGAGAAAATAGGAGAGTGATTGGACAATGTAATGTACAGGAAGACTTAAAATATTAGGTCTTTTATTTGCAAAATAACATTGTCATAAAAAAGGACCTTGACTTAATTTCTTTTACCTCTACTCAGTAGCTGTGGGAAGATCTTTCCATTTCAAAACATTTAGCCCTATATTTAGTTAATGTCTTTTTTCAAAGTAATTTAATAGCTATGAAATCAATAGTATAACTCAATGGAGAAAGGTATATGTTAAAATCTGTATACCAAAAAATTATTTTAGCTTATTTTACCAATTCTTATGTAGAATTTTAGGGATAGGAGGTAAATGAACAGAAGGCCACATGTTTAATTTATTTATTGAAGTATTTATTTGTGGTTGGCTATATTTAGTAAATCATTTCTTAAAGATTTAAATAATTTAGTAATAGAATTGTTAAACACATCTTAATAATTTTAGATAAACTTGGTGCCCTGGTTATATTTTTCCATGGATGAGTAATTTAACTTGCATCAAACTATCTGTTGATCTAGAAATCTATCTATCCATCTATCTATCTAGAAAAATTGAGACAAAGAGATAGCAAAATAACCCTCTCACCAAGGACTACTGGGTCACTGTGTAAGTCGGAAAAAAGGGCAAATCATCAATGTCCTTAGTCCAGTTTTCAACTGCCACATCACACAAACAACGAATAACTATGGCTAAATATAACCATGGTTTAGATGTCCTGGTACTTATTAAAAATAAGCACATAAATGAATAAAATCATCTTGGGATAGATATATGCTATATGTTGACATTTTCACAAATCATGGGCTATGTTATTTAAATTAAGATCATACAGAAATATAGTTCATCTGATTAATTCCTTTTAGAGTCAGAGTTGTACAGTATCTCTCCTTAAATTTTTTTCCTCATAACTAATACACAAATACTGGGAAAAAATTTAAAATACAAACATTTCCTCAAGTGTTCTGTCATCTTCAAACAATTTGCTAAGAGTTACTGATGCACCCTTTAAAAAAGAAAAGAAATCATTCAAGATTTTTTAAAAATTAACCAAAAGAGACAAGAATGGGAGTACCTGCTGAAGTACAATTGGATCAGCTGGGTCTCTGCAGCTCCAGGATTTAGCTCCAGGACGCAGCCCAGCACAGCGGGTTAAAGGATCCTGCACTGGGAGTTCCCATTGTGGCTCAGTGGTAATGAACCCAACTAGTATCCAAGAGGATATGGGTTCAATCCCTGGCCTCCCTCAGTGGGTTAAGTGCATTAAATGGGTTAAGGAACCAGCACTGCTGCCTTGCTGTGGCTGTGGCATAGGCCTTCAGCTACAGCTTCAATTCAACCCCTAGCCTGGGAATTTCCATATGCCACAGGTGTGGCCCTAAAAAGCAAAATAAATAAATAAATAATCAATCAGGAGTTCAGTTACAGTGTGAATGATAAATTTATTGTGATAGAAAACTTTTACAACTAAAATAAAATGCAAACTATATGTGAAAACATTGTACTGTAAAAACAAAAACTTCAGTTAAAAAGATTTGAGAGATCAGAAAGGGGAGCTCCCATGCCCTGCAAAGATAGCAGAGTCCAGAAGGAAGAAGAAAGATTCATCTTATTTCCTAGCAAGGACTCAACTAATGAGAAGCCATGGACTTTTTGTTTACTATAGCTCTTCCATCTTTTTTCACCCTCTATAAAGAGAAATCCTTATCTTTCCAGGTAGGAATTTGCATGTGGCTTACCATGACAGCAGATCCCGAGTTACAATTCTCTGCTGATGTCAAATAAACCCATCACATATGGCACTCTGTTTGCTTTAGATCAACAATACCAATTATTGAAAATGATACATAGAGTTCTCATTGGCTATTAGTCTGACAAGGGATAAAAATTGATTTCAGCAAGTATGTAAACATTTCCATATATGCATATGTGTATGTCTGTGTGGAGTGTGTATGAGGTTAGAAAGCGGTTATTCCTGATTCAAGTTCAATGAAGGCATTAATTTAGTAGATATCAAGATATTTAAATGAATGTATGACAGATTCAGCTTCTTACATGAATCATTTTCAAAGGAAATGTAGGAGAATATGTTTTGAGACTCATGTCCTTCTCAGCATACGAGGATGCAAAAGTAAGAGGAGAGAAGGGGACTGGTGAAACTGTTTCCTTTAAGAGATTCCCCCCTAGACCAGTGAAAACCCTTCCCAGAGCCTTTCTGAAGGCATATGAAAGAAGACTTTCTAGTGCTGGGCTAGTGAGGTGGGCTGCAGTGGTATCATTCAGTTATGAAATTTGTTTCATGCATTTGGCACACAAAAAAAGGCTGGTATCTATTCATGTATGACAAAGCTAAAGTTCAATTCATACACGAATAAGCTTAAATTGATATCTACTGAGGGAATCTTAGGTAAAAGAGAAGAGAGATCTTTTGTGTTGAGATAAGCCTGATCTTTTTTAATTTCTCAGAGTAAGAATCTGTTTCCCGTTTCACCAAGGATTACAGATATTCAAAATGGCATCATCTGGGGACCTGTCTAATTAGGCTCCTTAAGGGGTACAAAATGCCTCAACAGAGGACCAAGAGCATCCAATGGCTGGGGACCAAGTTGGGCCAGTGTCCCTTTAGAATACTTATGCATTCCCCAGGGATAAGGAGTTGCAATAGAGAGAGGCCTCCTGGAATCACTGAAAAGTGCCCAGATTTGCCCATGATAGATTCAGGCTAAATAGCAGACTGAGAGAGGCTGTAGCCTGCTTAGGATAAAGGGCCAGGCCAGTCCCTTTACCTCTACTCCACTCTACTTCTGATCTCAGAGAATCCTAAAATTGCAGCAAGTAAGGAGTTTGGAATAATAAGAAAAATGCAAGGTGGATAAACCAGAACATCCAGTCTTAGCCTTCTTCTTTCTTTACATAGGTACCTAGCTAGCAAGGCCTGAGATAAGAAAGAGGGAAAAATAATTTGACGTTCAACCAAATTCAGTATTTTGATTAATATCTGGGGTTTGGTATTCTAATTATAGAAATGAAACTGTGTTATTATGGGCTAAATTGTATCCCTCTAATTTCATATGCTGGAGTCCTAAACCCTAGTGCCTCAAAATGTTACTACATTTAGATAGAAGTTCTTTAAAGAGGTTGTTAAGTTGAAACGAGTTCTTTAGGGTGGTACCTAATCCAATACAACTGATCTTATGTTAAGAAGAAGAAATTTGGAGATACAGAAACAGACATCAAGCATGGGCACACACAGATGAAAAGCCATGTGGGACACAGCCAGAAGGTGACCACTTGCAAGAAAAGAAGAATGGCTTCAGAAGAACTCTTCCTGACACCTTGATCTTGGACTTCCAGCTTCCAGCACTGTGGGCAATACACTTCTCTTGTTTAAGGACTCAGTCTGTGATATTTTGTTACAGCAGTCCTAGCAACCTAATTCACCCATTTAATGTGACAACAGAATCTAGCTGGGTTTTCATCCTGGAGATGTATGTTGAGGGGATCTTTTAGTTATTGATTAGCTTTTGGCTGTATATCTGTGAAACTAGAAAAAATCTGAAGTTTTTCTTAAAACTTAACTTACATTTCTGATACTTTGCTTTTTGCACACAGTACTACAATTTCTGAAAAAATGAATGGATATATTTAAGGGAAAAATGAAATAAACAGAATATATGAAGTCAGGCCCATGGAAGAGAATCAGAACATACTCTAATCAGAAACATTCAAACCATTTTTTTAAAATATGAAGTTAACCTTCTAAAAATCTTTGTAGTAGCAAGAGACAGATCTGCTACATGTTTGACAAAGTGACCATACCTTAAAGGGCACCAAAAAAGAAAAAGGAAAAGAAATTGGTTTTCAAAGAAATAAATGTTTTTAACAATGTTAAATGGGGAAAGACAGTATTTTGCTGAATGTTTTAATTATATGGATTATTTTTAATTGTATATGGTAAGGAGGGAACTCATAATTTTTTAAATTATAGATTTTAAAGTTCTGAAATAAGGCAGATC
>PVHT020000230.1:10952251-11103344 GCA_004024745.2 Catagonus wagneri
TTTATTTATTTATTTATTTATTTATTTATTTATTTTTTTGCCTTTTGTCATTTTATGGCCGCGGGTTTATGGCCGCACCCGCGGCATGTGGAGGTTCCCAGGCTAGGGGTCTAATCGGAGCTGTGGCCACCGGCCTTCGCCGCAGCCACAGCAACGCAGGATCCGAGCCGCGTCTGCAACCTACACCACAGCTCACGGCGACGCCGGATCGTTAACCCACTGAGCAAGGGCAGGGATCGAACCCGCAACCTCATGGTTCCTAGTCGGATTCGTTAACCACTGCGCCACGACGGGAACTCCCTATTTTTCTCTTAATGGAATATTCACTTTTTTACATGTTAGAAAAGAAATTCACTTAATTCTGGAATTGTGTGATTTTAGAGCCCAGTACAGTGTCTGGTACAGAGTAAGTGCTCAGTAATATCTCAGTAATATTTTTGTTGAACAAAATTGGATGGATGGGTAAATGAACAAATAAATGTGCTGTAATACATCTCAAATGGGAGCTTTAACCTAAAAATTGTTTTAGTTTAATTGAACATTAGCAATTTGCTTGCCTCATTTATAACTTAATTACATAACTGAAGAAAAGAACAGGCTAAGTAATGGTAAATTTATTGACAGACAAAGTCAATCCTTTCTATCATAACTTATAGGATCATTTCCCAAAATGTGTCCTGAGGAATACCAGTTCCAAAATAAGCTAAAAAGGGCTTATCTGTTAAAATAAAATAATTCAGTTTAAGTTTCTTTAACCCAGTGATTCCAAAAAACCTTGGGACACGAAACTGACCCCTATATAATTTCCTATCACCACACAACAGTAAACTTAAGGAAAATTAGAATTAATAATATCTTTGTCATCTAAACAAATTTCTCCTAAATCTACCTTTAGTTATTTCCGGATATCCTTGAATTTGAATTTAAAAGTCTAGGGATTTTAAGTTCATGAAGTCATTTTCAAATGGCATGGTAAAACTGCTTATAAAATAAATGTCATAAGTAAAGTCCACAGGCTTATTGCCTCAGACTCCATTTTTCATACTGATATGGCAGAATCAATCACATACAGCATGCTTGACTGCTTGTACCTGCTGTGCTTGATTGAACCCCTTTGGAGGTCATTTTGTGCAATTATTGAATCATTAGTAACAACAAAATTACTTGTTCAATAAATTTGTTACCTCAACAGAATTATAAAATAGTGAATTTTGTTTACTAAACATCAACTTAATTTTTGCTATTGCTATTTTTTTGGTGATGTAACAAAATTGCCCTACTAGAAATACTAAATGTGAGCGTTTAAGACACTTCAATGTGAGTAAAGCTCCATCATATATATTCATATACAAATGAATGCTAAATGGAACAATATTGAATCACTATGAGGTGCTACTATAAAACAATGGCAATTTTTTGTAATAAAAATTTTTGATCTTATGTTAGTTTTTTTATACTTGGAAATACAAGAGATTCATATAATTTTAGACTAAAAAATGTATTATTCATTAATTCATTACATTATAATAAAGTACTTGATAGAAATCATATTAACTGAAAGTGACAGCCCAAAGTTAGTTGAGACAATAAAAATGGTAAACACTGTGTATTAAAAAGAACTAACTACAGATGTAAATGTATGTTAAACTTATATAGGAAAGATAATATGTATATTTCCTTGAGGAGATCAGTTTCTCCCTTAATAAAAGGTAGGCTGTATTGAACATCTTAAACACTTGTATTTCCTGTTGCTATTGATCTTGACTGTGTAGACTTTTCTGATTCTTTTACTACCTTGGATTCCTCTGATTTGGGAGAGTTCTTGCACAACATTGACTTAAAATTACATTTTTAAAAGTCCATATCCAGATATTAGTTTTGAGAGTTGTGCTATATTGAAAGAGATTACAGTATATACATTGCAAACAGTCCCTTTTTCAGATCAAGAGGCAAACCTGGAAGAATCAGTTAACAGAGCTTTACAAAAAGTCATGATCAGTCATGACATGACAAGAGAAAAGTTATCCCATCATCTGATAGGAAAGAGAAGTCTAAGCTGCACTCCTTCATATAAAAACTCTCATGAAGGATAGAGGTTAGTGAGAGACTAGCACAAAACTCTGTTTAGAGTTGTTAAACTCCGTTAGCTAAAGATATTAATTCTTAAGTACTACAGCAGTGACTGATGGGAAAATATAAGCCCCTTAAATATATACCCATATTCAGTAGAGTGGCAAGAGTAATACATGTCTAGCAAGTGGGTAGTTTTTCATTTGGTTGGACAGGTTTTGGATAGCAGCCAGGTATGAATGAGTTAACAAAGATCTAGGACCTTGCCATGGGGTTATATTTTAAACCTACTATATGTTTTAGGAATTTTTACTCATATTAAAACTGGATATTTGATAAAGTATCACCTATTAACAATAGTTGCTATATTTAAAGATCTAAATAACATTCATTTTACTAAAATATTTCTGGATTCTCACAAAGTGTGAATATAATCTGCCTTTTACATTTTTAAGCTATATCAAGCATGAGTTTATATAAAGAGAGATTAAACACTGGCTTCAGAAAGAACACTTGGCAATGTAAGCATTATAGACCTTTTTTTAAGGTAAAAATCTGAAATATTTTCCTTTTGATTATAAGTGAGAGACCTTCTAGTATCAAAATTATGTAGACTGATTCAATTCCTTAGAAAGTAAAATCTCTATACAGTATTTAACATGATGATTTATATGACTATTTCTTTACATATTTCAAATCTCAAGGAAATTTAAAATTAAGTGAGAATTAGCCAGTTTATTGTTAAATACAACCACAATTTATAAACAGAATTTTGGGCTGGGAGGTATATAAGAAGATCAGCAACTAAATTTTAAAGATTTGAATGAAAATATAAATAAAGTTAGCTATAGAATAAATTAATTTTAAAATAATTATCACTAATATGGAAAAGGGCCTTGAATTTTATATTGGCACAACTATGAAATATACATTCATTATCACAGAGAAAAATGATATCAGGGAATTTTGATGGTTGTTTTAGATGAAAGAATGGTTACTTAGATCATTTTGACTATTAAACATCTTTTAATTATCTCTGTGGTCTGTGTAGACATTATTAAGAAAATCAATCTGGTATAACAGACAGATTCATAAAGCCAGAAATAAAAGAAGTTTCTTTTAACCCCACAATAAATTTTTAAAAGTATTTCAAGGAAAATTATTTAGCATTAAAGGATACTTGAAGATAAAAAAGTTACATTGTTAATAAAACCAAAAGGAAATTAAACAATGCACAAGATTAGAAATTATTTTAAACACTACATGACAATGCAATCCAAATTTCTATTATCTCAAAACTCAGTAAATAACTAGCTTACTTTATAAGCTTAAAATAACGCAATTTGTCCATATATGAAAAAGGGGATATTTTGAGATAAAGATTCAAATTCAGCTTATGGATCCCACCCCCCCACCACCATGTACACATTAAATTTTAAATAATATCTACTAGAATGTGAAAGATATATATATATATATATTCATTGCATATTTCTTAAATTATGCTAACAAAAGCACATCCACTGTCTTTATCAGAAAAGCAGCCTATTTGTCCATGTGCTACATTCTCACAATAGGTTATTATCTATACTAAAATTGGCCAAACCAAAAATCTGATCTTTTATTATGTCACTCTCCCATCTACAACCTTGAGTTTATAATCATGATAGTTATTAAATTAGAGAAGAAGTTTCATGATTAGATTATGAAATATGATCTCCTAACTTTTTTTAAACAAAGGATAGAAAGTACATTAAAAAAAACGATGTCTAAACAAAATTAGAAAAAAATGTAATTAAACAGATTGCTTTCATATTGTGCTCTATTTTTAAACTTGAATTATATTTATGATTTTAAAATTCAGTTATAAAGGGGAAACTTCTTTCTCAGTTACAATTTTACAAAAAACCCAATTTAAATTTGAGTTCTAAGGAAAAGATCTTTTTTCCTGGAGAAATGCGGGTACCCTCATTTGTGATAATAAGAAATAAAATACCTAACATTTTTCATTTTAATTGAGGTTGCTGGATTTAAATTTTACGTTTAATCACAATTTTAAACTTTTATTTAAAATCATGATTTTGTTAGTATTTTCGAGTTAGAACAGAACTACATTTGTTAACATGTTATCCTCAACCTCTATTTAAGCCTATTTAAATTACTATATCTAAACTAATAAAGAAGCCAGCCTGCAACATGACTGAAAGGAGGTTCTCTTGGGGAAAGCATGTCGCTGTATTCATGTGCCAACTTCATCAAATATGTAATAAACTATAAAAAAGTAGCTAATGGTATTTAGGAATCCTTTGGAATTTGCAGTTGATTTTCATGGTATTTTATAAAGAACATAGGTGAGACAGAAATGCTGTGAGGAAAATCATCAGACTTAGGAGACCTATGGGACCATTAAAAAATTAGATGAACTCAAAATAATAGATAAATCAATAATAATTACTGAGTACTCAGTAAGGATCTGAATTATTAGGAAGCTATGCTATGTGGAGACTTGGTAGTGACTTTTTTTTTCCTGCCACACCTGCAGTATATGGATGTTTCCAGGCTAGAGGTTAAATTGGAGCTACAGCTGCAGCCTAAGCCACAGCCATGGCAATACCAGGTCAGTGCCACATCTGTGACCTAAGCCACAGCTTATGGCAATGCCAGATCCTTAACCCATAGAATGAGGCCAGCAATCAAACCCACATCCTCACAGACTTTTGAATCACATATTTATATATTCATATATTCCACAAAATTTTCTATCTAGAATTGACTATAAATCAGATGGTAGCATGGAACAATCTAAAGAGCATGATTATAATTTCATGCTAAGGCATGCATTTTAGCATGTCAGAATTATGAATTTTAAGTTATTTAAGTTAGTTTAGAAGAGTTTTTCTTAATCCAAATCTCTTTGATTATTGTTTCAAGAATTGCTGTTCCAAATGAACTTACACTGTTTAGATATGATATTATTTGGAAATAATGCAATTAGAAATATCAAACCTGAATCAGGAATGTTTTTAATGGATACAATGAAAAAGTTTATTTTTGTATATTAAAACTTCTCTTTGATTTTATTATAAAATTACAGCTTAAATTTTCTCAGGCTACTTTACTTCCTCTATATTGTGAAGATACAGATTTCACCAAAAATTAACCTCTTTTGAGCCCCTTTTCCTGTTGAAAACAGAAGTAATTCATACCCCAATAAAATGCTTCCTTTCTATTTTACTATAGTAAATTCACTGATATGCTATTTTTCAGCCTGAAACCAGAGATATGCTGGAAAATCAAACTGATTCTTGAAAATACTTTAAAAGTCAATTTAAAAAAGGTGAGTAGAATTTTGAAAATGATAATTAAATATACAATTCTACTAGCAGCTTTGTACTATTGTCTTACAATGCAAAAAAAAAAAAAATCCGTATCTAAGGATACCAGTTTTATGAAACCATACTGCATAAAGCAATGAAATTTTATTTTTATGATAGGACACCTATGTTTTGTTTTTTGCTTTTTTCCTCTCTTCAGGTTGTACATTTTAATGTAAAATAAGTGCTACTTTATTTCTATTCAGATAAAGAGTAGAAGCTGTCTGACTGAAAGATTTCATGAATCTAATAGAAAAGATCACCCCATGAGTCAAAGATGAGTCTTTTGGATTTCCACCATGCCATCTGCCTTAACTTATTACAGAGGGGAGTCAGAGCCATAAAATACTATGAGAAGAAAACTCCTCAAGGAAAGGGATGAACCCCAGATATAAAGAGGCTCTACAACAACCATTTACTTTCAATAAAAAGTCCTCTTATTTCTGAAGTACACAAACATCTTTAGAAATTGAAATGGAAATTCAGAAATATGATTGCAAATGTAAAAGCGGCACTGGCTAAAATTGATGAGATACGTTACTATGTCCAAACAGTTATTTTTAATAAAATAAAGGCAAATATAAATTTTCTATGAATATATATCTATTTTTATGTATGTATGCATTTATTTATTTTACTTTTTAGGGCCTTAGGCACGGTGTATGGAATTTCCCAGGCTAGCAGTCGAATCAGAGCTACAGCTGCCAGCCTATGCCACAGTCAGAACAACACAAGATCCTAGCTGCATCTGTGGCCTGCAGACAACTCATGGCAACACCAGATCCTTATCCCACTGAGTGAGGCCAGGGATCGAACGAACCCACATCCTCTTGGATACTAGTCAAGTTCATTTCCGCTGAGCCACAATGGGAACTCCCTAATTTTTATTTTTAAAATATAGTGTTTTATGATGAGAAATACATTCTATCATGAGCAATGTTAATAAAATGCATAGCTTTTTAAGAGAAAATTTTCATTTATGTTTCCATTCAAATTAATTACTTTGGAAATAGAGATATATTTTTATACAGTGGACTTTGTCTAAAATCTTTAAGTTACAGTCTTAGAAATTTTTATTACAGTGATACCCAACACACTATTATAAATATGAACCACATTAATCTGTCGCTATTATTGTGAGAAACTTATTGACAGGACAGCTGTAGAAAAGTTACTGATCTCCAATATAAATTATTGAAATTTGTATTCCAGAAAACAATATGTAGTCTAATACTACTTAAGGTATTAAAAATAAGTTGCCTAAAGTCATATTAAATCTACAAAGTGCTTAAGACTGAAGATTACTAAAAAGGAAAGCATTAAAAAAAGATAAATGGAAAAATATAACTGTAGCAATGCTCACTAACCCCTGAACAGTAGCTGAAACACTGCTGAGAATGAAATGAATTATTTACATAAGTAGTCTGAGGATAAAGTACATTAAACCCACATAATACTACCAAACATTGTAGAATCTACATTTTTATTAATACTCCATCTTTATAATAATGATGTTCTAAACAAAAAATTATTTCAAGTTAATATATCAAGTATATCTCACTTATTCCAAATTATGCTTTCTTAATCAAATGGCAGATAATAATCATAACAAGTTTAATTGAAGTAGTTATTTGCAAAAACACTGTATATGGAAATGGATTTCAACTGATGAAAAACGTATTTGCAACTGCAGTTTTCTACAGTGTTTTATGATACAGGTTTAGGTAGCATGCCCAATTGCTGAAACACTTTGTTAAAGTAAAATATTAAATAACTTATGTATTACCTTTTAGAAGTCACAATATTCTTTATTCTGGATGCTATGCTATAAAATTCAAATAACTTTTATACTATAATTTAGTTATAATCACATATTGCTTCAGCAAGAGAATGACAATTTTTGCTTATTCAATTTACTAGGTGTTAATGCTAAAAATATTTTGCTTCTATCACAAAATTAAGCTGTGTATAACAAAATCACCTCACACATCAAAAGAGGCAGAGATATTCATTAAATATACCTTGATATGGAGCACTAAATCCACGATATCGGTGATTGCTGTCTGTAACAAAATGCAGTCTGAGCCAGTTTTTGTTGCTGATAATTGGTGGTGGTATATTCATTCCAGATAACCTGAATGATGGAAGACAACAACAAAAAATATAAAAAGCTTTTAAGTAGTAAACATCTTCACTGAATTGGGACCTCAAAAATGTCTACCTATATATAATATTAACAACTTCTCATTGCTAACTTTTTAAGCACAAGAAAAACAGTTATTTTATGCAACAAAAGTCATAGAACAGTGTAATTCCAAATGTAAGTTGCACCAATTCAGTTGCATATATTAGTAAAATCAACTGTAAACCTCATATGATGTTGATTCTCACAAATTTATTGAATAGATAATAAAAAACATAAGGGGTGCTGAGCTGATGGTGCTGATCATTGTATAACCCATGTATGTATTCATAAAGTATAGTTACAAAACAGATTTTAAAGCAATTGAAACACCTTTTCCATTTAATATAGTTTCAGTATTTCACTTACAATGGCAAATTTCAGTTTCATTTCATATAACAAGCACTATTTAACATAATCTCATAACAGTATACATTTTCATGATTAGTTTTCATCAAAATATATGCTTGTATAAGGCACTGGAGAACTGCTCCAATTTATAGAAAACACTGTATTTTGAATATATGTTTAATCACTGCAATCTAGTCATAAGGATAGTATTTCATAATCACCTTAAAGTATGCCACTTAAAGTAAAAATTTAAAACTATGCCCCAGATATGGGTCATGATTAACATGAAATAACTCTCTTGCTCTATAATCTCCTGAAGATTTCTAGCAAAGTGGTTTTTCCAATTTAATTCAACAAAAAAGTATCACCCCTAAATACCTAACCATGTTTTTTCTTTTTTAAGGGCCGCACCTGAGGCATATGGAAGTTCTCAGGCTAGCGGTAGTATCAGAGGTGCACCTGCAGGTCTACGCCACAGACACAGCAAACAGGGATCTGAGCTACATCCGCAGCCTATACCACAGCTCAAGGAAATGCCAGATCCTTAACGCACTGAGTGAGGCCAGGGATTGAACCTGCATCCTCACTAGTCAGGTTCGTAACCCACTGAGCCACAACAGGAACTCCTAAATACCTAACAATTTGAATACTAGATGTGTTTTATAAAGCCTAGGTAAAATACTCTCAAAAGCAAAACTATCATATAATAAAAGAATTTTAGAGTAAGTTTTCCTAATACCGATTATATGACATATCCTTCCCATTCTTCAAAGCTTATATTCTTCTACAGAGGAAAACAAACTAGACAGCTGATATTTATGTGTGGGGTGACGGGGATGTGATTATAACTCTTCTCTCAGTTCTTAGCAGTCATTCATTCTAGGGGCAGACGGGGAAATTGAAATATTCATCTTTGTACATATAATCAGTGGTCAAGTGTAGACACAATGATACAAGAATACTTAATCCTATATCCTTGTCCTTTATCCCCCAAATCTCACCTTTCCTAGGATGTTTGGGAGCTAGCCATCACTTTTAGTTGATGACCACCTGCCATAGAATAAAAATATAAATTCACATTTATTTTATCATTGTGCCTATGAATGTATAGAATGGACTGGCAACATTGCAATGTAATTCAATACTCTTGGATTCTTACACGTGCAATTTGAGTTTCATTCCTCACATTTCTCATTTTTATAGCTTTGGAGTGGATTTTTTTAACTTTTCCATATTAATGTGTCACTTCCTCTTTTCATAAGGGTGGCTCTGTTTAATAAACAGTCTAGCTGGCTGTTTTGTTTTGTTCTTTTTGTATCTGAACTGAGTAAATAAAGACATGTAATAACCCTAAATAATTTTAAACTCAGGTTTTAAAAGTTTACTTCATTACTTTCAGGAAATACAGTATCCAGGTTATGCTTACTTTGGTTTGCATGTTGGTTGTTTTGGGTCAAATAGCAATTCAACAACAACAACAACAAAAATTTGGTTTTGGTACAATTATATTTTCAGTAAAGTAGCATGTTTCATGCCAGATTTTCATTTTAAATTTGGTTCTCTTTAATTCACTGATTCAATGAGTATAAACATCCATTAGAGTAAGTTTAAATGATTTTTGACAGGCTACACACATTTCTAAATGTAATGAGAGTATAATACGTAGATGGTTGTGAAAGACTAAAACACAGTTTGGAGAACAGCCCTGAGAATACCAACAGATAAGAAGAAATTCAACAAGAACATCAAGAAAAGCGTGAGAAGAAAGAATATGAAACAATTAAAAGGATAAACTTGCCAACTTTCTCAGGAATATCAAAGATAATTTCAGAAACAGAATATAGTAAAGGCAAATAATAGCTACTAGGAACCTGAATTCACCTTCAGGAATTGAGAAAGACAGAACTGAAGATGTTAGAGCAGCAGTAGCTGGAAGCACAGTGTGCATGAGGTGGAGCAAATAAAGGCATTTTAACAGAGGTGGAACTAAGAGGATATTCCCGAAGCCTCAATGCTTACTCTCTTGTAGCATAACTGTAGATAAAGTCAAGACACCGAAACAGAAAGAAAGCTCACTAAAGATCCATTTGCCACGAGAGAAGAAAAATACCTTTATTGATTATAAGGGAGTTGCTCAGACTTTCTATATTGTGGTCCCCTGGTATTGCTCATTATTTAAACACAATTTGCACAAAGTTACTCTGTTTATGGCTTATGGAGAAATTTAGTAAATGAATTTACATATATCTGCAACATATTTCATGTGTTATCAGGTAGTTGTGAAATGACAAACTGAGAATATGTGCCATCTAGAAAGATTCTATTAAACTAGTTAATTGAGAGAATTAATTTGTTAAATATTTATTAAAAATAAATATTTATTAAATACACCTCATCATTATCCTTACATGAAATCACTGTGGTCATTTGAAAGTAGGCACATACAGATGCATTCTCGTACAAAATTAATGAGAATTACCTCATGATAATGAAGAGATTAGTGTACTCAACGATTATTTACTGATCACTTACTATATGATAAACATTGATGCCAAGCATTGGAAATATAATTGTAAACAAACCAGACAAGATCTGTAGTCTACAAATAAGGAAGATAACATAAACAAATGAGTAAGAAATTTCAGAAGGTGGTAAAAGATGTAAAAAAAAAAAGTAACATGATAAAGAATGTTTAGAAATGAGGTTTCAGTAGGTCTAAAATATACTCCATTTTTCATTCAAAACAGCCATACTCATGATTATATGCCACAAATTTCTAAAACTAGATTTTAGGAGAATTAAACCAATTAAAACAATTACAGTGATAAATGTTATAAATTTGTAACCTATTACAGTTATATGTATCCAAGAAGAATTTAAGATGCCTTTTGAGTAATTAATAAATTTGACTGAACATAATTAAAAATGACACATTACATTATGTATACAATATAGAATATTGACAACACAAAGCAACTTGCCACAATTTTATCTTTGCTAAAATTGTTACTTTTATAATTTTCCACAGAAATAAGCAAAATCATAAATTGATATTTAAAATTAGATGCACAATTTTCTTTTTAGATAGTCCCTTAGAGAATATCATTATGAGCTGTACAAGAGTTTTTAAATTAAAGAAATCTAAAAGAATTAGAGGTCTTTACCCCTTTTTAAAAAGTCCCTAAAACTAACCTGAACTTATGCCTTTGGCTTATGATTCTCTTGTCAGGAGTCTCTGTCCTGTCATGTCCTGTAATGAACCCAGCTAGTCCATGATGACGCTGGTTTGATCCCTGGCCTTGCTCACTGGATTAAGGATCCAGCATTGCCATGAGCTTTAGTGTAGGTTGCAGATGTGACTCAGATCCCACGTTGCTGTGGCTGTGGCATAGGCCGGCATCTGCAGCTCCAATTTGACCCCTAGCCAGGAATTTCCATATGCCACAGGTGTGGCCCTAAAAAGACAAAAAAAAAAAAAAAAGAAGAAGAAGAAGAAGAAAGAAAGAAAAAAGAAAAGAAATACTGTTGTCAGATCCTTATTGCTCTCATCTGTTGATTTTCTGTTCTCAAGGTTCTTAAAATTAGCACTTGCAGCGAGAGGTGTCATCATTGGTGTCTCTGGCATCTACTTTTTAAAAAATCTTTCCAACTCCTTAAAATCATTCAAACCCGATTATCTGTTTTCCCTCATCTTTAGTACCCACAGACACAGTCAAATCTAAGCCAATGATTATTCAAATCATCACGTGCATAACTCCAAATTCCATGCTCTCACACTTCCCCCATTCTTTTCTCATCTTATTTCTTTTACTCTCTTGCTCTCTCACTCTCTCACTCACTCTCCTTTCTTCTTTTACATGTTTTGAACTTTCTTTGGCATTGAAATAAGATTCATTCTTCATGCTTTCTCTGCTTTCCAAGATTTTGTTAGATTGTCTTAAATTAAGCTGTAATTAGTTTCTAAAATTCATTCCTTCATCTTGACTCAGAATCTTTCACATACTGCTCTTTAAGGCCGATATAAACAACAGGTTTTTAACTGTTTCTTAGTCTGTGAAGCCAGTCTTTAAGTTTCAGGGTTAAGATAAATGCCCACTCTCCCTCTGTGCCCTAACAGAGGAGCAATGTATATCTTATCACAACATTTATTATTTTGTATGTTTTTTCCATTTTTAAAGTTTTATTGAAGTATAGCTGATTTACAATGTTGTAATAATTTCTGCTATACAGCAAAGTAATTCAGTTATACACATACACATATCTATTCTTTTTCAGATTCTTTCCCCATATAGGTTATTACAGAATACAGGGCAGAGTTCCCTAAGTTTTCTATCTTCACTATTATTTTCACATTTTCATTGAAAGTCAGTCATTAAATCTCTGGTGCTGAGCATAATAATTAGCGAACAGTAGGTATACATTGAGATTATTTATCAAAAAAATAAATGAATTTAAATACATGTCGTAAGTTTCAGTACCTAAGAATTTATTCATATTTTTATATAAACTGTCAATAATTCTATCTCATACAGTTAAATGCTTTAGTTATTTTCTTATTCAAAGTCCATCTAAAATTCTATATCCTTCATAGTTCTTCAGTTCCCTTAGTTGAAGGTCATCACTCTGTTCAACAAACATCAAAGTCACTTGTTAAAACTCTTCCTATGGCATTTATCACTGTTTTCATTTATTATCTTATATATTCTAAAATTATAAGAATTTAGGAGAAGGAACCATACGGGATTTATCTCTGAATTCACAAGCACATTTCAAACTATAGATAACAAATGATTCTAATTATATGAAGTAATATTCTTTAACACAATTTCTGAAAATGTGTTCTACAGAAATTAGCTATCAAGAATATCTCTGGGGAGGGGCAAAGATACACCAGTCAAAATTTTGGCGTTGTTCTTTTGCAACTGTATTCTCTTATTATAGTTTTTTTAAAATAAGTTTTAACACAGACTTTCTTAAATTTATTTCAATAAGCATTCTCCCATTTCCATGTTTTGCCATAAAATCAAATAACATGCAGTGAGATTATTTTATTGAAATTTTAAAGAAACCACTTGTTTTATTTATTCCTTCAAGTCTGGATAGAAATTCATTACACAGTACATTCCTCAAGAAAAGAAAATAACATCTTTAAAAAAGTCAAAAAGAAAAACTAATGAGTTTTCTATTATGTTCTACAGTATAAATTAGAAGATTACTTTAGAAAAAATTAATCAATTTATGAGATAGCATGAAAAGCACTATTCTTCCACTCTATGCAAGGCATGAATACTCTGTGTGTGGAGTGTGTGGATATACACACTGACCAGACTGTTTCTTTTTCGTCACTGATTTCTAACTGTGTTCTTGGTTAGATATTCAGGAGTCACTGAACTACAGAACACAAATCCTGTGTGGTTTTAAAAAGAGCATTAAGAAGTTAAGCATTGTGTAACACAGTCCAATTATTCAGAAGCCAGATGTTATAAAGTATTTGCAAAGCAAATAAGAGAAGCAGCTACACTAAATTTTCTTCTTTTTCCTTCTCCCTCTCTCCCTTTAGCCATTCATCCACTTGTTTATCCTCATCTATATCCCTATTCTGGTTTCCCACTTATCCCCCCTTTCCATGATCTATCTTTCAGACATAATATTAGAAAACTGGCTCCTGCAGAATAGTGTTACTTTTACCTAAGCACATGCTTAAGAAAAATTCACATTTATATTTTACATATAATGGGTGTATTCAACTACCAAAATTTAATTAAAATGAAATAGAAAAGTTGAATAGTACTAGCACCATTTTAAAACTGAATGTATAATTTTAAAGCTGGCAAAAAACCCTTCCAGATCCAGATTATTTTAATAGAGAATTTTACGAAACATATAAAGAATTAGCAACCATTTAATTCATTCTTCTCCAGAAAATAGAAAAGGAGGGAATACTTCTCAACACACTTTACAAGATTCGTATTGCCCTGATAATAAAACCAAATAAAGTCAGTATAAAAATCAAATTCAAAACCATAAAAAAAATCTACAGGCCATTATCTCTCACCAACTTAGACGCAAAAATTCTCAATAAAATATTAGAAAATAAAATCCAGAAAGCTATAAAAAATTATACACCATGACCTAGTAAAATTTATTCAAGTTATATAAGGTTGGTTCAGCATTTATAAATCAATGTAATTCATCATTTCATCAGGCTATAAAAGACAATTTTAATACTGAATCAATGGACACTGAAAAAGTTTGACAAAATCCAACAGCCATTTAGTGCAAAAACCTCAGCAAATCAAGAATAGAGGAATCACCCTTAACTCGATAAAGAGCATATACAAAAGCCATACAATTATTATACTTAATGTTGAATTACTGAATGTTTTTCATTAAGATCAGGAACAGGGCATATCATTCTTATACAACATTTGTGTTGGAGGTTCTAGGAAGTACAATAAGGCTTAGAAAAGAAATAAAAGCAATATATATTGTAAAGAAAGAAAGTATCCCTTTGAAGATGATACGATTATTTATGTAGAAAATCTCAAGCTATGTACAAAATCTCAACCTATGTACAAAATATGTCCTAATAAGTGCATTATCCCTGGTCACTGGATATAAGATAAACATAAAAAAATCATTCACATTTCTAAATAATAATAATCAATATGTGGAAATTGAAGTTAAAATATATATATATATATACAATTTACAATTTCTCCAAATAAAATTAAATTCTTAGGGGAGTTCCTGTTGTGGCTCAGTGGGTTAAGAATCCAGCTACTCTCCACGAGGATGTGGATTCAATCCCTGGCCTTGCCCAATGGGTTAAGGATCCAGCATTTCCATGAGCTATGGTATAAGCTGCAGACACAGCTTGGCTCTGGTGTTGCTGTGGCTGTGGCATAAGTTGCATCTACAGCTCTAATATGAGCCCTAGCCTGGGAACTTCCATATTCTGCAGATACAGCACCCCCCCAAAAAAAATTAAATCTTAGGTGGAAATCTAGCAGTACATCATTTATAGAGTATGTCTCAGAAAAAAATTACCAAATGCATTTAAATAAATCGAAGATATAAATAAACACACCATGTTCCTAAACTGGAAGACAGCATAATAAAGAGGTTAGTTCTCCTCAAAATGATCTACATGTTTAATGCAATTCCTAGTGAAATCCCTAAAATCTTTTCAAAGATATTGACAAGGTAATTACAAATGCATATGTCAAGGTTATGGACTCAGAATAATTAATATAAATTTGAAAAATAAGAACGACATGGAAATAAAAGCCCTTTCAATAAGTGATGTTGAAGTAACTAGATGATGATAGGCAACAAAGAAAATAAACCTTAATATAAAATTTCTCACTTTATAGAAAAAAAACTGGCTCAGACTTGATCATGAACTTACATGTAAAATGTAAAACTACAAAACACTTTGAAAAACATATAGAAAAAAAATTCTTGGGATACAGGGTAAGTGAAAAGTTTTAGAACTCAATTCCAAGCATGATCCATAAGAGAATAAAACTGATAAATTGGGTTTTATCAAAATTAAACACTTTCTATGCAGAATAAAAAGTCAAAAAGACAAGATACAATATGGAAAATAATATCTGCATACCACATACCTGACCAAGTATTTGTGTATAGAATACATCAAGACTTCCCAATTCAACTATTAAACTAAGAAAAACATAGTAAATGAGAAAAAAAATATAAATAGACATCTTACCAAAGAAGGCATACAGTTGGGAAATAAGCATAAAAATAGATACTGCACAGCATTAACCACTGGGGGGGGGGGTGCAAGTTAAAATCACAGTAAGATACCATGACAAACCTATTTGAATGGCTAAAACTTAAAAAAAAAAAGAGTAATTCGGCAAAATATGAGGATACAGACACTGGACCACTCATAAACTGGTGATTGGAATTAAATGGTATGAAAACTCTGGAAAAGAGTACTATAATCTCTTACAAATTGCATTTACCACACACCCCAGCAATTACACTCTTGGGCACTAAGCTAGAGAAATGAAAAGTTTATGCTCAGACAAAAACCTGTATATTAATCTTCAAAACAGCTTGAAAAACTTTAATGCAAACAATAAATGAATGGTTCAACAAGCTGTAGTACTTTCATATTATGGAGTACCACTCAGTGATACAAAGGAACAAAGTAGATGTACAAAACAACTCATACCACTCTCAAGGGTATTATGTGTGTAACAAAATTAGGAGTGAAAAAAGTCAATTTCAAAGAGGTTATATGCTATAAAATTTCACCTGTATAGCATTCTTGATATGGCAAAATTAAAGAGATGGAGAACATGACGATGGTTGCTAGGTGTTGTGGTACTGGATAAGGGGAGAGATAGCATGAGACTATGGCTATAAAAAGGAAGTTCAAGGGATTATTTTGATACAATTATTTAGTATTTTGACTGTGGCTATGGTCATAAGGTTCTACACTTGTGATAAACCACACAGAACTAAATACCTGCATACACACATACAATGAATGCATGCAAAACTGGTGAAATCTGGATCAGTTTAATGGATTGTTTCAATTCCAATTTCCTGGTTGTTGTACTGAATTCCACTTATGCATAATGTTATCAGTAACGGGAATCCGAATGAATGTTATGTAAATATCTCTGCTACTTCTTGCAACTGATTGTAAATCTACAATGTCTTAAAATAAAAAGTTTTTTAAAAAATCTTAAATACTGACACAATTAATCATAAACTTTAGACAGTGTTACTTATGCTAACTAAAAGGTGCAAAAAACCCAATTGTTCATCAAATGATGAATGGATGAACAAAATGTGGTACACCCATACATTAGAATGTTATTTGGCAATAAAAATGGAGTAGTGTTACAAGCTATAACACATATGAAACTTGAAAACATTATGCTAAGTGGAAGACATCAGTCACAAAAGACCATAAATTGTATGATTCTATTTATAGGAAATATCCAGAATAGGCAAATCTTGAGACCAAAAGTAGATTAGCAGTTGTCTAGGACTGCTACTAGAAGTGGTAGATATGGGTAGTGATGGCTACTAGGTATGTGTTTTCTTTCTGCAGTGATGAAAAAGTTCTAAAATTAGATTATGGTGATAATGGCACAGTTTTGAATATACTAAAAACCACTGAATTTATACTTTAAATGGGTTAAGTCTAGCATATGTAAACTACATATCAACAAAACTGTTATAAACACCTAATGGATTAAAAGTAAAAGGACAGAAGTACATACCACAGAATACTAACCAAAAGAAAGCATGGGTTGGTCATACTAATTCTAAACAAAGTAGATTTCAAAGCAAGAGAAATTACCAGAGATAAGTAAGAATATTACACAGTGGTAGAGGAATACATTTATCAATAAAACTTAATAATTTAACATTATTCAAGAAATTTTTATCTGAAGCAAAAATTGATAGAACCAAAATAATAGATAGCCTACAATTATGTTAGAGACTTTAACAATCTTCTTAGTGATAAAATAAAGTATATAGAAAATCAATAAAAATACTGACGACCTAGAAAACTCAGACAAATTTTTCTATATAACATTTATAAAATATTTCACCTAACAACATTTTTAAATTAATAAAATTTTAAAGAGATCATATTCTGGGCCACAACATCAATCTTAACAGTTTAAGAATAATTAGAATCTTATAAAGTATGTTTCTGACCAAACTGAGTTAACCTGAAAATAAGTAACAAAAGATATCTAGAAACTCATCAAATATCTGAACATTAAATAACATTCTTCTAAATAACTCAAATGTGAGGGAAGAAGGAAAGCTGAATTAAAGAATGTTTGAATTTAATTAAGTAAATAACCAGAACATTAACAGCAAGTAGAGGAAATTCTACAGTATATTACTGAGTTAAAAATAAAGAAGTTTGTTGCTGGGAACCCTGGACAGCTACATGCAAATCAGTGCAACTAGAACACACCCTCACACCATGCACAAAAATAAACTCAAAATGGTTTAAAGACTTAAATATAACACAAGACACCATCAAACTCCTGGAAGAGCACATAGGGAAAACATTTTCTGACATCAGCCTTACAAATGTTTTCTCAGGTCAGTCTCCCAAAGCAACAGAAATAAAAGCAAAGATAAACCAATGGACCTAATCAAGTTGACACACTTTTAAACAGCAAAGGAAACCAAAAAGAAAACAAAAAGACAACTTACAGAATAGGAGAAAATGGTGTCAAATGATGCAACTGACAAGTGCTTAATCTCTAAAATATACAAACACCTTATACAACTCAACAGCAAAAAAGCCAGCAACCCAAATGCAAAATGGGCAAAAGGCACGAATAGACATTTCTCCAAAGAAAATATACAGATGGCCAACAAGCATATGAAAAAATGTTCATCAATGATTATTAGAGAAATGCAAATCAAAACTACTATGAGATACCACCTCATACCAGTCAGAATGGCCATCATTAATAAGTCCACAAATGACAAATGCTGGAGGGGGTGTGGAGAAAAGAGAACCCTCCTGCACTGTTGGTAGGAATGTAAGTTGGTACAACCATTATGGAAAACAGTATGAAGGTATCTTAGAAAACTATACATAGAAGTACCGTATGACCCAGCAATCCCACTCTTGGGCATATACCCAGACAAAACTTTCCTTGAAAAAGACACATGCACATGCATGTTCATTATAGCACTATTCACAATAGCCAAGACGTGGAAACAACCCAAATGTCCACTGACATATGATTGGATTAGGAAGATGTGGTATATATATACACAATGGAATACTACTCATCCATAAAAAAGAATAAAATAATGCCATTTGCAGCAACACGGATGGAATCAGAAACTCTCATACTGAGTGAAGTAAGTCAGAAGGAGAAAGACAAATACCATATGATATTACTTATATCGGGAGTCCAATATGCTCCACAAATGAATCTTTCCATAGAAAAGAAAATCATGGACTTGGAGAACAGACTTCTGGTTGCCAAGGGGGAGTGAATGGGATGATCTGGGAGTTTGGGGTTAATAGATGTAGATTATTGCCTTTGGGATGGAAAAGCAAGGAGATCCTGTTGTATAGCACCAGGAACTATGTCTAAACACTTGTGATGAATCTATATATGTATGCTTAACTAGGTCACCACTGTACACTTGAAAAATTGACAGAAAACTGTAAACCAGCTACAATGGAAAAATAAAAATCATTATATTAAAAAATAAATAAAGAAGTTTGTAGTCAATAATCTAAGCTTCCACTTTAAGAAATGAGAAAAAAAAAGTTAAATTCACTTCAAGCAAAAAGAAAGGGAATAGTATAGATAAGAGCAGAAAGCAATGAAAATAAAAGTAGAAAAAAAGAGAAAATTCAATAAAACTAAAGCCTTATACTTTGAAAAGATTAATAAAATTGATAATCTTACTAGAGTAATCAAAGAAAGAGTACAAATTACATCAGAAACAAGGAGGCACCATTAAAAACAATACAGATATCTCAATAATATTAATAGAATATTATAAACAATGGACTTTAAACCAGTAAATTTGAAATTTTAGATGAAATGGACTTTTTGAAAGGTATATATTACAAAAGCTCATCCTACAAGAAGTACATTATAAATATGTACATAGTCATAGTTTTTCTACAAATAAAATTCATACCAAAACTAAAAATATTACACCAAAGAAAGTTCTGGGCTCAAATAATATCAGTAATACAATCTTTCAGAAAATAAAAAAAAAGGGGGGGCTTGCCAGCTAATCTTGCTCCTATAGGAAAGATGAACAATAACATTACAGGGCAATAATACTGCAGACAAACATTCTCTATGAAAATGTATGTAAAAACCTCTATCAAGACATTAGTAAATTTAATCCACCAGTTTATAACGTTTCATACATCATTGTCAAGTAGAATATGACTGGTTCACATTCTTTTGAAAATCAGTGTATTTCACTACATTAATAAACTAAAAAAGTAAAATCAACTGACCCTCTCAAAGATGTAGGAAAAATGCCTGACAAAATTCAATATCTATTTACTATTTTTAAAAGTCTCAGGAAACAGGTAAAAGAGTTTATTCAGTCTGGTAAACGGCATCTATGAAATGGCGACAGCTAATAAAATCCTGATAGCATTCTTAGAGGTGAATAACTGAGTGCCCTCCCTGGAGGGGGCGGGATTAAGGATGTTCACTCTCATTATTACTATTCAGCATTGAATTGGAAACTCCTGCCACTACAATAAAGCAAGAAAAATAAATAAAAGACATAAAGAAATCATTTCTATTTTCAGAGGACATGATGATCTACGTAGAAAATTTCTATAAATCTAAAAAATGCTAGTAGACCTCCTAAGTGAGTTTATTAAAATCTCAGGGGAGAAAATGAATGTAAAAAAATCTGTTGTATTTCTGTATCTTAGCAAAGAAATATTGAAAATTTTAATAAAGTACCACTTACAGTATCATGAAAAATAATTAAAATAGGGATAAATTTAACAAAATACATACCAGTTTTTATATGCTTCAAATCTCAATGCATAGATAAGAGAAACCATATTTACTTAGACAACTTAAATTAATAGAGAGATAGGCCATGTTCATTTATGGTAAGAATTATCATAGTTATAATGGCAATCTTCCACAAATTTATCTATAAATTCAGTATAATACTTGTCAAAATATCAGCAAATATTTTATAGAAATTGGAAAAACAATTCTAAAATTCATGTAGAAGTAAAAAGTAACTAGGACAACCAATATCATGTTTTTAATTATAGTTCCCTTTAGACTATCAAGCTGCAGTAAAAGAAATGATGTAGTTGTTGCTGATCTATATACACATAGAAAACTGGAACAGAATACAGAGTCCAGAAGTAAATCCACAAGTATATAACCAACTGGTTTTCAACAAAGAGACTGAGGTAGTTGAATAAAGAAAGAATATCCTTTCAACAAATGATGCTGTTAAGAACTGGACTTCTTAATTAAAAAAATACAAAAAAGAAAAGTATATCAACCTATACTACATACTATACACAAACATTCAAAGTGGATTACATGTATGTAAAAGCTAAAATGTTAAAACTTATAGAAAAATAAATGAGAGAAATCCATGTGACTTAGGGTTGGTGGAAGATTTTCTAGAGAGGAGAGTAAAAGGTGAGCTGGAAATTAATCTAAAATTTTCTGTTCAGGAAAACAGAGCATTAAGAAAATTAAATGACAAGCCATAAACTGAGATAGAAGATTTCTGATGTACATATTAAAAAGGAAATGTATTTGCAATACAGAAAAAATTCATAGCTCAAAAATAAGATAACAAATGACAAAAAATAGTCAAAACTTTGAACAATTCACTGAGCAGGAGATATGGAAACTAAGAATAACATGCAAAGCTGCTCAACATCATTAACCCTTAGGGATAGGCAAACAAAAATGAGATATCACTGTCCACTTAGGATAACAACTAATTAGAAAATGACACTGGGAACTAATGTATCCTTATTAAAATGATTATCACTTAAAACACTGAAAATTGCAAATTTGGTGAGGATAAAGAGCAAACAACTTTTATACATTGGTGGTAGAATGCAGGAGCACAGAGATACTTGGAAAACCGCTGAGCAACTTCGTATAAAATTAAACATAGATATAACATTTAATTTAGCAATTTCACTCCTAGTAATTTACCTAAGAGTAGCAAAACATATGGCCATACAAAGACTTACACACAAATGTTTATGGCATCTTCATTCATAATCACCAAAAAGTGACAAGTGGAAAATAAATAAATTTGGTACATTCAAATAACCATGTAGTATTCACCAATAAAAAAGAATAAATTGCTGGGAGTTCTCATTGTGGCACAGCAGAAATGAATCCAAATGAATCCACAGCAGAAATGAACCCATAAGGATGAGGGTTCGATCCCTGGCCTCGGTCAGTGGGTTGGGGATGAAATGCTACCATAATCTGTGGTGTAGGCTGCAGACTCAGCTTGGATCTGGTGTTGCTATGGCTGTGGAGTAGGCTGGCAGCTATAATTCCAATTCAACCCCTAGCCTGGAAACTTCTATATGCTATGGGTGTGGCCCCCCCAAAAAAGGAAATAAACTGCCAATGCATACAACATAGATGAATCTCAAAAGCACTGTAAGTGAAAGAATACATATACTACATATTCTATGGCTCCATACAGTATGATTATTTTTCATATGGCATTCTGAAAAAAGGAAAGACAATACAAACAGTAATCCTAACAGGCGTGGCCAAGGGCTGGGGTAAGAAGGGGGAAGTGACTAGGGAGGAACATGAGACAACTTTTGGAGGTAAGAAAACATTCAATATCTTTATTTTATCTATACAATTCTATATGTTTTTCAAAATAAATAAAATTGCATGCCTAAGAAGAATGAATTTTACCATAAATTACACTTCAGTAAACCTGACTTTAAGAAAACAAAAATAATTTTGAGACTATGGCTTGCCAGTCAATAACATTAAAAATATAATATGTATATTTCTTATGCTTAGAGGCATAAAGTTGCAACAAAATAAATTTATTCTCTCAAAGGAAAGCCTTGGAAATCACTTTAAATTATTTGAAAAGATCATTCTCCCTATGACTATAGGAATTAAACCTCAACTGTTATATGTATGCAAATATACATTCAAACTATAAATATTCTAAACTGATTTTCCTTGCACAGTATAGTAATACTTTCACTGTTTGTCCATAATTAGATCTTTAGGATATTACCCTTGCCATAACTCCCATCATTTTTTCATATTTCAAGTACAACAAAACAAATATACTTTTGAAATAACAATTGGATTTTATTTTTATTTATTTTGTCTTTTTAGGGCCACACCCATGGCATATGGAGGTTTCCAGGCTAGGTGTCGAATGGGAGCTGTAACTGCTGGTGTATGCTACAGCCACAGCAACCAGGAATCCGAGGCCATGTCTGTGACCTACACCACAGCTCATGGCAAGGCCAGATCCTTAACCCACTAAGCAAGGCCGGGTATCGAATCTTCAATTTCATGGTTACTTGTTGGATTTGTTTCCGCTGCACTATAACGGGAACTCAAAAAAAAAAAAAAAACCGTAAGTTTTTAAAAGGGTACTTTGAAATATACGATCTTTAGAAATAGTCAAAAGAATGGGATTTTAAAATAACCTTAGTAAATTAAAGCAGCTGATAAAGTTGTCTTAAGACAGTTGTAAAACAGCTAGTCCAGTTACTGTGTCAAGCTTCAGGCTGGGGCTGGTTGGTAGAAAAACTCTTTAAATAATGGAACTGAATTCTACAGAAATTCTCTAATGGAGAGATATACATTCTTACAGAATTTTGGCACTTTCTCAAAAGTTCACCCCTACTACCACAAAGGGATAAAGAAAGCAAAAATCTCTATTACATATATATCCACCACCACATGTTCAAATATCCCCTATCTCCTTGAAAAGCTTCATTCAAGCACCATCTCTGAGGTCGGTCAGTGTCTTGAACTGGACAGAAACAAGGTGCGCATAGCTGAAAGTGGTCAGCTGAAAGGGTTAGTAGACATTTCAATAACTAAACTACTTGTAACATTTGCCAAGTTAATTTTAGTAGTAATATACAATATTTCCTGAATACTACTTACTATGAATTACGCACTGTTTCAAGAATACCAATTTTATTCTATTCCAAAAATAATACCTGTATAGTATGAACTACAAGGAAGTTGATATACTTATCAAGGTGGATTGCTGTGAAATAGATACATGTTATAAATACTGCTGTTTTTTAAATTAGAAAACCATCACCGTGTTTATTCCAGACATTCAGAGAGAAGGGACTTAACAATTTATAGTAACAAAATCCAATGCTTATTAAACATTTATTTTGTTCCTCTGGTGTTTGATGTTAAGACTAGGCATAAAATCAGCTCTCAAAAAGTTTAAGCTCACTAATACATATCTGCAGTGTTCAAAATAACCACTTTAGTATATGTTATTTTTTAAATTACATATTACTACTTATGCTTTCATTTTATTTATGTCATCATCAAGCTTGGGACCTCTTAAAAGCATGGCTGACAAGGGAGATGTTATTTTCTATATTATTTACCTTTTTAATTTCCCATATTAGGTTCACTGGTTTTTCTTCCTCTCCGCTTCCTGTTACAAGCGGAGTCTAGTTCTAGATTACCTCAAATTCAGTATCTTATACTGCAATGAAGACTTTGCATAATAATTATTTTATTTTAGAAAATACCAAATACATCAGGATTCCTTTAGAGATATGACAATAATTATATCCTTTCAAAAACTGTATCTTTAATTCTAATATTAATTGTGTATCAACATCTATAAAACTAACTCTAAGATCTCAAGTTACTTTTGAGAAAGGGTTAAATAGCTTATTATTGAGGACAAAAAAATAGCAAAGCAAAAAAAAGCTGAATACAATATTTTATTAATTTACAAGCCAAAATGAAAGCACACTCGGAGAATTTTGAAGAAAATGTAATAAAGAAATTGTTTATAGACTTGTAGGAAGGGAATCAAAATGGAATACATCGGCACCAAGAGTAATAGTTTACCATATTACCCACAGTCTCTATGGGAATTCACGTTCACCCTGTGAACAATGGATATACTGCATGCAGTAAGAGCTCAAGCAGGGGACCATCATAGCAGACAAAATCAGTTCTTCTATGGCTAAACTCAAAAGGAACAAGAGGGCAAGGGAGCCTGTGGTAAACGAGGCAGAGAAGAACAGCTGAACATGAACTAGGGGCAAAGGGAAGGGACAGAATAACAGCACGCTTTTCACCATGCCTCACTGTTCACACAAAGATACTAAAGATGAAGGACTGTCTGGTATCAATAGAAGAAAACTATAGTTCAAATCTAGAACAAATATGTAATAGAATGAAGTCAAGCATTCATAAAGATAACATAAAAATCTTCATGAAAAGATAAACAATGCTTATAGTGAGGTCTTTTTTTCCTAAGCTAAGTAGCCACTGAACAAAAAATTGCCAAGAGTCTTTTATGTATCAAGCACTCTTGCTGGGAATATATCAATGAACACAGTGCCAACTTTTTCACTGCAGTGAGGAACATCCTATAATAGATTTCAGCAAGATTGACAACAGAAATGATAACCTGTGGTTAATGAAGCAGAGGAGAGAAAAAGGCCTGGAAAATCGAGGGGTGCATGGCCTAGCACACTTTCCATCCTCTCCTTACAATCTTACTGAAAGGAACATATTCTGACAAGGTGAGTCTGTACTCCCTGGCAACTCTGGGAAGTGTTCAGCCAAAGTGTCCATATGATTGGCAATGCTGGGCTCCCACAAGGAAAGGAAATCTCGACTGGAAGCCCTTGCAAGAAAAATAACTCTGGGGAGCACATAGCATAAAATTTCTTTCCAACATGTCTTGTCTCTGGATTTCCCACTAAAATATGTCTGATCTGACAGAATATTTTAATGCTTAAAGTCAGAAAACCATTTTTTTGCTTTTTTGGATACTTCCTTTTGTTCATGTCATTTTGTTTTCTTATATAATTTTAAAGCCAATAAACATTAATATAACAAACTGGGGATGACTTTTCTTATATACCATATTTCAGCTCAGATACAACTTTGTTCCTCAAGAGTGCTCTACATCTATTTTTTAAAAACAATGTATTTTAAAACTGATTTTTTTATGGTATAGAGTTCTATGAACTCCTCTGAATTGGGACTGCTCAGTGAATTAATATTATAGTAGAACTACTTCATGGTATATTTCCATGAATATCTTTGAATTAGAAATGTTCGCCAAATAAATATCATAGTACAAGAAATTCAAGCATATTGTATCTATTATTTTCCTTTCTATCAGTTAAAGAAATTCAAGCATATTGTATCTATTATTTTCCTTTCTATCAGTTTAAAATCGTAAATATTTGTATTTATAATTGTATGTTATATAACCAAATTACAGATAAACAATCATCAATACAAAGAATCCGCAATTAAATGGATTATCTACTTGGCTTTTAGAAAAAAGTAAAATTGTGGTATACAAGTAGCTTATTAGTTCA
The DNA here is from genome assembly GCA_004024745.2 of Catagonus wagneri. Classification (NCBI taxonomy): domain Eukaryota; kingdom Metazoa; phylum Chordata; class Mammalia; order Artiodactyla; family Tayassuidae; genus Catagonus; species Catagonus wagneri. The sequence goes on from PVHT020000230.1 coordinate 10,978,344, forward strand.
CGTGAGAGAGATATTTATGAAAAAAGCAATTTTTACACATTCCTGCATATGTATGCACACAGAGTCAAACATCCACTGAAATAAAACATTAATTATAGAAGTCTCCTCTCTGATATTGATCATATAAATTATATTTCCCTTGGCCTTCACATATCTTTATTTGACTTTTACTTTTCAAAAAGGAGAAATAAACACATTAGGCTTTGTGTGCAAGGGGATGGCCTGAAAGTGAAGGAAGAAGGGAGAAGAAAATCATATCATGATGATTTAAATGAAAAACTGAATTAAAGAACTGGCAAGGTAGTTGGCAACAAACATTCAAATAGCTAAAAAAGACATAGGCCCATTCTCCAAAGTCAACAGTGTCAAATAAAATATTACAGAATCCTCCCTTAAATTTATGGAGTTTTTTCATTCAACATTATCTTAGGAATAGTAATTGAGCACTTTATATGTACTTGCCAGTGGGGACAAATATCAAAACAGACAAAATATCACCCTCAAGGAGCTAACATACTTTTTGGAGCAGGAAGATAATAAATACATGAATTAATAAATAGCATGCCAAGCAATAATAAGTACTACTAGAAAAACTAAGTAGCATGAAAAAGAGTGACTTGGTTAGAGAATCAGAAAAAGACATCTCTGATAATGGACCCTTTAGCTGAGTTCTGAAGGAATTGGAAGCATAGTAGTTATCTACATATGACATATATGGAACTTTGAACAGGGCTCTGTGACTAGAATAGAGTGATTGAAAAAGGTGATAGTCATAGACGATATTAGACAGATAGCAGTTGGCTAAATGTGTAGAATCTTGAAGAACCATTTTTACAATATTGATACTTTATTCTCCTTTAAGTGGGAAGCTTTTGGGATGTTTTTAGTAGTGGAGCATAGGTGTGATTGCATTTTATAATGACTGATCTGATCTGCTGAATAGAGTAGGGTTGCTACAAGTTCAGCTTACTTAAGTAATGAGGTGATAGCTGCTGACATAGTCTGAGAACAGAGTTGATAACAATGGAAGTAGATAGGTTTTTTTCTGATTTAATTTTGCTGAGAGTGATAGGAGTTTGCGAGAAAGGAAAGAGTCAAAGATGATGTCAAAATTGTGATCAAAACAACTGGAGGAATAGAATACCCCAGAGATAAAGAAGATTAAAGAAGTAGAGAACTGGGAGGAAATAGGGGGAACTCAGTTTTGGAATACCCAGAAGTTTGTGATGCTTACCATAAGTTCAAATAAAGCTATCAAATACACAGTTGAATATAGAAGTCATCAGTATAAGCACATGGCAATCAAAGCCAATTTTCTGGAAGCAGTCACTAAGGGAATGGGTGTAAACAGAAAGGAGAAGATGACCAAAAACTTATTTTGCATCAGGTTCACTTCAGCAAAATCAAAACCAGGGGCAGTATAGAGGGAAAGATGGAAGGAAAGTTTTCTCCAGCAACAGAATGTGTGGTCCTGTTCTGAATTTCTCTCTGTCAAGAGTTGTGGTAGCCAGGTTTGAGGGTGGGATAATAAAAACAGGAAGGAAGATTTGTGGATTCTGTTCTCACTTTTCCTCCAGTCTTGCCTTAGGATATATCGTATACTGCCCCTATAAGAGAGGACAACTTCTCATTTCCTCCTGTTCCTTACTTTGTTTTTGCTAAGTGACATACAGTTGTCACTTAGACCTCTATGCAGATAAGGCTTTATGAAAATCAAATAAAAACCATGACCCTTGGGGAGGGGTTTTACCCACCCTCCATTCCAAATCTAAGGGCTTGGTACAGTTTTGTTTAAACTCACACAGTCTAACTTTGAAGCATGTTATTTACATCAATTGGCATAAAATTTTTATATTAATGATATTTAATCTGTTTTGTTTTCCCCACGTTGTTGCTTGCCATTAATGCCATTTTTCTTGAAAAAAAATATAGCTACATCTGTACGATTTCCTTGCAATATTCTAAATTACATTTATGCTTAGGAAGTCATTTCTATTCAGAAATTAAACAAATTTTCATGTGTAATTCCTACATTATATTTTTCTTTTATTTTATGTAGCTAAATATTTAATCTCTTTAAGGGATATTTTGGTGCAAAATTAGAAGTGAGATGTAGATTGATTTTTTTTCCCATACAACTGCCAACTTTCTCACTAGCATTTGAAAACATTCTATTCTCCAGTTTCTTTTATTATTTCCATTTTAGTTTTCCTTGAAACATTTTAACTGAATTAGGACTAAGACACAATATTATATGTTTCAAGTGTATAGCACAGTTGTGCAATATTTTTATACTATGAAATAATCACTTCAGAAACGAAACCTAAGGCAATTGAAACTTAACGCTCCCTTCTCGCTTCTGTAACATCGCTTGCTTGCTAAGTATCAGTTGTGACAGTGTTTCGCAACAAAGGGTCAATAAAACTGGCCAAGACATAACAGGCTACCATTTAGGAAATTTTCCATCCCCCCCAGGTCGGCAACTTTCAAAAGTCCCACGCGCGCCAATTATAGCCAGTCACTAACCGCCACATCTGCTTCTGTAAACCTGCTTGCTTACTGAATATCGATCGCGATCCCAGGCCAATCATATAGCAGATGGTGTCCCAATTCAAATATCAGCCAATCGGCATCCCTCTCCTTTGAAAACCTCCCCTAAGCCGCGGACTTGTTTGTGTGTGCCCATAAAAACCCTGTACTCACTGCAGTTGGGACCGCTTTGCGTCACTGGTAACGAGTGCGCAGGGGTCCAGGTTCAAACCTGCAATAAAGGACCCTTGCCGTTTTGGCTTTGACTTTTGACTCTGGTGTGCTCGTTGCAAGGGGGTCTCGTGACTGCGGGCATTACACACTATCATAAGACCAGTTACCATCCATCACTAAAGTTGTTAACAATATTATTGACTATATTGGCTTATTTATTTTAGAGTTGGAAGTTCATAACTCTTAATCCCCTTCACCTTTTGTCCATTCCCCTACTCCCTCCCCTGTGGCAACTTCCATTTTGGTCTCTATAAGTGTTTGTTTTATTTTTTTATATTCCACATAGAAATGGGCTCATATGATATTTGTTTTTCTCTCTCTGACTTATTTTACTTAGCCTAATACCTGTGAGGTCCATCCATATTGCAAATGTCAAGAGTTTTTCCTTTTTTATTACTAAGTAATATTCTGTTGTGTACACACACACACACACACGCACTATGTTCTTTATCCACTCATCTGTGGATGGTCACTCAGATTACTTCTATTTCTTGGCTATTGTAAATAAAGCTGTAGTAAAAACAGAAGAACATACCATTTTTAGCAATAATGTTTTTGTTTTCTTTGGATAAATATCCAGAAGCAGAATGGCTGGATCATATACTGGTCTGTTTTTAGATTTTCTGAGAAGCCTCCCTACTTCTCTCCAGTTTCTTATGGAGATGTCTCTTTACCAAACTTTATGTTCCAATATATAGTAGAATTTCTACTTTGTTTAATTGATCGCATCTGTTTTCATGTGTACTTGTGGCATTGTCTTAATGAATTTCATCTCTTTTTTATTTCTATGTTCATGGCTAGTTCAAAGGTCTAGCCTTGGTATTATCATTTTTTGAAAAAATTTAGTTATTTACACCTCTGTTTATTTCCAAACTTACTGTCAAGTTTCTGAAAAATATTTTGTAATATTGGAATTGTAGTATACTCACTTGGAAAGAATTAACAGTCCAGACCCTGGTTTAAAACAGCTAACAGGTACAACAGAATCACAAGTCAATTGGAATAGTCAAGGAAATCATTAGTCTGATGGAGTTATCTCTGTCTTCACTGACATCTTTCAATAAAGTTATGTAGTTTCCCCCACAGCTACTTCACATTTCTTTCTTTCTTTTTTCCATTTTTTTCCTTTTTTTTTGTCTTTTTAGGGCCGCACCCGCAGCATATGGAGGTTCCAGGCTAGAGGTCAAAATGGAGCTGTAGCCACTGGTCTATGCCACAGCCATAGTCACAGCAACACCACATCCCAGTTGCATCTGTGACCTGCATCACAGCTCATGGCAACGCTGTATCCTTAACCCACTGAAGGAGGCCAGTATTTTTATTACTACTGCAAATATAACTGTACCATATGCTATAAGTTTTTTACTACAGATAATAAAAATACCAATTTTAAAATAATTTTCTTTGTATAGAATCTAGCTAATTATTGTACGGTTACCTGAGTAACAAAACAAATGCTGGAGTTAGCACTAGAGCATTGAACCTGGCATATATTTGTAAATGTAGTAACATAAATGTGTCCCAGTGGGTCGCCAAAGTACAAAAATCACTGATTTACACCATTCTATCATACTTTTAACTCATCTCCTTGTCTCCAGTTTATCCCCCAACAGCCCTTGCACTTTATTCTGTATTTTAGTTTATGTTGTTTTCTTTTCTTTCTGAAATGCTGTCCCTGGCCAACTGGTTTGGCAAATGGCTACTTGTCCTTAAAGATTCAGCTCGAATGTCATTTATCTGAGAAACTTGTCTTCTTGATCACACAATATTTTATATGATCTCTATATGAACAATTATCTCCAAATCATGTGTTGTCTACATTTCTTATTCTTTGGTGGCAGAGAAACAAAGTCTAATACAAAGTGTGAGCACTCTCTAAGAGACTTTACTTATTGAAGCGTAGTTAATTTACAATGCTTCAGTGTACAGCAAAGTGCATATACAAAGTGATATGTGTATATATACACACACATATATATATACTTCTTCAGATTATTTTCCATTATTAATTATTATAGACTATTGAATATAGTTCCCTATTGTTGGTCCTTATTGTGTACCTATTTCATATATGGTAATGTATATCTATTAATCCCAAACTCTTAACATATCCCTCCTTCATCTTTCCCCTTTGCTAACCATAAGTTTGTTTTCTATGCCTGTGGGTCGATTGCTGTTTCATAGGTTGACTTGTATTTTTTTTTTTTAGATTCCATATGTAAGAAAAATAAAATGATATTTGTCTTTGTCTAAGTTGCCTCCTTTAATATGATAATCCTAGGTGTACCAATGTTCTTGCAAATGGCATCATTTCATTCTTTTTAATGAATAATACTCCATTGTGTATACATATGACATCTTTTTTCATTTATCTGTCAGTGGACAGTTAGGTTGCTTGCAAGTCTTGGCTATTGTGAAGAGTGCAGCTATGAACACTGGGGTGCGAGTATCTTTTTTAGTTAGAGTTTTCTCTGGATATATGCCCAAGTGTGGGACTGCTGGATCATATGTTAACTCTATTTTTAGTGTTTTAAGGAACATCCAAACTGTACTCAATAATGGCGGCATCAATTTGCATTCCCACTGACAGTGTAGGATGGGTTCCTTTTCTCCATACTATCTCCAGCATTTATTATTTGTAGACTTTCTGATGACGGCTATTCTGACCAATATGAAGTGATACCTCATTGTAGCTTTGATTTGCATTTCTCTAATAATTAGCAATACTGAGAATCATTTCATATGCCTGTTGGATATCTCTATATCTTTGGGGAAATACCTATTTAAGTTTTTGCCCATTTTTGACTAGGTTGTGTATTTGTTTGTTTGATATTGAGCTGTATGAGCTGATTGTATATTTTGGAAATCAATTGCTTCTTGGTTGCAACACTTGCAAATATTTTCTCCTGCAGGCTGTCCTAAAAAACCGCTTAGAACACTTAGATCAACCATCTTCTGATGCTTGTTGGGATGTCTGCTGCAACATCCTAATGCAGTTATCTAAGCTCATACTTCACATATCAGTTATTCAATCCTCTCAACACAGCCCCTTCTATAGTCATACAGTTTTTAGTAATTTACTGATTTCAATAAAATATTTCACATTCATTATCTTTCTTTTTGTCCTAACATAACCTATGGACCACTGGAATAAGTTTAACTCTTCTTTTAAATGGATGCCTTTAAATATGTAAAAGAAGTAGTTCCCATTGTGGCTCAGTGGTAATGAACCCGACTAATATCCATGAGGATGTAGGTTCCATCCCCAGGCTCACTCAGTGGTTTAAAGATCTGGTGTTGCATGAGCAGGTCGCACACTGCTGTCGCTGTGGTATAGACAGGCAGCTGCAACTCCAGATCTAATTTGACCCATAGCCTGGGAACTTCCAATAAGCCACAGGTGTGGCCCTAAAAAGCAAAAATAAACAAACAGATAAATAAATAAAGGCAATGGCGCGTACACCACTAAAGTCTTAACTCTATCCTAATCTACAATTCTAAATTAAAATCATCAGTCGCATTCCTCTAATTGAAACAAAAACCGTAAAGCAAACTTCACTATTAAATCAGGGAATTACAAATCTACAAGTTTGAGTGATTTATATGTTATACAATGAAGATTTCTTCCAGTATTTTAACTAAACTAGGCACTGGGAACTTGGAATGTGGTTCAGAAAATACCTACCTCTGCTAATATGAAAAAAAAATACAGTTACTCCCTTCCTTCATATGCTAAAATCCAACTTAATTACATATCACCAAAAGAAAAATTTACATTTTGCTTTCAGTTAAAAAAAAGCAGTTTTAGATGACAAAGACTGTAAACAAAAATATTAAGTTTTTGCTGCAAGTTTCTAAAAGATTGTCTGTATCATACAAGTTTTTTTTTTCTCATGGATTTTTCTTCACTTTATACCAAAATACCCAAAGAATTTGCAAGTGATAACTCTTGCTTTTGCCTCACTTTTCATGATTGAATGTATTTAACGTTCAATGTTTTATAAAAAAAACAAATTTTTCTTAAAGTAATTCCAAAAATAAATTAGAGTCTCAGAACATTAGGACTGCTTATTCCATCACTCTCAAAAGTATTTCCACCAAACATTTCCATTGCTGTACGTTTATGTATATGCTCATTTATTACTCCTTTGTTTAGCTATTTATTGTATTTACTTTCTATCTCACACCTAAAATGTAAGCTTAATGAAGCAAGGTTTTAATTCATTATATTCACTAATGTATCCCCAAAACCTAAACAGTTCAACTATAAAGAATGTGGTTAATAAATATTTTAGAATGAGGAGTTCCCCTCGTGGATCAGTGATTAATGAATCTGACAAAAACCATGAGGTTGCGGGTTTGATCCCTGGCCTTGCTCAGTGGGTTAAGGATCCGGCGTTGCCGTGAGCTGTGGGGTAGCTTGCAGACGTGGCTCGGATCCTGCGTTGCTGTGGCTGTGGCAAAGGCCGGCAGCTACAGCTCCTGTTAGACCCCTAGCCTGGGAACCTCCATATGCCACAGGTGCAGCTCTAGATAAAAAGGAAAAAGACAAAATAATAATAATAATAATAATAATAATAATAATAATAATAATAAATATTTTACAATGAATTAATGCTAATATTTTTGGTTGTGTTCAGTGAAATCAAGGGTAATAGTGTCAGTAGCTTGCTACATCCTGTCGAAGAATTTCTGAACCATTAGTTTTTTTCCTTATTTTTGAATTTACCATAATGAATAGCATAGAATGCTAAACCCTACAGTTGTGTATTTACCAAACTGCCATAATTTGAAACAATTAAAAAAGCAAAAGAAACATGAATATCTTGTGCTGATAACCAAGTATCCCAGAAATTTAAAATAAATTCTTTGCACTTATTTCAAGAATCATGATTTTTTTAGATAACTGATCAATCATAAGTGCTTAAATATATGATTACAGACTGCTACAGAATATTAGAACAAATTATTACTTATTATTGCTAATGATGTATATTCAACTCTATCAATCAGCACAGGTATGGGTGTGAGTCACATATTCCCTATCAAGCATAACATGCAGACACTATACATAAATGATACAGAGACTCTAACTAAAGCAGCACATCCATATAACTGCACAGTATTGTTTCAGAATACTACCACGACTGCCTTTAAAACCAGGTTTGCAACTTATACCGAGTTTTTTTTCTCTTTCTCTCTTTTTTCATATTAATGTTTACCCACTATACCAAAGGTAGAGACAGACTTTCTAAGTAGACAAGGAAATCTAAAATAGTAGCCAACTGAAGGCCATGCACCATAACACAGTTATATGTAACTGCAATACTTTCTGGCAGAAAAGTGGCATGAAAGGAATATATAAGGCTTTTCTATTTATATTTCTTTTTTATAGTTCAACAAATTTTATGTTTTTGTCAAAGTTACATGTTATTCTTAAAAAAGCAGTATTTTATACTGCATATAAAATACATTATTTTCTGAACAAATACTCTGAATTCAAATACAAAGGATTAAATGTCAATATTTATGTATTCTTTTACATTTTGTATAATGTCTTAATATGTATTATCTCTTTACTCTTTATAACTATTTTACATGACAGGTAGACTCACTGGATCTGCATTATACTTAAGATACAATATCAAGATGACAGCAGGGAAATAAAAGTGATGAATGACTTGACAGGGTTCTTTTTCCTTGTCCTATGCCAGCTTTCACTTTTTACTTTCTGCCAGCAAACCACAGTCATACAAATAAGTAATTAAACCAAGTTGATTCAATAATCTCCAATATCTACAAGTTTGAAATTTTTCTCTATTAGATGTCTCTGATAGAAAAATATGCATTTTGATTTTTGTACATGTCAAAATTCCCCAAAACAATCACAGATATCTGAGAGCAGCAGGCAAAATACTTGGGAGCCTATATTCCAGACACCTCTGACTACCAGTTGTACTCCTTGATTTTCTCTGTTCTACTAAAATAAAGTGCTTGGGAATCTAATATGCAAGTCAGTTGCACTAATATTAACAATGAACCATCCACTGCTCAGTACTGAATTGCTTTTTATATAATGTTGACAGAGCAACTGACAAAAACGATTATTTTTTAAGAACAGGAAACATGTAAATGCAGTTCACTCAAAATAAAAACTAACCAATAAATACAAAGATCCCAGAAATAAAATTAAAAGGAAAACTATATTTTTTTAAGTATTGTTTTTTTTTCTCTTAATGGATTTTATTTCAATTATAGGTGTGCATAAATCATCACAAGTCAATTTTACAGATTTTGTATCCCAAACCCCCAGTGCATCCCCCCACTCCCCCAGATTGTCTTATTTGAAAAACCAAGGTTTTCCAAAGTCTGTGAGTCATTGTCTGTTCTGTAAGAAGGTTCATTGTGTCTTTTTATTTCCACATGTAAGCGGTAGCATTGGGTGTTGCTGTCTAATTGTCTGACTGGTTTCACTTTGCATGAATTAAAAGGAACGAATTACCAACATTTATAGCAACATGGATGGACTTAGAAATTATCATGCAAAAGGAAAACTATATTTTATGGTACATTTATATAACATGTTTTTATGTTGACATTTTCAACTGGACAGAGGTTTTAAAATAAGCGGGATTTGATGTTAGCACCTTTTTTTAAAATGAGCTTAGAAAGGAATGTAAAACTTTAATGGCAGCAGTTAGAATATTTCTTTTCCTAGAGTTCCCGTCATGGCACAGCGGTTAATGAATCCAACTAGGAACCATGAGGTTGCAGGTTCAATCCCTGGCCTTGCTCAGTGGGTTAATGATCTGGCATAATAGTGAGCTGTAGCGTAGGGCAGCAGATATAGCTCCGATTTGACCCCTAGCCTGGGAACTTCCATATGCCACAGATACGGCCCTAAAAAACAAAACAACCAAAAAAAAAAATTTCTGGAGTTCCCGTCGTGGCACAGCGGTTAATGAATCCAAATAGAAACCATGAGGTTGCTGGTTCGATCTCTGGCATTGCTTAGTGGGTTAATGATCTGGCATTGCCGTGAGCTGTGGTGTAGGTTGCAGACACGGCTCAGATCTGGCCTTGCTGTGGCTCTGGCATAGGCCACAGCAACAGCTCTGATTAGACCCCTAGCCTGGGAATCTCCACATGCCACGGGTGTGGCCCTAAAAAGAAAAAAAAAAATTTATTTTCCTGTTTATAATCCAAATAAACTGGTTGCGGAGACTGTTTTCGGTGATTATATGTTATATCCACACCCATATGATGTAACAGAATAAATAACACAGAAAAGTCACACCATTTCATATTAATATCCAACATGACAGCATACCTCATAACAGCATACCTCATCACCTTACAAAAAACTCTCAATGGCCAAAACGATGTCCTCATGAGAGGATTTGTTTTTAATGATAGATATAAGTAGTTATTTCTGGAGGAAATAAAAATAAAAATGCTTTATCATGGAAATTACCCTCAATTTTAGTGCAAATCAAAAAATTCCAATTAGATAGCTAAAGCATAGATCACTAAAGTGAGGTAAGGAAATGTTATACATCTTAGAAGTCATACATCTGAGTAAAAATGAATATATCTAGTTTGCACGACTGCATGTAATATAACATGTTATATTTAATTGATGAGAGGAAAAGTAATAACAAAATCATAAAAAGTTTTGATTTAGTCTGTAAACCTTTAAACCTATTAAATTTAATGTGCAGACATATTGTTTAAAACATATTTGGATTCTGCAGTGCACATTTAGTTACCTATGGAAATAAATTATGTATGGTTCGTAATCTGATTTATAAGCTTGCCAGCAGAGTTCAGAGGGAATGCATCAGAACAAAAAGACCTCCACGTCTTAAATAAGGAAACGACATTAAAGAATTATCCAGCTTTTCCGGTAATGTAAAAATCACAATGTTAAAGCCAAAGTAAGTACATGTAAGTACATATAAATATATTTATTTTAAGCTTTTCCAACCTGAAAGAGTATTTTCAGATTCTTAATTTGTACTCAAAAAAGACTGCACCCTTGTGATTTTCTAAGGGGCAATTCACTTTAAAGAGATATGCATAAAATTACTTTTAATATAAAGTGTCAGGTTGTGAACCAATTTAAATATCTTAAATATCAAAATATTTATATAGAGATCTCTATTACCTTTTCTTTCGATTAAATAATTTTGGATAGAATTAAACATTCTCGTTTTTCAGCTTCCACATCTAGCAATAATGACATAATATTTAGTGGAAGAAAGTGAGTAAGAAAGGGGAGCTATAAATTAAAATTATTTCCAGATTGTCATCTTCCAATTTTATTTCAACAGTTTAGCAAAGATTCAACGCTAAAAGTAAAAACTACCCTTGGCAATTTTCCCAAGATGTACTCAAAATATGGTAGTCCCTTTAAAGGTGATGCTTTGCTAAGTAAATGCTGTATTTCTGATATATTGAAAAACATGCTGTTGCTAACGTTGGCTACATTAGCCTAGAAGGCTGAGAGTCATTTTGTTCTACCTACTGTATCCAGGGAGAAAAAAACATAGTCTAGACAGATAAACTACCGCCCATTCTACTTCAAATTTCCAGAGGAAGTGATTTCATAAACCAATTTGTTAAGATCAAGTTTAGTCAAAATTAACATCTTATATATCTGTCAAAGAATACACGCAATTCCAATCCCTCCATTACGTCAAAAAAAAAACTTCTCTATAGAGAAATGTTATCATTTTTATGTTAAAAAAGTGAATTAAATTATTTTTCTGAAAAGTTCTATCTGCAAATTTCTAAATTTTACTGTCCCTTTGAATCTTTTTTTCAGTTGTTCAACTTTACACATAAATGTTTGATAGCAATAATTTTTTTTTGTCTTTTCTTTTAGGGCCGCACCCTCAGCATATGGAGGTTCCCAGGATAGGGGTTAAATCGGAGCTGTAGCCGCCAGTCTACAGCACAACCACAGCAATGCCAGATCCAAGCCGCATCTGCAACCCACACCACAGTTTACAACATTGCTGGATCCTTAACCCACTGAGCGAGGCCAGGGATCGAACCCAAAACCTCATGGTTCCTAGTCAGATTCGTTCCTAGTCAGATTGCGCCAGGACAAGAACTCTTCATACAAATAATTTATAAGCTGGTGTTTATTGGCCACACTGTATGTATACAGCATATAATGTAAATACCTATTAGGAGAATTTTAAGGTCATACACATTAACTTCAATGAAAATGCTGCCTTTGCCTTAAGATACAACTAAATATCTTGGCCATTGAACTATATATAATCTCCTGAAGGTCAGTTCTTCATTTGAAATTCTTCTCAGTGCCTCTAGCACAAGCACATAACAGGTGCTCAGTAAATGTGTGCTGAATTGCATTAAATGTCAACACCTAACCTTCAAGAAAAAGTGACCGTTTTTTTTTCATCAAGGAAAAGAACAAACGTGACAAGATATATCAATAACAAACTGTGGAAGGGGGACTATTTAAGAACTTCACTCAAAGCTTACCTTCACTCTTCACATAATGAATTTAGAAATCTGGTTCTAGTAATTTGTCAGAATTTACTTTAGTCACTCATTAATGGAGTTTGATATTATGACTACAAAAATATTCTGCATTGTTGGGACTACAAAATCAGCTTTTAGGGTTATTTACATGAATCACCTTGGAACAAATTAACAATAAAATCTTCCAGGTATCTTACATCAACATATTATATAATATTCATTTTTTACTTTCATTATATAAAATATTTAATTTAAATAACATTATATATACTCTTATTGAAAGATCCTACAATTAGCACGCTGCTCCATTTCTTTACTCCCTCTCATAGTGACTCTTCTGGGAAGAACTCTCTTAACAAATTGTTTTCATTCCCCTGTCTAACTTTGCCTTTTATACTGATTCTCCATGGGCTTCCATTCACTCCACTTTACTTAAATGGCTCTAGATGTGGCCAAGAGTCTTGCACTTAGCAATGCTTTATCCTGGAACACTTTCTCCAATATATGTGCATTTTTCTCTCTCTCACTTTGTCTTGGTGTAAGGGCTACTCTGATCACTTTAAAAAAAAAGAAAAAATTATCTCATGCCGACACTATCATTTTTCCCTTTTTTACTTTGTTTCATAAACTTATAATCCACAGTATATTTTATATTTTATTTAAATCATTTATTATACCAAACATTGTTTTATTCACAACTCTTAACATTTCTTTAACAGTTTTCTGCAATAAGAAGTCAATGAACTGTTTTTTCCTATTTCTTACTTTACTTAATATGAGAATCTCTAGTTGCAACCATGTTTCTGCAAATGGCATTATTTTGTTTTTTTATGGCTGAGTAGTATTCCATTGTATATACATACCATATCTTAAGCCGTTCATCTGTCCATCAGGGAGGAAGTGGGATGAACAGGGAGTTTCAGGTTGGTAGATGCAAACTATTACATTTAGAATGAATAAGTAGTTTCCTACTCTATAGCACAGGAAACTATATCCAATATCTTGGGAAAGAACATGATGGAGGACAGTATGAAAAAATAATGTACGTATATTTTTTACTGGGTCATTATGCTATATAGCATAAATTGACAGAAACCTGTAAGTCAACTATATTCTAATAAAAATAAAAAATTACAAATTTAAAAAGAAGTGAATAACTGAATTACCAATGCTGTCAAAGCCCTTCTCATCCTAATATTATCCAAATCCTCAGCAGCATTGATGCAATTTACCACATCTCCTTTGAGAAGCACTTTGTGGGATACTGCAGTTCTCTAATCTCTAGATTTCCTTTGGTTCAATTAGCCAGTCAGTCATATTTAGTGTTATTTGTTCCTCCTTGGGGGAGTTCCCTGGTGATCTAGTGGTTAGGACTCGGTGCTTTCACAAACACTGCCCTTGGGGTTCATTCTCTCGTCTGGGAACTGATAGCCCACATCAAGCCACTGAATGTGACAGCCACAAAAAAAAAAAAATTAGGTCCAGTTGTCTTGAGATTTAGCTATGGACCTCCTTCTTTTCTGAGTATACACTCTTAACCCAAGTGAACTCAACAAGCCCTCAGGCTTCAAATATCCATATTCTGTTGATTCCCTAGATCTTAACTACAATTTTCATTTTTCTCTTGAATGTCAGACTTCCACAAAATTCTGATGTGAACTACATGTTGAAATTGTTTTTCTATATCCTAGGTTACTGCAAAAACAGGTTTTAATGAGAAGGGGATAATACTATTATCTTTTAACAGAGGAAGATTTGATTAAATAGGCAGCATTTATAATTACCTATATAAAAGGACAAAAGGGGATAAGTAGCCTTCTTGGGGAGAGCAGAGTTTATAACACAGGCAGTTGTCCCTCCATCCTCACTTCTCTATGGGACGATCAAGGAATTTGGCATTATTATTTCCAGAATCAAGGGCCTTGGAGGAATTGTTCCTACAGTTTCAAGGTGAGCCTTACCAAATTCCAAGCAAAGGTTGACAACACACATGAGACTTTATGTGAAGCTGGCATAAAGGTCTGTGATAGCTGAGTGAAGAGGGTATGATGAAAAAGAAAGAGAGCAAAGGATTGGCAATTTCCTCAACATCCTGAGGAAGGACGATAGAGTGTTGTCCTGAGGAGAGTTTTTACAGATGATTATCAGAGAAAACATCTACAAACAAAAATGTTCCTATTTCTTGTGGAGCATCAAAAAAGATGTAGCCACCTCTCCTAATCCATCATGTATTAAATCCAGAGCAGAGGAAACAGTGTTTGGGGGAACACATTGTCTATACTAAGAGTACCCAAAACAGCGGAAGCCATCAGTGCAGATAGATTGGTGAACAAGATAGGCAAGGTCTTTGCGTGGATATGATATTCACATAGTATGAATCCACTGTGCTGGGCAGACTTCAAAACTTTGCCGAATGCCATTGTCAGAAAAGAATAAAAAAAAGGTTTCAAATGAGAGCAAACTAAGGCAGTGCCTGGATATCATACAGTAGTACAACAAAAGAAAGACTAAAAACAAGTGTCTTATTGTCCATGCTCTAGTGTTGCCTGTTTTTCAATGCACCCTAATATATCTAAATTTTCTACTCAGCATCTCCACTTGGTTTTCAAATAGGTATCCCAAAGTCAGCATCTAAATCAGAACTTTGGGGGATGGGGAGGGAGTGGGATGGACAGGCAGTTTGGGGTTTTTCAATGCAAACTGTAATATTTAGAAAGGATGGGCAATGGGGCCCTAGTATATAGCACAGAGAACTGTGTGATGATGCTGTAGAACAAAAATTGAAGGAACATTGTAAATCGACTACACATTAATAAAAAAAATAAATCAGAAACTTGATATCACCTCCACAAATATGTTTTTCCTCTATTCTTCAATATGTCACATCAAATGGCACCATCACAAACTAGTTGCTCAAATATTTAAGTGTAATTTTGGAATTCTCTCTTCTCCTCACTCCCAGAAGCCCAATCCATCTGCAAATCTTCTGCCTCTAAAATCCATTCTGAATTTGCCCATTTTTTAAATTGCTGTTCTTAGTATAATATCCAGGACCCCATGGTCTCACAAAGACCATGCAGTGGGTCTTCCTTTGTTCTGCTGAGCACTCCTACAAAATTCTCTTTATCTAGTAGCCAAAACATTCTTTTTCCAACCTACACATTATTACCATGTTCAACATCTCATTAAACTCTTGTAATTAAATTTGGACTTCTTATCCAGGCCTCAGAAAGCATGGAAAGTCTTGTCTTTGGCCACTCTCCTCACTCATCTCACAGAAGGCAACTTTACCTTTACTATACTTTAGCCAAACTGACAATTCTTTTTAAATAGTATGTATGTAAATATGGCTTCAAAACATACACAACTTTAGATGCAGAGGAATGAATGGTAAGTACACTAGGGTTGCATATGTAGGGTGTGAAACTATTTTTAACAAAACAGTGCTCATTTTGGTTGACAACTGAAGTAATGAACTAAATAATGATACACATTTGGTCAAGATGTCATAAGTAGCAGGCTATAGAATTTCCTCATATATTTTGTTTTTTCTATTATGGAATCACTAAAGAAAGATATCAGCCATTTTTACCTATTAAGCAGAATATCTTAAGAATCTGATAGGGAGTTCTTTAAATTAAACCCACTGTTCTTGATAAAATGAGTACTTCTATGGATATGGAAATATTTTAATTAAAATATTAAAATTCCATTGAAAATTCACATTATTGGGTACACAACCTTCTTTTAAATAAATGTCATTACTTTTTCTCAGGAAAATCATGATCTAATTTTCCTTATTTTTATTGCTGTTTTTAATTAGCAAACTACTTTCATCTGAATATTAACCAGTTTGGAACATCAGAAAACTGTGTTCCATTAGAATATGGCATGAGCTTTAAATATTTCCAGTTAAAAGTTTAATGAAATAGATAAGATTTAAATATTTTGCTTATAAAACATTTTGTGTAGCATGCTAATATTTCCACCAGTCTGTGTATTTTTTTTTCTCTCAAATCAGTGAGAAAAAACATAACCTCTAATTCAGGATAAGAGAAATATTGAAAATAAAGCCCTCAAATTAAGTTCAGCTTATCATATTGATATATGATCTTGAATATGTCAATTCATCTGTTTCCATTTCAATCCCTACATTAAAAACATGCATAACTAAAATCATATACTTAAAAGATGCTGAGTTGATTAAAAAAACATGGAAATATTTATACCACAATTTTGTAGTCAAATGCTCCCTTAGGTACTGTTTCTACTTTAATTAAAATGATTTTGTAAATCTAAAGCAGCAGCTTTCCTGGTGATACCTATAACTCAGTATCTTCTTATGACTTCATTTATTGAAAATGCTAAATGAGTCAAAATTATACTTTAGCTCTATGGTTGGTTTTTAATTTAAAATTCAATGCTACCTACTAAAACCAAAACAAAAAACTCCTACAAAATCAAATAAAATCCACGAAAAGGTTATTGGAGATAATATAGATTTCAAAGATCTCAAAATATTCTTGATGAATAACTAACAAATTACATTATTGCTAGCAGAGCAAAATGTGAGTAAAGCTACAACCACCTGGAAATTAGCAGATTTTAGAAATCACTAAGAGCAACATTAAGATTTTATAGTACATAGAACAGAGTCTACTCATGACTCCCCAAAGACATTCACAATGGGTTAAAAATCTAAACAGTTTAGATTAACAGGAAAAGTACAAACAAATGTTCATTTCTGAGGTAACTCAAAGCAATTTTGATTATTTTATTTGTGTCAGATTATATAAACCAAAATTTACATTCCCATTACTGAATGAAACAAAGCCTGTTAGATTACTGTTCTGAGACATAAACCTAACACTTGGCAAATGGAAAGATATTTTTCTGATTTGGCCATCATACAGAACTACCCAATCATAGTACCCGCATAGCAGGTCTCCTTTAATCATCTCATCCTACTTCTAAAATCTCCAGTCTACCCATTCTCTCTCCTTCATTTCATATACTGCCTTTGCTGTAGGATGGCAAATGCTAACACATGAATTAGATACAATTTTCCACGCTAATATTTTCTCTGTCTACTGGCTCACTAAAAAAAAAAAAGTATTACATAAAATTATATTTAAAATTCCTTTGTCTTATATTAAATTTTAATAGTGGTTTTGGCTGAAATGTTAAAAGTATCTGAGATTGTGGCTGTATGGAAGATGCACACTTTATTTGCTAACTTGAGTTTTAGAACCATGAATCACTTTGGAAATACTGTTATTCTTAAGAGAGTCTTATCTATGAAGAATGAAGAAGAAAGAGAGACATAGATTTAGACAGGGGCCACCACCTTCGCTTCTAGGTTTCTACTGGCAACATTTGGGTCAGAGAAAGAAACAGAAAACTGTGGAAGGAAGCAGTAGAAATTTCTGGGAAACAGCTAGGAACTCAGCAGAAGATAGAGTCAAGTGTAACACTTCCTGCTTTTAATAAAATATACAATTTTATTAAAGGCTATTAACCTGGCAGTAGGTTTTGAGGAATACAGGGCCTTGTTTTCATGGCAAGGTTTATGTGGGACTATGAGAGCTATAGGCTCCTTGGAACAGAATACTTTTAACCTGAGCTTACAAAATTAATCATAGAAAAAATAATAGTCATACTTCTCCCTCCTATTTGTGCTTATTTAAAATCTTTCCTTTTAAGCTATGCTATTCATATGTTTCATAAGGATTAACACATATTATAAAGAAATATTATTACATGATATTTGTTTTCAAAAAAAAAATAAAGGAAAGGAGGCTGTATGTAAAGATAATGTAGAAACTGTACAGTTGGCTCCCTAGAATACATCTCCTTCTCATCTCTACCATGAGGCCCAAACTGTTATTTCTCTCCACCTCTATGACTGTTTTTCCTCAGGTCTTCCATGGTCTCATACTTCCCTGCTCGCTAATGTTTGGAATCCCATGGCTCACCATGCTTATGTTTTGGAAGGTACACTCTCCGTGAAAATCTTAGCTACTTTAGAGGTTTCTGAATCAGCTTTATGTACAGAATAAACTTTTGTGTCAAGTAAACAGAGGGTCCACTATCCACGTGGATACTAAAGTCATCCAAGATAACTGTTTGAATCATAATGCAGAACAAATTTATGAGTCTGAAAGTTAAGTCCTAGGTGAAGTCCTATAAATGTGACCTGGGAACTGTGTTAGAGAAGACAAGGAAATTTTTGGCTGAGACAAAAAGCAAACAAATTGATATTTTCCTGTATTATGGAATTGACAGGAAATAAATGGCATTAACTGTTCACATTTTTTCAAATGGACTTTTCTCACAAAGTTGTTTTGATTTTAACAGCTGGTTTAGTATTTTTGACATTCGATTCCTAGAGCTATAGAATTTATACCTCTAGAATTATGCTTATGTTTTACAGTGGAAGCACATTTATTCAATGTAATTGGGGCACATAAATAAGTTAAAGCAGGGTATCAAACACTATGTAAAAAGATCAATAAAATTTTAAACACTTTAAGATATGTAGATGTATACTCATTCACCAATCAAGAAATTTTCTTTTAAGTAGATGTCAAATAATTGTAATTATAACTAATTCCCTGTAACTTCTTTATATGTAATTTATGATACACAATTTCTTACCATTCCAATTTCTTTAAAGTTAAATGATAATTAAACATATCTATTAAGCTCAGTTTTAAAATTATTATTATATTACTATTTCTATTATTTTTCCATTATTTTCTACTTATATTTTTGGTTATTTTATTCCTACCTTTAAAGACATCCTGTTAATAGTCAGTTTATAGAATTTTTCAGTGATCTATCATTATTGTTTTTACATTCAAATTGCTTTCATAAAATGACTTTCATCGTTTATTCACTGACATTTCTTCAAGAAACATATATACTTATTTACACTAATTCCCAAACCTATGGTCTGTGAATTTGTTTTGCAAAGATATTTTTACTGAATCCATTTGAAACTGCACAAAACTATTTTCTGCTTTTTGGAGGTGGTAGACACACATATACATAAAATGAGTTATACTTTATTACAGATTTAGGGACCCTATAATGGTCATATTGTTAAAGACCAACTTACAATTAAGAAATAATTTGAATAATAATTTGACTATGTACATAAATCTGACAGAAGAGCAAGGACAAAAGAAAACAAAACTATTAACCTTATAGTGATAAAGTGAGATTAAAATTCAGATTTTTCAAAATCCTTTCAATTTGTGCAACGAGAACATTCTACTTTTGTCCATCATACATTCTGTCCAACTGATATTAAGTCATTGTTGTCAGGCCATAAATTACTTAGTCAAAGCATATCCTCACTGCACAGATAGAAATTAATATGAAAACTACTGATTCAAAATAGATATTACATTTTCACTAAAAATATCATGCTCAATGTTTAATATATATTTTGTTTTTTGCATTACCAGATTTATATTTAATTCAGTGATGAAACTGCAACTCAATCCATGTCAGATTCACCATTTATACACTTGGTTTCCCTTGAAAATTAAAACTCTGACCTAGAAAACAAGCACACTGTTCAGGGACACCATCTTATAACTCTGGTTGTTAGCAACCTGCTGCTCTCAGTAAATCAGTCTGCAAACTACTGATCCATGTCACAGCATTTTCACCTCTCTATTTATTGGAAACTGCCTACAAACCCAACATTTTTACGCTGAGATTGTTCAGTTGAAGATATCATACTTCTTTAGGTGTAATTTATGTTTATAGATTTTTAAAGCAAATATCAATAACCACAACATTACAATAAATATTAATTGAAATGGAATATTAAAAATCTGTTAAGTACTATGGCATTTTTTAATATATTGAGGAAATATCTATTACTTAAATTATGTTATCAATTATGGCAGTAGGGGCTAATTATAATTAGTATATTTTAAAATATTTCAGTAGTTTTACATTGTACCATTTGCTTTATTTTCATCCTCAAACATCGTTAAGTAGCTTAATCAGTTAAACTCAAGTAGTGCTTGAAATGGTGGATTAAATTGCAAATAAATTTACAAGAACATATGCATCAAACAATTCATTAAGTTGAATTTTTGTTAATTTTGCTAAAAAAATGTACAAATTGTTTTGTTCTTTTTTTTACTTTATTTAATGTCTGATTTACTTAACATGTTTACAGAGCAAGCAAGCCATAAGGAAACAATAAATATGTTACACAAAACTTAGGATTCTTTAAAAAGACGTTTCTTTTTAAATGAACTATTTAACATCTACCCTACCTTTCAGAAGTACTTAATATTCTTATCAATAATGCAACAGGATAAAACTAAGTTATTTAGAAAACTAGTAAAGGGTACTTAATAAAAGAACAAGATAGAGTCATCCAGCAGTAAACTGGAGCCTCCCGGTACCAGCTTCCAAGAACTTGCACATCTTTATTATTGCACAGCAATATTCACTGACAGGGAGTTACTAGCTTGACTGGCCATGGAACTGGAACATTTCACAGATAATAAATGTTTCCCTTTATCTTGGGAGAAGTGGTTTAGTAGCTCATCACTGTCGCCATCCCACCTCTGCACGTCTAGAAAATATTCTGGATCTACTCCATCACATAGAGAAAATGTTACTCAACATGACAAAACTGCACCACAGAGCAGAGCCACCATAAGTTTAACTTGGATTTTTTTAAAGTAGTACAACTTGGTATATTTAATAAGGCATCCACAGAATGATTTTTTGGTGTGATTTCTCGGTGTATATTCCACAATAAACTAGTGATAAATTTATAATTATGTAACTGGTGATCTAAAGTTTTTGGACATATATTAATTAGGTATCAGTAAATATATACCAAACACAGGGCTTTGGGCTTGCTTAGATTTTAATGAGCTATTTTCTTTGGTAGCTGGATATGTCACTTCTCAGGTCGGTCCTAGTTGGTAACAATAAAACCTTAAATTATTCTAGAAAAGATGTATCTTGCTATTTTAAGTTCTAACCACATCGAAAAGCTATTTCAGGTCATTAAAGCCTAAATAAGAGACAAGGGATGAGGGACAAAATTAACCTGTTATTCCTTTTTCTGTCCTTTTTCTTTTTTCTTGGTCACAGCCATGGCATGTGGTACCCTCTGGACCAGGGATCAAACCCATCCCACAGTAGCCACCTAAGGCACTGCAGTGACAATGCCAGATCCTTAACTCACTGTGCCAACAAGACAACTCCTATCTAGTCACTATAATACATTCCTTCAGATGCTCCATTATGATGTCAGTGAAGATTAGTAGATATTACAGCATCAGTAGCTGAAGTCATGAAGTTCACAAAACTTAGAATCAGTAATCTCCATACCACGTGTGAAATGTATACACCTATTAGTAATGACACCTATTATCTACTATATTATAGTTATATTTGATAATATATGCTATATTGTTATACATATTATATTAAATATTTGTGTACATATATATTTCATAAGTGAGTACATAAATAAGCAAATATACATATATTGGAAATGCATGCTCAATTTCTTTTCTTGATAGTTATGCAAATTTACAAAGCATGGAGATTTTTGTTCTGCTCTTTTCTCAAGGCCAAAAGCCTAGAAAAAAGCAAATCATCTTGTTCTGCATTTTGTTTTATGCAGTAATGATCAGGAAATAGAAAAGCTGTCTAAATTTTACCTGCTGATTTTAAAGTACATTGAGATTAAAAATTCAAGATCTGCAATATATTAGGGTAGAAATGGCACTCATTTTTGACAGTGTAATAGAGGAGTGAAGACCAGGTTTCATATCACAGCCCTGGCGATTATTAGCTGGGTGATATGGACAAGACAATCAACATTTTAAACTTCTTTCCGACTGGCATGAGGTAATACCTCATTGTAGTTCTGATTTGCATTTATCTAATAATTGGAGATGTTGAACATTTTTTCATGTGCCCACTGCCCAGTTGTATGTCTTGTTTGAAAAGTGTCTGTTGAGGTCTTCTATTCACTTTTTGAGTGGGTTGTTTGTTTTCTCCTATTATGCCATATGAGCTATTTGACTATTTTGGAAATTAATCCCATATGGGTCATATTTTTTGCAAATATTTCTCCCATTCTGCAGAATGGTTTTCTTTTCATTTTGGTTATGTGTAAAAACTTTTCTGTGTAAAAACTTTTAAGTTTAATTAGGTCCCATTTGCTTATTTTTGCTTTTATTTCCATTTTCTCTTTTCTTATTTTTGTTCAGTGGCAGTGATTTCCACTACTCTGTTTTCTAGGTCACTGTGTCATTTCATCTACTACTGATTCCTTTTAGTGTATTCTCTTTTCATTTGTTACTGTATTCTTCATCTCTATTTGGTTGTTCTTTGTATTTTTTAACTCTATTAAAAATTCTAACTTCTTGCTCTGTGCATCCATTCTCCTCCCAAGTTTTTTGATCATCGTTACTCTGAACTCTTTCTTAGGTAGATTTCCTATATTCACACCACTTAGCTCTTCCTCTGAGGTTTTATCTTGCTCCTTGGGATCATATTCCTCTCCTGCCTTATTTTGTCCAAGTTGTTGTTTGTATTTTTACGTATGTGGTAGGTTAGCTGTATTTTTCCATCTTGGAGAAGTGGCCCTCTGTAGGAGACATCCAATGAGTTTTAGCAGTATACTTCACTCTCATCACCCAAGCTATATGCCCTAGGAGTTCCGCCAAAGAGTGTTGTGTGGGTCCTTGAGTTGTGGGTTGGGAGGGTGACTATGTGGGCAGTCTGGTAGACTTGGTTAGCCCCTAGACTAGTTGGTTGCCAGGTTCTTCCTTGTACAGTTGCTAATGGCTGCTGCTTAGTGGGGCCTGGTCATGAGGTAGCTGGTTGTGGAATCCTAGGGGCCCCAGGGCTAGTGCTAGCTCACTGGTGGGTTGAGTCAGGGTTTCAAAAGAGTCTAGCCATACCCTAGAGTTAGTGCTAGACTACTGGCAGACTAGTAGCAGGCAGAGCTGGTTCCTGGAGTCTGGCTGCAGGACCCATGGATTCCAGAGTTCGTTTCAGATCATTGGTGGTATGGGGTAGCCCAGATATGTATAGTGTCTAGGGTGTTCCAAAAGTTGTGTTGGCTGCCAGTAGGCAGGGAGAGGGCCCAGCTGGTTGTTGTTGCTACAATTGAAAATGAGATTTTCTTAATTTCTCAGCTGCTCACTGACAATGTTGGATCCTTAACCTGTTGAGCCACAAGGGAACTCCCACAACAGATTTTTTTATGTTGATTTTTGTACCCTGCAACTTCACTCTGTTTATTATTTCTAACAGTTTTTTGGGGTTTAGGGGTTTCTATATATAAAATCATGGCAAATGGTAATAGTGTACAGTTTTATAAGGTTCGGTGGGAGGGTTGGAATTGCAGGCATCACCTCTGCTGTTCTCTTTGTTCCCCCTTCTCAATGTGTTCCACTCCACCCACTTTACATGAACAGATGTGTGGAAAAGTCTGGTGTGTTGGGCAGAGGCATCTTTGCTGTACTGTGGATATTTTACTGGTTGTATATTGAAGGGAAAAAGACAAAGGTAGTTTTTCATGCCACCATGTTGCTGAAATTATTTTAAAGTAATTTTTCTTTTTATCATTCTATCCAATTTACAGTTCATTTCTTGTGAGGGTGATTTCCTACTGTGTTGTTCCTGTTTCATATGTGTAAGTCATCACTCAAACACACCAGTCTCTACCTGTGAATTTCTTTCTATAAAATGTCTTTTCATTTCCTAAGGAATTATTAAAATTTTCAAACGATAACTCCTATTTTCACTCTTCAAAGATGTTAGTGCTTTATTCCATTCATCTGTTTTTATATGTTATGAAATAACTATTTCAACTATTTTTATTTTCACTTAATTGGCCAATTTTTTATGTCAAATATACAATGTTTATAAATATGAGCAACATTTAACAAACATATAATATGGTAAAACATTACTAAACAATGATCTATAAATATACGAATTGCTCTTAAGGAAACAGGGTAACCTATATTATTAATATTTTCTAAGGACAAAAGTGTATACAGTTGGGTAAAATTTTAGGAGAGAATTTTAGGTTAGACAGAAGAGAAATTATTTGAACCCTGAAACAAGTTATTGAATAAGGACTCTTTAAAAATTCTCCGAATGTGTAACTTCTAGTTGAATAACTTAACTGCCAAAATATTCAATTATTGGTAAACTGGTAAAGATTATTCAGATATAAATAAATACATATTCCTGGTTAATCTCACTGCCAATTATGTCCAATGTATAATACAAAATTCTGGTTTTAGCATCACCAAAAAAACAATAACATTACTTCAGACAAAAGAATAAACCATAAGCACATGGCATTAGGATTATAGTTCCACACCAAAGACAGAATAGTATAGAATTGACTTAAATTGCAAAACACAGATAAGAAGAATGTGCCAGCCTTTAAAGTTGGGAAAGGGATGCAATTTTCATATTTTAAAGCCTTGAAACACATATATATCTTAGTTGGATACATTAGTAGCATGGTTCCAAACAAAAGGGACTCTGAAATATTTCTAAACTGACCAAATATTTTATAGAAGAGAAGTACTCAGAAATCATCTGATTTATTTCCATGCTTTTGTAATACATTACAAAATATCTCCTATAAGACTTTTTTCCTTCGAAAGTCAGCACCCAGGGAAAGAGTGCTATGTGTAAGTTTATACACGGTTGTGCCTATGGTTTGAAGAGTTAATAAGGCTCTTTAACTTGAATAAATGGCCTGAGTAAATCTCCCAGAGTACTTTCCGACAATCACAAGGGCAACATTCTGCTTCAGTGGTTTAAATGTACCCTGGTGGTTTAAAACATAATTGCACTTCTCTGGACACCTAATTGACTACAAGGGACTGATTTAGGTACTCTGAACAATTTCATTACTTTAATTATTGTTCAGTGAGATGTTCCAAAGATTTAAAACAAATTGTTCATGTGAAATTTTGTTTCCAGGAAAAAAAAAAGAAAAAATTCAATTTAAAATTAATTTGTTTTTTAAATAATATTCCAACTTTACAGTAGATTAAGTAGAAAATTTGGGGTGAATTTCAGTAATCTGTAACCATAAGACTTAATTAGTGAAGTAATTTTCACTGTCAAACAACATACTGGGAAAATGAAAATAATATTAGCTAGCAGTCCCTTTTGCAGCTCAGCGGTAACAAACCCTATTAGTATCCATGAAGATGTGTGTTACATACCTGGCCTCACTCAATGAGTTAAGGATCCAGTGTTGCCACAGGCTGTGGTGTAGGTCACAGACGAGGATCAGATCTGGCATTGCTGTGGCGTATGCCGGCAGCCTCAGTTCTGATGTGATTCGACCCCTAGCCTGGGAACCTCCATATGCTGTGGGTACAGCCCTAAAAAAAAAAAAGAGAGAATAGCTAAACCAGCCCATGCTGAGCTCTTCTGGGTACAATTCCATATTCCCATTAGGTGGGCATATATCATGTTCATTTTTGAGATAAGGAGAATAAGGTACAGAAAATGTAAGTAAGATGTCCAAGGCCAGACAGCTGGAAAGCAACAGAGCTGGGATTCAAAGCAAAGCTGTTTGGTTCCGGTGGCTTTGACCATCAATTATATTAACAAAATCAAGACTAAAACATCAATAAGTGCAATGATGACACTATTTTCTGCTTTCTATGTGTGATATACTCTGATAAACCTGTTCCAAACATTATCTAAAATACAATAGAAACACAATAAAGTTTCTTCTCTCTACATTTTTAGGTGGCCCATAGGAGAGGAATCACCTTCCCTGACACTTTGGGTTAGAGTTGCAGGAGTGCCATCACAATGTACCACACACTGGATGAATTAAACAACAGAAATGAATTTTCTCATAGTTCTAATAGACAAGATATCTAAGGTCAGTGTGTCAAAGTGTCGACTCCTCTGTGAGATATCTGAAAGAATCTGTTCTATGCCTCTCCCCTAGCTTCTGCTGATTTCCTGGAAATCCTTGATATTCCTTAACTGAGGTCCTCGCCTTCATGTTTACATTCTGCCTGTAAGGGTCTCTGCCCAAACTTCCCCTTTTTATGGGACGGGTCTTATGGCAATAGGGTCTACCTGATGACCTCACTTTAACTTGGTCATCAGCAAGGACGCTATTTCCATCCAAATAAGTTCACATTCACAGGCTCCAGGGGCTAAGATTTCAACAAATATTTTTGAAGGGATACAATTCAACCCATAACACATCTTATACTCTTTACCACTTAATTTCAACTCCCCGGAAAAATATAAATATTACTAATATGGGTGGTAAGAACCAGACACATTTATTACATGATTTCTCAACAATGGGCAGATTAACTGACTTGAAGGTCTACAAACCAGTCTTCATATTAGAAAAATCAACTGACATTCTTTTCCATAATGGCAGTTTTATATTATAGAAATACAAATTAAGAATCATGTTAGACATTTTTTTGTTGTTGTTGTCTTTTTGCTTTTATCTAGAGCCTCACGCGTGGCATATGGAGGTTCCCAGGTTAGGGGTCTAACAGGAGCTATAACTGCCGGCCTTCGCCACAGCCACAGCAACGCGGGATCCGAGCCGCATCTGCAACCTCTACCACAGCTCTGGCCAGGGATCGAACCCGCAACCTCACGTTAACCACTGAGCCACGATTTGAACTCCAAGAATCATGTTAGACTTTTAAAACAAAGTCTCCTGTGCCAGAACTTGCCTAAAACATAAAAAACATCTGGCTCTTTCCCGTTAAATAAAATAGCATAATTTTATTTTCTATTTAAAATTGTTGATCCTGCTATTGATGGCTTTGTGGCTGGCAAATTCACCATGAAAAAAAAAATGTGAATGAAAAATTCTAGCAAGAAAAACCTACACCAATAGCTTGGCAGACATAATGTGGGTCTTACTATTAATGTTATTTTACAGATAAAGAAATAGTGGCCCTAAAAAGAAAAAAAAAACAATACAGGGTTTGAACTAAAAATAAATCTTACTTATTTTAATGAATTTAAAACATTATTTATTTTGAGACCTAATATAAGGTAAATTAAAAACTGTATTTTTTTCTTGAATCTATTAGGATTTTTGTTTGAATTCAAGAGATAAAAGCATGACTTACAGTGGCCCTAATGAATAGAAATATATCAGTCTTAGTAAGATGACCAGAGGAGGGCAGTACAGGGCTAGTTTAATTGCTTAAGGGGCCTTAAAGTATTACACTCACTCATCAATGCTCTCCAGTCTCTGGTTCCTGCACACGGAAGACTGTTCTACTTTCTTGTCCTCTTGTAGCTCACAAGGTCATGTGAGACTAGTTCAGGCCAACAGACTAAGAGCAGAAGTCTCATGCCACTTTCAAACTAAGGTAGTGAAAAAAGTCTCTTTATAATGCTCTTGATCTCTCTTCTTCCCTCGCTGATTTAGAAGTCTTGGGCAGTAACTGAACTGAAGGTATAGTAGCAGATTCGATCCCCTAGGCACTGTTTAGAGGACCGGATACTATGATTGACTTTGTTTGAGTCAAAAATAAACCTTTGTTTATTAAGCCATTGAGATGTCAAGGTTACGTTTTTCATTCCTTAGCCTGGACCCTGACTGGTACATGATGATGGCTTTCATCTTCGTGCCTACACGAAAATAACTGCCACTCTTTTAGCAATCAGAGCCACTTTTCAGGCAAAAAGGTAGTGGGGGAAGGTATAGGGGAAATTGCCAAAGGAACTCTTAGCCAAGTATGCTTTTCCAAATGCTCTCCTTTCTAAAAGGCAAACCAGTAACTTGTACGTGATTTTTACTGGCCAACATTCTTTAATATAGTCATCATAGTTGTCTGGGGATGGTGGAAGGTGAATATACTTAACTGAATGCTCTGTCATGCCCCAACCTACTGAGTAAAAAAGAAAAAATTGGCATAAAGTAGTCATCCAGTAATGTGTGCCACAGTCTTAATGGAATTCTTCCAGGAAATAGCTTTTTCCGACACTTTCTGGGACCTTCTGATTTCTTTCTTGATCTTTCTCACCTTCAACCCTCTTGGCTACTGTTCTCCCTGAAAATGTCTTCTCTCCTTGCTTTAATAAAACCTTCTGCATTCTCCTCCTCTCTCTTACAACTTTCTCTCTGGTTTGTCAATTTTTTCTCCTTCCCATATCCCACAGTTGTTCCTTCTTCACTGTTTTTCTTATTCCATTCATTCCTTTTGGGCTCATGTATTCCAATAGTTTTATCCATGATTCCCCTAAATTATTTTCACTTAAATTCTAAATCTCTTTTTCTATAATGTCCTGTTTTTGTCCTTTGGGATGTCAATATTTAAATAATTAAATGTTTTTCTTCCCACCAACCTCTTCCTTTCCCTCTATTCCTTATCTCATTCAGAATCAGAAAATTTTGAGACATGCTCAACTCCTCCTTCTCTTTCACACCATTTTATTTCTAACTGATTTGCAAATACCAAAGACTTCCTATACTAAGTTAAATTTAAATCATTCTCCTGATCCTTAACCTAAGTATAAACTGATTGGTTCTTGTCCTTTTCATCACTAACAGGTGCCAATTCTCAAAGCTTATGAGCTTGAGACCCTTGCTAGGAATATTCTCTGCATTCTCACACAACAGTCATAATTCCAGTTCTAATTATGTAACTCACTTGTTTAGAATCACTGTGTGTTCCCATAACCCCAGTTAATCTTCAGATTGAAAGTCAAATATGTTAGTAAGATAGACCAAGATCTTCATAATCAGGTAATCTCCCTGCAATTTTCACTTTTCATGGACCAAATAACACACTATCATTTACCCATATGAGACTTCTTGGGGCTTTTTGAGATACAGGACACAATTTAATCTGAGAAATTTTACATTTGATTGTTTCTGCTAAAAGCCACTTCATGAACCTGTCTCATTTCTGCACACCTTATAAGTAGATTCATTGAGTTACTTCTTTCCAACTATCTTTTCAAGGCTGTTTTCAAATCACAAACGGCCTCACGATACAGTTAAATGTCTTCCTCTGGACTAAATAGGTTTCTCCACAACCTTGAAAAATAGGGATAGGGTCTTATTCCAAAGGGATAGACAGGCAATTCTTGCTGTTCAGTATAATATATTCAGGTTTCCTCAACTCAAGGTTTCTCTCTTATAATGGTACCTAACACACATGCAGCTATCACTTGATTGTCTTCCTGTCATCTTGTGAGAAATGAGGTAAGAGAAACCGACACAAACCTGAAGTTCACCCAGTTGCTGTGCCATGATTGGTAAAGTCCTTTGGATCAGACCTAGGTTTCTTGTGTTTTCTTCTATGTATTTCAAAACATGGCAGGCTAACCTGTTAGCTGACAAGCAGAATACAATTTCTGACCCTTCACAGTTGACAGTTTCTTCCCTAGGAAATGTTACCTAACTAGTTTCTATGGCACCCAGTCTTGTCATCCTAATTAATTAAAAACCTTGCTTTAAGGCTTTGGTGAAATGTACTCCCTACATGAAGTTTCCCTTAAATTTTTGAGCCAGCCTCTTCCTCATATATTGCTCTAGATTTTCTATATACAAATCTATAAGAATCTCTCAGGGAATGCTGATTTAGAGATGTTTTTCTTACCAGACTTTGATCTTCTTGCTAAGCACTATGCTGCACCCGCGGCACGTGGAGTTTCCCAGGCTAGGGGTCTAATCGGAGCTGTAGCTGCGGGCCTATGCCACAGCCACAGCAACGTAGGATCCGAGCTGCGTCTGCGACCTACACCACAGCTCATGGCAACACCGGATCCTTAACCCACTGAGCAAGGCCAGGGATTGAACCCACAACCTCATGGTTCCTAGTTGGATTCGTTAACCACTGTACCATGACGGGAACTCCTATGCTTCTTTTTGACTGTATATTCTGTATACTGTCTGGTATGTAGTCAACAGTAGATGACTCGCCTTATAAAAAAATTAATTTATTGGCAGATTATCTTACATGTGCTCTCCTTAAAATCTGACTTAAAGCACACACACACATACACATATAGAATACCTTGGTTTCTATTGGTCTATCATCACCAATCTCATTTTCCTACATGAACCAACACTTTAATCTCACTGTCTCTCTGAAATTGTAATGCATTATTAATTCCTTCTTAAGCAAGTTGCCTGTAATTATAATTTTCTTTCTAAAAAAGAAAATGCAACAGCTGCACCTACTCTGAAAATGGATCCTTGGAGAATGTAATTAAGTTATTTCAATTTGGAAACTCAATATTATCAAGAGCTATGGGATGTATAACCTTAAGGCAGACCTTTCCACCAGGTTTTTTAATAGTGTGTCATTTGCAGAAAGCTAGATAACTAGAAAATTAGAATGCAATTTTTTTGTCTTCTCCAATCAGAGCCTTAATAAATGGAATTATGTATCGTCTAATCTTACACACTATAGTTAGAATATTTGGTAGACCACAGAGTTGAGGTGGTTAAGGCCATGTGTTTACTAAGTTTGTGACATTACTTGTAGTTTTATTGACTTTGTTAAGTGGCCATGGGGTCTCCCTATAACCAACAAAAATATTACACACCTGTTTTTTAAGTCACACTCCTGTTATAAATTGCTAACCTCTCCAGAAAAGTCTCTTCCAAGGGAATGAATAATTTTATATAAATTATGCCTTCATATATGAAAATAGAATGATTTTATCATTGGCAATTACTTTAGGGTGCATGAAAATTAAATACGGTTTACTATTATGTTTAAACAGTTCAAATACTAAGTTAATATAGTATTTTCAAACATTTACTTGATCTTATTTCGTATAATTTTGCTTTTGATAATGTCCACATTTTTATGTCTGGAATGATCAATGAATGGCTAAATGATTGATATTATAACAAGCACTGTGCCTATGCAAAATTCAGGCTAGATGAAGTTTTATTTGGTGAACATACCATTTAATATTAATAACACTTGTGAAATACTGATGAGATTGTCAACAAAGACAGAAGGCTTACATTAAAAAAGTATTTTAATAATCATGCAGAATAATAACTTGACTTCATGAATCTTTTATTGCCAATAATCAACTGCTCACCTCTGCATAAGTCTTTTCAAAACAGGATCTTACTACAGAGAAGCAAGCATTTATTTTGGAGGGAAAACGAGTTATTTTAAATGTCTACTTATTTTGAGCCAAATTCTCTCCTTTCGTAATTTATAACTATTACCCTTAGTTTTTTCCATTTATTCAAACATGCCAAGTATAATTTTCCTACATTAAAAATAGCTTAAATGTCTGAAACGATCTCATAAAAGCAAATATTAAATATTTCATGTTTGAGATTACCATGAAATAACCTCAAAATACAGATAAATTCAGTAGTACCAGATAATAGGGCCTTGGCAAATTCATTCTCAAAAACAGAGATACAAAAGACTGAATATGCGAAAGTCTTACTGAAAATAACCGTCATGAAACACGCTTATAGTATTCAGAGTAACATGTATCTCAACCTATTTAAGTAGCACCCAATGTTACTAAGATAGTTAAGATTGATACATGTTTATACAGACACTCACATGAAAACAAATAGGTTAAAAAATATTTGCAGAGCATGTGACTGCTTCAAATAACAACATACCTGAAAAAGGTAAATGAAATACACAATGATCTCCTTCAAAGATCAAAATTTTCTTTGAAAACCTTGATGACGATGAATACTTTGTAAATTCTGCTAATCAAAGATGATTTGACATGGGAAAATAGTAGATATAAAAAACTGAATCGAGCAGTCACAATTTATTCTGGTCTGCACTACTACTGTATTCCTACTGAGCATTAGCCTAGAAAACATCCTTGAAACTTGAAAAAGTTTAAGAAAAAGAAACATAACAAAAAATGTTATAAAGTAAACGCATCACCTCAGTCTTAATACATAGCAATAAGAACATGGAAATAAAAACTTATTCAACTAGAATCTAGGATAAATTCATGGATGCAATATATATAGCAAGTTATCTATGTAGATATACAGATTAAGAATTCTCATGGACATGGGAGTTCCTGTCGTGGCTCAGTGGTTATGAATCCGACTAAGAACCATGAGGTTGCACATTGGATCCCTGGCCTTGCTCAGTGGGTTAAGGATCCGGCGTTGCTGTGAACTGTGGTGTAGGTTGCAGATGCAGCTCGGATCCCGTGTTGCTGTGGCTGTGGCGAAGGCCGGCAGCTACAGCTCCTGTTAGACCCCTAGCCTGGGAAACTCCATATGCCATGGGTGCGGCTCTAGATAAAGACAAAAAGACAAAAAAAAAAAAAAAAAAAAAGAATTCTCATGGACAAAATTAACCTTTTGAAGTTGATGCCTACTCATCAAAGTTGTCTGTAATAAGTGCTTTGCTACCACTGTCACGGAAAATTTGTGAACCAATTGTAACACTGGTGTGAATCTTTACACTGTATAGTCTAAGTTAACTCAAGTAATAAATTAAAGCTAGAGGGCAATGTTTTAATACTTAGAAGACCAACATTAAATTGTTCTTCAAATGGAGGCAGTTTTACAATCATAAAATACAAACCTTTTGATCTTCAAAAGTATAACAAAAATTTTGAAAAGTGTAAAACTCAGAAACAGTAAAATCTTTTTCTAAGCTTATCCAAGAATTTAAGGATACAGCTAGCATATGCTATATATAATAATGCTTTTTATTTTTAAAATACTTAAATCGTCTTTTTTGATATAACATTTATAAATAAAATTTGATCACATTTTATCTCTTAAAGCATATCCTCAGTTACAAGAATATGCAGTGGATTCCAAAGGAAAGGATGTAATAGAACCATAAAATATGGTTAAAACAGTGTGGCCAATGTTTTGTTATAAGAGAAAGTGCAGGGCAACATTAAGACATGAAGGGAATGAGAGAGTAGAGTCAGAAAAACTAGCTTAAAAAAATGTCTCCATAGCATAAGAAAGGCTAGAGGTGAAAAGAGGCTAGTGCAATGTCACTGAGAATACAAAGAAACGATTTTGAAAGAAATGGCAAGGAACGTGTCAACAAATGACTAAACTACTTGGAATAGACAATAACAGAAATCAGAAACTACTATTGTTTGAGAGTAAATTTGAGAATGAAAGCATTTTGACATGGAAGAGACGTGTGAGAATGCATCTCCAGCATAAGATCATGTCTTTGGTTTCTGAGATGTACTAATTGGAGTTTCTAGAGGGAAATGTGCAAATAAAATCTAAGACAAAAATAAAGAAGGTGCTCAAGATTTTACTTGCATATTTCCCTCTAGAAACTTCGGGAGCAGTCTGAGTATTTTACACATAGTTTGGTACTCTGAAGGAAAAGTAACTTTTAAATTTAGCTTTAATATTTCTGCTCTTGAGAAAAACAAAAACCCAATAAAGAAGTACTTTATATATGTGAAATAAATAAATAAATAAAATAAAGAAGGTGGGTGTGACGTTAGGAGAGGACATTCCTTCACTCGTCAAAATTAACCGTGTTCAAAACTTTGTTATTAACATGATACAGAGCCTGGGCAGGGCAAGACAATCCTAGAAAGAAACTACACTCAGTGCAGAGGTGGGACACCACTTACAGTCACACAGGCTGTGCAGTGTACAACACAAATTTACAGGGACTTTAATGTAGCTGGAGACTCCTGGAACTGTATTTTGTATAACCCACACAGTTCTATTCATTGGTTGGGGAGTATAGTATATACTTGTTTCTCCCCATGCCACACAGATCCCACTAAGACAAAACAGATAAATCAGAAAAATTAGGTATTATTTTATTCTACCAATTGTTGTAAATATCCATTGCCTGGTACATAGCTTTCACTATGTAAATAATTTCAATTTAGTAAATTAGACATGAAACATGTCCTTTGCCCTAAAATATTCTTAAATTTTAAAAAATTGTAAGTGAATCATATGAAAGTTCAGCCTACCTTTAATTAAAATATATGAACATAAACCTTAAATTATATTATGATTGTTTTAGCTTTATCTTATTCTGCTTTTGTATAAATGTGAGGGGTTTAATAGCTTCACTTGTGGTTAATTTTTAGATGCTTATGCTGGCTTTAATGAAAGTGGAAATCTTCACTATAAAGTCCATGTTTCACTTTATTTTGTTTCTCTTTGATGAAAACTGTTTTGAAAGTAAGTACTGTGAGTTAGCTAAAACCACATTTTCTTATTCTATCTGAAGAGTAGGGGTGGACAGAATCCTCCTAAGAATCTCATTTATATACAAATGTCACAAAGAGGAAGTGTTCACAGAACACCTTCAGAACCGGACCTCTGCATGTAGGAAACCAAGTCAGGGTTCCTGAATGAAAGGACAAAAAGAAAGTTTTTGCTAATTTGTACCTGTTCCTCTCTGAAATATCCAAGATAATGTAAGCAAAGCCTGTAAGAAAATCTTTTGTTTCATAGGCAGTATATATTTTAGATTAATGGAAATATTGCTTTGGGCAGAGGTTATTACAACTTTTTAGCAGCCTGCCTCATAAAAAGATATATATGAATGTTATTTTTGTCATTTATCTTTTAAAAATATTTATTATTCTAAACTATCCTTCTAAACCAAATATTAAACACATGATGGAGATGGTAAAAACAGTATTACATTTCTCAAAATAAATACCATTATTCAACATATATTAGAGAAATATTTTAGCAAATATATTAGCAAAATTTAAATTCTTGTATTAATATAAAACTTACATTTATATTTTCACCACAGGTAATTTTATTCCCAACGAACTTGCTAGCAAGTAGTGGTGAAATAAAGACCAGAACAATTTTCCCTAGTATTAAATTTTGACTTTTCTTCAAATTAGTTTCATTTTTTCTTAAGCAGAGAGAATGTTTAAATACATATCATTATATATATGATGATATCATTATATCATTATATATATATAGGCTGCCAAAATTTACATTTATACAAAGATTGAAGTAACATAGTAAGTTTAAAGGGTTGGATATATTGGCTAAAAAAAAAAAATGAAGACTCTTTGAGTATTAGAAATGGAATACTAATCTTTTTTACAAACTTAGATTAAGGCAAATCATAAAGACATGACAGAGCTAAAGAGCTACACACTATAGGGACATACTCCAAATCTCTGTTGAAGTAAAAATTAAGTAGTACTTTCCCTTTCAATATTATTTTTTTGCAGATTACTGAGGAGTCACTGAAACCACTGCTTCAGTTCTCTAACAAAATATTCTGACTTCTTGATCACTTAAAACAAGACATTCTTTTTAAGTGTACTGTTGCAATGAAACCCAGAGCGGTTATCTTCCAAATCCTACAGGTAAGATATTAAAGTGTTTTAAAATTAAAATAAACTGCCTTGGTATTTTTAAATACTTCTTTTCTCTACATTCAACCAGTCCCAAAGAAAGACACTATTATTCTGGGCTTGCATATCACCTCTGCCTCAGTCTGGAATTTTCACTGTACTCTCTCCTGTGGTGTGGCAAGAGAAGGGGCTTGTTTGTTTGTTTTTTTTCTTTAGCTCTCAATGTGGTCTCTGGCACACATTTCTGCCAAATAGGTGGGCTTCAGTAATTACTAAATGAAACAAAGCATTCGCTAACCAACTCAAGTATACATAGGGAAGACTCTAAACTATGCTTCATCACAGAACTCAATTAAATTATACTACATATGTCTTCCTTAATGCAGTAATGTCAAAGAACGGTTTTGAAGATTTTTATTATTTAAAAATTACGTTAAAATAAACTATACCTAGAATGGACGTGGCTATTTGAAGTTGTGAATATCACAATTATTTTAGCTCACATTTATTATACATCTACGATGTACTAAGTTAGTCATAAGTAATACACACATGAATTAATAATTTATTTGTTGAGGAACTCACTACCTAACAGAAGAGAAAGTAAAAATAGTCCTTAATGCACTGAGATGAGCACCAATATTACTCATAAATACAATAAAAACTCACATAGCAAGTCATTAATTCTGTAGGTACAAAAGAGTCTCTGCTACTATGAATGTTTTCATTATAAAAATGATAGGAAAAAATTACGTTTTTCATCAAGCTTACAGAAAAACCATTTCCCTAGGTGTGGTTTCTAGCCAGAAAAGCCAAATTTGACTGACACAGAAAATAGAGGTCAATATATTTCCTTCAGTTACAATTAAGTGAGATTTAACACAATAAAAACTCATGATAATATTTCACCTTCAAAATAGAAATTATTTCCATTATGTCATTTCTATTTTTAAAGCAACGAAAGAAAATTAATAAAATATTTTTTTCTACTTTCCAGTACTCTGTTGTAAGAATCAAAAAAAAAAATTTAGGCGTTCCAGTCGTGGCTCAGCGGTTAATGAATCCGACTAGGAACCATGAGGTTGTAGGTTCGATCCCTGGCCTTGCTCAGTGGGTTAAGGATCCGGCACTGCCATGAGCTGTGGTGTAGGTTGCAGACGCGGCTCAGATCCCTCATTGCTGTGGCTGTGGCAAAGGCCGGTGACTACAGCTCCTGTTAGACCCCCTAGCCTGGGAACCTCCATATGCCGCGGGTGTGGCTCTAGATAAGGCAAAAAGACAATAAATAAATAAATAAATAAATAAAATTTAAATATTTCTCATAAGTTGATCTTAATGTAAGTAGGGATATATAAGTGACACAATATTTTTATTTCATATTGTTATTTCTCCTTGAATTCTTGAATAACTTTTGTGCACCTTATGGAAAAGATTAGCTATCCATTTAAATGCTCTCTGAAGAATCAAACAAATTACTGAAAATCAGTTTATTAATTTCCTAGGAATGCTATAAAATGCAATAAAATAGGTATTTTAAAACAGCAGAATTTTATTGCCTCACATTATTGCAATAATCCTTCCTTGCCTCTTCTTAGCTTTCTTTTGCTTGCTGGCAATACTTGTCATTCCTTGGCTTGTAGATGTATCATTCCATTCTCTGCCTCAGCATAATACATCCTTCTTCCCTACGTGTCTATTTCCAAAGTTTGCTCTTCTAATAAGGACCAGAGTTAATGGACTAGGGCCCACACTAATCTAATCTGATTTTATCTATACTTGAACATATCTGCAAAGGACATTTCCAAATAAGGTCACATTTACAGGTATGAGAGGTTGAGGTCTGAATATATTTTTAAGAGCGAAACAATTCTGCTCACCAAATGTGAGAACAAAGAAGTAGTATTTTGACATAATGGAAACTGTGTGAGCAGTAATTTCAGAGAAGTAGCCAAAAGGCTACCAAGCCTTAACATCCAGTTCAGGTTCCACCATTTCTGTGGAAGTCTCCCTGATAACCACAATCTGAATGTTTCTCCATTTTCTGAAATCATAAATACTTCTACTCTGTACCTTTTACTTAGGGTTTCTATACCATTTCTCCAAACATATAACACGAAATACTAAAGTAGTTTTCATATTCTTATTTTTTCTTTTTTCCAATACTATAAACTTCTAGGATACCTTACATGTAATAGCTACTTAAAACATAATTATTTAAACTCTAAATTTTCCCTTTTATTTTATTTAGAATGATGAATTTGTACATGATTACATAATAGAAGATAATATAATCATGCCTTAAAACCACAATGCTATGCGTGCTCACAATTAAATGTGAGGCAAAAAAATTGGCAGTACACTTATAAGTATAATGTAATGTTCTTGAGAAAAAAAGCAAAGGTTATCCTAGAATGCTTTTTTACCATTAAATCTTACTATATAATTTTTATTGTATCAGACCAATGTAATTCTATCAAGATTATTAAAATATTAATAATAAGAATTATTTAGAAGGCAAAATCATGTGGACCATTCTATACAAGTATTAAGTGAGGAATGTCTGCATCTTTAGCAATGGTTCAGTAGCTTTTAATACCATGAAGTATGTAGAGAAGGGAATAGAGGATGAGCTCCATGAAAGCAGAAATCCCAAGTACTTTGTCAGCCAATGTAAATCTATTGCCCAGCACAAAGTCTGATGTGTTTGTTGAATGAATGAAGACTAAGTTTTCTTTTTAGCATATAGTATTTATCAAGGATTCTCCTAGATTAATTTTGCTAGGCAAGTGATGGACTAAATATGTGTGTAAAGACTTAATACACACTCAAACTTCAGTCAAGAAGACCTGTGAAAAATATTGAGACAGGGCTAGAATATGAAAGTCAGGAAGCAAAAATCTTAATCTAGCAGTTTATAGCTTTTCCAGTTTACATAGTGCAGGGATGAAAAGCCCCAAAACACTAGAGTTAGCCCGATGCAGGCCACAAGCCCATAGATGTAGTTATTCCTAGCCCTGTGGCAAATAACATCATTCTGGAAATGACCAAATTTGGCTGTTGTAGCTTAGGATGTTAACACTAATAACCACCTTCTTCTGATCTAATTCTGTGTTCACTAAGCCAGCTAATAATTATGACTGGCCATAAACATCCATGCTCAGGGAGAACATGCTGTTAGAGGAACACAATTTTTCTGGTACATCAAATAACCAAGAATCACTTATTCATTTAATAAGCATGGAGCATATCATATGCTCTGTGTACAGCCCTAAAATTATTAAGGTAAATAAATGTGGCTGTGGCGAAGGCAGGAGATCTTGTAGAACTAAAGCTGCAAGAAAGTTAACCATCTAACTATATAAGACAAAAGGGAACATAGAAAAAGAGGAATAAGAAGCCACCTGTACCCCTGGAAGGAAGCTGTGCAAGGGGGAATTCTCCCTCATCCTTGGAGGTCTATAGGAACAGGTAAGGAACTGCACAGGCTCAGAGGAAAGTGCAACAGCTGGCCTTTTGCAGATGGCAGACAGAACACAGAGAGACCAACACAGATGGTCTTGACCACCTCGCTGCACCTCTCCACCCATCACAAGTACCTGCTGATGTGTTCAGTGGCTGTGTGCTAAAACTCAGGTTTCAGTATATAGACCTGGGAGAAGTTTTGGTTAGGCAGTGCTGAGACAGCCTAAAGGTCTTGGAATGTGGTCAAGGCCACAACCGATAATGTGCATAGGATGGAGCCTGGGTCCACCATAGAAGCTCTCTTGTTAACATGCACTAGAAGGGAAGTTTCAAAAAATTTAAGAGGATATAAATTATTTCAAACATCATTTTTGACTACAAAGGCATGAAACTAGAAATCAGCTATGGAAAGAAAAACAAGGAAAAAAAGATTATATAGAAACTAAATAACACGCAACTAAAAGAAAAGAAAACAAAACAAAACCATGGGTCAAGGACGACATCAAAGAGGAAATCAAAAATATCTTGAGAAAAATGAAAATGAAAACATAACCATACAAAATCTATGGGGTGCAGCAAAAGCAATCCTTAGAGTGAAGTTCATAGTGATACAGGCCTTACTCAAAAAACAAGAAAAATCTCAAGTAAATAACCTAACCTACCACCTAAAAGAATTAGAAAAACAACAAACAAAACCTAAAATCAGCAGAAGGAAGGAAATAATAAAGATCAGAGAGGGAATAAATAAAAGAGA
The DNA here is from genome assembly GCA_004024745.2 of Catagonus wagneri. NCBI lineage: Eukaryota > Metazoa > Chordata > Mammalia > Artiodactyla > Tayassuidae > Catagonus > Catagonus wagneri. The sequence continues at coordinate 11,018,185 of PVHT020000230.1, forward strand.
CATTAAGAAAACAATAGAAAAATAATCAATAAAGCCAGGAGCTGGTTCTTTGAAAGGATAAACAAAATTTACAAATTTCTGGCCAGGCTCACCAAGAATAAAAGTGAGAGGACCCCAATAAACAAAATAAGAAATACTACCAACACTACAGAAACATAAAAAATCCTAACAGGATATAATGAATATTATACATCAACAAATTGGAGAACCTAGAAGAAATGGACATTTCCAGAAACATACAGCCCACAAAAACAAAATCAAGAAGAAATAAATAATGGGAACAGACCAATTACTAGAAGTGAAATATAATCTGTAATTTAAAAAATGCTCCCTGCAAATAAAAGTCCTTCTCATACTATTCCAAAAAGATTGAAGAAGAGGGAATACTCCCAAAGTCATTCCATGAAACCACCATCATCCTGATACAAAGACAATGACACCATCAAAAAAGAAAATTACAGGCCAACATCCTTGAGGAATACAGATACAAAAATCCTCAACAAGATATTAGAAAATTAAATCTAACAACACATAAAAAGGATTATACACCATAATCAGGTTCGATTCATCCCAGGGTCATAAGGATGCTTCAACATATAGTAATTAATGTAATATACCACAGCAACAAAAGGAAAGACAAAAACCACATGATCATCTCAACACATACAGAAAAAATATTAGAGCAAATTCAATACCTATTCATGATAAAAAACTCTCACCAAAGCAGGTATTGAGGAAACATAGCTAATATCACAAGAGCTATTTATAACAAATCCACAGCCAACATAATACTCAATGAAATACTTCCTGCTCAAATCTGGAACAAGACAAGGATGCCCATTCTCACTTCTATTCAACATAGTCCTAGCCACAACAATCAGATGAGAAAGAAATAAAAGGTATCCTAATTGGAAGAGGAGGTAAAATTGTCATTATATGCAAATGACATGATACTGTTTGTTGGAAACCCTAAAGACTCCAGATGAATAACATTACAACTGATAAATTCATCAAGGTATCAGGATACAAGATTAACACACAGAAATGTGTTGCATTTCTTTACACTAAGAATGGTATATCAGGAAGTAAAAAAAAAAAAAAATCCCAATTAAAGTGTCAAAAAAATACTTAGGAATAAACCTAACCAAGGAAGTAAAATGCTTATGTGTTGAGAACTATAAAGCACTCATCAAGGAAACTGAATATGATTCAAAGAAATACAAAGATATCCCATGCTCTTGGATTGGAAGAATCTACATTGCTAAAATGGTTACACTACCCAAAGCAATCTGCAGTTTTAATGAAATCCCTGTCAAATTACCCACGACGGTTTTCACAGAATAAGAACAAAGAATCCTAAAATGTATATGGAACCACAAAAGACCCAGAATTGCCAGTTCAGTCCTGAGGAAAAAGAACAAACATGGAGCCCTAACCCTGCTAGACTTCAGACAATACTACAAAGCAAAGTAATCAGAACAGCATGGTATTAGCACACAAAAAAAGAGGGTTTCTGTTTGTTTTCTCATTTCTTACATACAAACACACACACACACACACACACACACACGAATATTACTCAGGCATAGAAAGACTTGTAGCAACATGGATTTGTAAATTTGTATTAACTTATTTACAAAACAGAAACAGACTCATAGACATAAAAAACAATTTTATGGTTTCCAAAGGAGAAAGGGGGAGGGATAAATTAGGAGTTTGGAATAAAAGATACACACCACTATATATAAAATAAACTACCAGAACTTACTGTAATAGCACAGGGAACTATAGTCAATACCTTATAATAACCTATAAAGGAAAATAATCTGAAAAAGAACTCTGCTGTACACCTGAAGTTAACACAATACTGTAATACAACACTTCAATAAAAATTTTTAAAATATCTGTTATTTTCAAATAAAGGGAATGTTGAATATTTATTAAACTTATCTGGTTTATTGGGGTATAGAGCTTTTATAGATAATGCCTCCATGCCCTTCTTTTTATATCCTTTGTAATTTGACCTTGTAGCTTCTCCAAAGTGTCTGCCATCTGCTTTCTCTTGAACTGAAAAATTCATAACAGTTTTTAAGATTCATTCTCTCTAATGACCCATGAATAATCCAGGAAACAAACAAATCAAAAAAAGAAAAAGAAAAAATGTACCTTTCCGGAGTTCCCATTGTGGCTCAGTGGTTAACGAACCGTATTAGTATCCATGAAGATGTGGGTTCGATACCTGGACTCACTTAGTGGGTTAACTATCCAGCATTGCCATGGGTCATGGTGCAGGTTGCAGACTCAGCTCAGATCCCAGGTTGCTATAGCTAGCTCCAATTTAACCCCTAACTTGGGTACCTCCATGTCACAGGTGCTGCCCTAAAAGGACAAAGGACAAAAACATATATACATATATACATATATATATATATATATATACACACATATATATATATATATATACATATATATATATATATACCTTCCGAATCATTATGGCTCCTGGCTATATTTAAAATATGTTAATTTAAGATATGTTGAACAGAAAATGACTCTTCAGCAAAAAGATCAGTCATTGAAGCAGAGAGAGACACTGCATAAAAGTATGACTTATAAAGCCTTTCACTGCTCAGTCAGCAAAATTGAATCAAATAGGTTTTAATGCTTAACTTTTATGCTATAGTTGATATGTAACTATAAATAATTCTATATGAATTTACTAATTATTATTTTGGAATCTATGGTATAAAAGCACTTTGGGGATAAAAATTTGCTTCTAATAATCTTTGAAGGACAAAACACCATTTTTTATATAAGTGGAATAAAGTTAGGTATCAGCTGCTTTATGAAAATTACCATGTTATAAAAGCATGAAAGTTATAGAAAGTGACTTATAAAAGCAATGGTAAATCAGGAAGTACAATTCCACTTTATGTAAGTTGAACAAAATCATTCAGAAAAAGTCTCATTAAAATGAACATATATATTTCAAATTTCATAAAAAACTCAATCTAAGATATTTGGAATATGTACATTACACCCCTATCCTGGGAACTTCCATACGCCACAGGTGAGGCCCCCCAAAAAAAACAAAAAGGGTGGTGTCTCCTCCTGGCTAAGGATAACTTACAAGTTAATAAATTGCATAAAAATAAATAAAACAAGTACTAGACTTTCTGATGAAATAAAAAAAAAAAACAGGTAAAGCGAGTAAGCAAGAACAGTGGAGTTTCATAGCTGTAGTGGCTCCAGGTAATGCTCATCTAGGTAACAATCCAGGCAATAATTTATTAGAGATGAAACAAGAAGAGCAAGGAATTATGAAAAGTTTCAATTGGGACTTTCTCATGGATAACAGTGATTAATAAGTTGTGTCTGACTTCTAAGGATTAAATAAAATCATAAAGTTACTCATATATTTCATATACTAGACCTTCGGTTTAACTTTAGAGATTTGTGCAATTTCACAATCTTTATGAAAGATCACACAAGACTGAAAAACTGAAATCGGATATGACATCTTTTTTTCCCTTTGAAGTTGAAATATATTCCTGATGAGGGCATTTCCATAATTAAAATTTTACATATGTAAATGAGTTTCTTTTAAACACAGAAGTAGTATTACTTTACTTCTATACTTGCATTAAAAATGCAATTTATTTAATAAAAGTGCAACAATGAATTTAAGGTCTGGTTTTTAATGATATGAAAACATCACTGGTAATAATTACTATACACACTAATAATTAGAAGGATAACTTCAAATTTGTCATAAAATACAATTATATTCATAATATGCATATGTGAAATTTATATTTTGTACATAATTAGTTTTATATCAAATATGTGAGATACATCTAATAATATATTGCACCTTAGAAAGTCAGAAAGGAAATATTTTGGATTTTAAGGGAAGTGGTCTGTTTAGAAATTTTTGAAAACGCTTCTCTCGAGAGTCACCCAATATTTGCATTAATTTTGGTTTCATTTATTACGAAATTCTTTTTTCAATGAATTAGCAAGACTTACATACATTACTAACTCTTCTTGCTACATTGCAAAACAAGTTTTCCTTAAGAATAAAAAAATATTTTTGAATGTACTAAAAATGGCAAATTAACCACATGAGGCATTCTCAGATACCTAGGAGAATTTCTCTTTGAAGCAAACTTAAATTTAAGCATCAATCCAATCTATAATAGAAACTTCAGCCAATATTTAAAAACATTAATCCATACTGTGCTATTCATATGTCAAAGTTTCAGGCTTTTAAAAGGTGCTACTGAGATACAGCATGCTTTTGTAAGAAAGCCCTGGTTATATGCATAACAAGTAATTATATCAAAAGGTACACTGCAGCAAGTATTAGACATCAATTCTCAACCTGAATTTTCAACATACACATAAACATTGAGCTTCAAAACTCATTTTCCTCAAAGGGGGAAACTGGCCAGCTGGATCCTTAAAATCCCTCTGGCTCTTATCATTTCACGATTATCCTACTTAATTTTCTAGAGGAGGCAACTATGATGGGAGAATGGATAAGGAAAATGTAGCATATACATACAAAAATATTATCCCATCTTAGAAAAGAAAGAAATCCTGCTGTATCTGACAACATGGATAAACCCTGAAGACATTAGGTTAAGTGAAATAAGCTACCCACGAAGGACAAATACTACGTGATGCCACTTATACTAGGTATCTGGTATAGTTAGACTCATAGAAACAGAGTATAATGGTATTTGCCAGCAGATGAGGGAAAGGGAAAATGGGAGTTGCTATTCACTGTGTTTAAAGTTTTGGCTATGCAAGATGTATAAGTTCAAGAGATCCACTGTACAACATTGTCCACATAGTTAACAACACTGTATTACTGTATTGTACCCTTAAAATTTCATCAATAAGGTAGATCTCATGTTAAATGTTGTAAAAAAAAATTCCAAATTATAGAATCTTAATATATAATCAAATAACTTTACCACTACAGATAAGCAATAATATTCAGAATCATAGCTTTATTGCATGTTTTAATATAATAACCGTATAGAAGTTAGATAAAAAAGAGCACCTGTTTGATAGGATTTGTATCTGTAAGATTTATTTTACAGAATGAAGATTATATCCAGTTATCTATAATTAAATTATTTAGCTAGACAATTGCTGATTCATTGGCGCAATCTTTGTGCTATCCATAACACAAATTTATACTATATATATATGTGTATGTATTATAAAATTAGCATAATTAAGTTTTTTGGGGGGTCTTTTTGCCTTTAACTAGAGCCGCACCTGCAGCATATGGAGGTTCCCAGGCTAAGGGTCTAACAGGAGCTGTAGCCCCTGGCCTTCGCCACAACCACAGCAATGCGGGATCCGAGCCGCGTCTGCACCCTACACTACAGCTCACAGCAACGCCAGATCCTTAACCCACTGAGCAAGGCCAGGGATCGAACCCGCAACCTCATGGTTCTTAGTCGGATTTGTTAACCAACGAGCCACAAAGGGAACTCCTAGCATAATTAATTTGATACATCATGTTAATTTGACCTTCAGCTTTTTGAATAGTAAGAAATATTTCAGCTCTTGCAAGAAGGCCTATAGGACAATTATATGACAATGTTACAATATTGATAAGACCAAACATATTCCTTTGTTATAGCAATGCACTGGAATCATCTAGTTTGCAGACAATGATTTCATTCCTATACAATGTAATTCAATAATCTGTATGGGAGCTCAGAAATCTGAACTTTAATAAATACTACAGAAAATTTTGATGTAGATATTACAAAAACTCCAAGTAATAAGTACTGCTAAATTTGGATTGTTAGTGTATATGCAATATATATTTCATATATATGAAAGATGCACACTGGTATATGTAGGTATATCTGTACCTATGTATGTGTACATAACATATATACACATACACACCTCATACAGCTACATATCTGCATCAGCATATATCAGTATTGACATACACATAATTATATTATATGTAAAACACTAGTGGGTACATAATTCCTCTGGAGAGACTGCATCAGTAAAAACTGTGTGATCCTTTTTAGTTATTTCCTAATAGTTCTCGTTTTCTTTTGTAATAATATGATTTTAGCTGAGCAAAGGTCACCTAGAATAAGAGCTACATTTCCCTGTATCCTTACAATTAAGTGGCCATGTAAGAAATATTTGGACAATAAGTATAAGCAGAAGTAGTAAAAAATGCTATACAAAATATAAGGTAGCATTCAGAAACCTTAAGAGACAGCTGATGGGTATCTTTTAGCCCTTCCTTTCTCCTTTCCTTCTTCCTACTGTTTTCATACTTCCTACTGTCTAGACTTCTACTGTCTAGACTGTTCAAATATTATATGATCTTTGGAATGAAGGCCACCTACAAATAGAGCAGTGGTATAGAAGGACTTTCAGTGTAAGATACCAGTGACTTCCAAAACTGTCTTGTACATCTGTGTCCATATTTGACATTTTAAAAAAACTTGTATCTCATTCAATCCTGTTGGGATTTTTTAAGTTTTAGGGCTGAACCCAACCCAAAGTAATGCATACAGCTTCAGTCAAATCAAGTAAAATCATTGAGAAAAAGAGGTTAAGAAAAGATGGCCAGCTGATATTATAAAGGCCAAAAATAATTTCTTCATCAGAAATGTATACCTAATATCTAAGGCATGCAATGTACAGTTCTAAATATTATGTATAACCTGAGATCCAACCTCTGGTTAAAATTCTGTTATTTTAGTAATAATACATATACAAATAGAAACAAAGTAAGACAACCAACAATCATTAATAACAGAAAAACTGCAGTCTTAAATTAATTGAAAACATGGAAATTTGTGCAGTAGAGTGAGTGGAAATAAAAAAAAAAAAAACAGATAAAGGTTAGGCATTTGCCAGAACACACAGAAAAGATAAATAAAAAAATCTCCACTCAAAAATTATTTTGAAAAGATATAGTCAGTGAGTAATAAGGTAGAAAATACAATTTCACAGTTACAAAGGAGATGGATGTGGATGTTCCTGAAAAGAGAAAATGATCATTCAAATACTGCAAATAAATCAAGTACAATAAATATTAATGTAAGAATATCATTGGTTATTTTGCAAAAGGCAGTTCTAAAGAAATGATGGGACAAACCAAGTTACATCTAGTTAAAGAGTGATTGATCGGGGAGCAAGAATTGATGGTGTAGAAAAGAATTAAGAAAATTACAGATTGTGAGAAAGGGCAAGATCTAGTGCACAAGTAGAGGAACTAGCTTTAGATGGGAGTTAGCCTACAATGGAAAAATTTATCAGCTCAAATCTAAATATTTAGGCTTATCTTAACTAAATATGAATAAATAATTTAAACATAAAATGTTCTATGTACTATCTTGTCTTTCCTATTTTAATAAAATTAATTTAAACAGGTTTCTCTATGTTTTATGGTATGAATATGTTTTTACTAATATTCTGATGTTGATAACCATGTTAATTCTTTGACTTTATCCAAAATTTCACTCTTTTTTTTTTTTTGTCTTTTTGCCTTTTCTATGGCTGCACTTGCTGCATATGGAGGTTCCCAGGCTAGGGGTCTAATCGGAGCTGTAGCTGCCAACCTACACCACAGCTCACAGCAACGCCGGATCCTTAACCCACTGAGCAAGGCCAGGGATCGAACCCACAATCTCATGGTTCCTAGTTGGATTCGTTAACCACTGAGCCATGATGGGAACTCCCAAAATTTCATTCTTTATGACTTCCAAAATCTTCTTTCCATCTCATTCTATCTGTCATAATTATGTTATACATTTCCAACTTCTAAGGGGGGACATGTTCTGTGGAAATTTTGCTTAAACCTCAACTCTACATCTTATAAAATGAACTCTTTTCCCTTCTGGCTCAAATATGTTAGTGTATCTTCCTGATCTATTATTGTTCATATCATATAACTATAAACCAACCTTTAAAAGTACAAATATTATACAATTCTTTATTACTGTGATATTCAATCACTCATTCCTCTTGGTTCTAGACTTGATAACAAGCTTTTGCTCTTTTATTTCTATATGAAGTGATTCCAAATTGATTAAACTCCTTATAATATCTGGCAGAGAGTAGACCCTCACATGACTTTTTAATCTTCATTTTCATGGTTTGCCTCACCCATCAGCAAACAGACTGCCTAAAGTCCTCAAAGGCACACAGTTGCCACTGATCATACCCAGAAAAAAAGCTCCACTTTCAAGGGAACAAGCCTTAGCTCCATCTACCAGTGGGCAGGCAGTCTCTCCAATCAGGAAGCCTGCAACGAGCCCCTCTATCAACTTCACCCACAAGAGGCAGACACTAGAAGCAAGAGAGGATACAACCCTCTTGCCTACAAAAAGGAGACCAGATGAAAAGCTATGCAAAATGAAAAGTCAGATGAATATAAGCCATATGAGGAAACTATACAAAACCCCAGAAAAACAACAAAATGAACATGAGATTAGCAGCCTCCATGAAAAAGACTTTAGAATAATGATAGTAAAGGTGATCTACAATAATGGAAAAAAGAAAAAAAAACACTGGAGGCAAAAATTTGTAAGTTAGAAGAAAAACTGAACAAAGAATTAGAAGATTTAAAGATTAAACCAGCAGAAATCCAAACTTCAATAACCAAAATAAAAAATTCTCTAGAAGGAACCCATAGCAGATTACTGGATGCAGAAGAACAATTAAGTGAGGTGGAAGACAGACTCGTGTAAATCACTGATGTGGAAAAGAATAAAGAAAAAAGAATGAAAATAAATGAGGAGGGCCTAAGAGATCTCTGGGACAACCTTAAACACACCAACATTCGTATTATAGGGGTGCCAGAAGAAGATAGAAAGAAAGGGGCAGAGAAAATATCTGAAGAGATAATAGCCAAAAACTTGCCTAAAAGAGGAAAGGAATCTTACAAAATGCTGAAGAAAGAAATCAAAGATGACACAAACAGATGGAAAGATATACCACACTCTTGTATTGGTGGAAACAATATTGTCAAAATGACTATATTCCCCAAAGCAATCTAGAGTCAATGCAGTCCGTATTAAATTAGCAATGACATTTTTCACAGAAACAGAACAAAATACTTAAAATTGGCTTGGAAACACTAAAGACCTTGGATAACCAAATCAATCCTGAGAAAGAAAAATGGAACTGGAGGAATCAGGCTCCCTGGTTTCAGACTATACTACAAAGCTACAGTCATCAAAACAATATGGTACCGACATAAAACCAGAAATATAAATCAGAGGAACAGGACAGAAAGCCCAGAAATGAACCCAAGGACCTATGGTCAATTAATCAGTGACAAAGGTGGCAAGAATATACAATGGAGAAGAGACAGTCTCTTCAGTAAGTTGTGCTGGGAAAAGTGGACAGTTACATGCAAAAGAACGAAATTAGACATTTTCTAACATCATACACAAAAATAAACTCAAAATGGATTAAGGACCTAAATGAAAGACCCAACAATATAAAACTCTATGGGGAAAACATAGGCCGAACACTTTCTGAAATAAATTGCAGCAGTATCTTAGATCTACCACCTAATGACAATAAAAAAAAAAATAAACAAATGGGACCTAATTAAACTTAGAAGTTTTTACACAGTAAAGAAAACCATAAGCAAAACAAAAATACAAACCACAGAATGGGAGAAAATCTTTGCAAATGAAGCAACTGACAAGGGATTAAACTCCAAAATATATGAACACCTATTGCAACTCAATATCAAAAAAAAAACAACAACCCAATCAAAAAATGGGCAGAAGATCTGAACAGACATTTCTCAAAGACATATGGATGGCCACAAAACACATGAAAAGATGTTCTACATCACTAATTATTGGATAGATGCAAATCAGAACTACTATGAGTTATGGCCTTATACCAGCCAAAATGGCCATCATTAAAAAGTCTACAATTAAATGCTGGAGAGGGTGTGGTCTTACACTGTTGGTGGGAATGTATATTGGTGCAACCACTATGGAAAACAATATGGAGTCCCCTCAAAAAACTAAACATAGAACTACCATACCATCCAGCAATCCCACTCCTGGACATCTATCCTGAGAAAACCATAATTCAAAAAGATATATGCACCACGATGTTCAATGCAGGGCTATTTACAATAGCCAAGACATGGAAGTAACAGAAATGTGAATCGACAGAGGAACAGATAAAGATGTGGTACATACGTACAATGGAATATTACTCAACCTTAAAAAAGAATGAAATAATGCCATTTGCAGCAGCATGGAAAGACCTAGAACCTATCATACTAAGTGAAGTTAGACAGTGAAAGACAAATATCATGTGATATCACCTATATGTGGAATCTTTTAAAAAAATATACAAACAAACTTATTTGCGGGATAGAAACAGATTCACAGACTGAAAAACTTATAGTTACCAAAGGGGAAAGGCTGAGAGCAGGAGGGTGGACTGTGGGTTTGGGACTGGCATATGCACATTAAGGTACATGGAACAATTGGCCAATGGGGACCTGTTATATAGCACAGAGAACTCTACCCAATATTCTGTAATAATCTATGTGGGAAAAGAATCAGAGAGAATGGATATGTGTATATGTATAACTGGGTCACTTTGTTGCACAGCAGAAATTTTCACATCCTCGTAAATTAACTATACTTTAATAAAACAAAAAAATATATATCACTTCCCCTGCTTGACTTCTAAATTTAGGCCTTTATCCCACACCTTTAATTCCGCACTGACTTGTACAGCCAACTGTTCCTTGAAATCTTCATCAGAATGTTTATTAGCAGAGTTCCCGTCATGGCGCAGAGGAAACAAATCCAACTAGGAACCATGAGGTTGAGTGTTCCATCCCTGGCCTTGCTCAGTGTGTTAAGGAACTAGTGTTGCTGTGGACTGTGGTGTAGGTCACAGATGCAGCTCGGATCTGGCATTGCTGTGGTTGTGGTGTAGGCTGTTGCTGTGGTGTAGGCTGGTAGCTACTATTGGACCCCTGGCCTGGGGACCTCCATATGCTGCGAGTGCAGCCCTAAATAGACAAAAGACTAAAAAAAAAAAAAAAAAAAAGGAAAAAAGAAAAAGGAATGTTTATTAGCCATCTCAAACTGAACATGTCAAAAATTAAGCTCGGGATCATCTCCCCAGAAATGTTTCATCAACAGCCTTCTCAATGTTAATTAATGGATATTTCATCCCCTCAGTTTTTCAGGCCAAAAGTCAAAGAAAAAGCCCCTTCTTTTTCTTGAAATTTATATCTCATCACTTAGGAAATTCTCTTAAATAATCTTGAAAACCTAACAATTTCGTATCACCTCCACTGTTATTTTCATATTCTTACCTAGATTACTGCAAATTATAATATCTTACCTAGATTACTGCAAATAATGTTTTTCTACCTTTCCTTCCTACAGTTTCTTCCACAGAGTGATTATTTTAAAAATAAATCCAATAATTACTGGGCTCAATTACAGGTCTTCATTGGGGCTCTATTAATTTCACCTGAAAGTCAAATACAGGTCTCTATCTGGGCTCTATTAATTCTCTTTAGTTTCAACTACTTTCACCCATGGCAATAACTATGTAGTCACAATGACCCTGGCTGTTCTTTTAACACAATGAGGCACACTTACGATTATGTATTTTGCTCTGGATGTCATTTCTACCTGGAATACTCACCGTTTAGTGAACTACATTAATTCTGTCAAGACTTTGCTCAAATCTCAGCTTATCAATTAAGTAACCTACACTCCTGTCACCCCACTACTACTCTCCTGACCTCTCTTAGGCTACTCCACCTGTTCTTCCCTACCACTCTCCAAACAGAGTGTGTTATGACTTTATTTATACTGACTGTCTTCATAGTCTTTTCCCCCTGATAGTTCTGCAGGAGCAATTCTCTCTGCCACTTTGGTCAATGATGCTCTGAGAATAATATCTGCCATGTAGTAGGTGTCTAATCAGCAACTGTTGAGTGAACACTGGATAAATAGAATTATAGTAAGAATCTAAACAGATTTAGGTTTGGAAACAACTTTTAAAGAATATCTAATCCAACTTGGCTCCAAGGCTTTGTAAATAAGGCAATACATAGCTATATTCCACCTCATTTTTCCTGTCATAGCACCAAAGCAGATAATGCCAAACAATAATAGAGCTGAAAGAAGCCTTGGATGTTGCACATAAGAACCTGAAGTCTAGGGAGGTGCTATAACTTACACAGTTTCATCTATCAGTAAGGAGTCAAAGCTTAGACTAGAACTCACGGTTCTTTATGCTTTGCCATTTTTTCATTTCATGGCAGCTGAATCAGCTAATATTCACCAGGCCTCATAAACTTTTTTCATCCAGTAATGACTGAGTAGATCTACTATGTTCCTGTTGGAGCATGCAATAGTGCTGGTGTTTGTTTAGTACACAAAAACTTAATGACTTAGCACATATAGCTTTCAAAAGAGGCACTGTCTAACAATATTTCCTATGCCACACAATTATTGGACTGACTTAGTCTCTGTTGCCAAAGCCAAAGGCAGGCTACAGTAAACCTTATCACACTGCCTAAACTTCCAGTACAAAACTACAATGCATAGCAGCCAGTGGCAAGTTCCCAGTTACTCAATGAAGAACTTGAAGTCAAGAAATCATGTGTAATTCTATTTATTTATTTATTTATTTATTTTTGCCTTTTGTCATTTTATGGCCGCGGGTTTATGGCCGCACCCGGGGCATGTGGAGGTTCCCAGGCTAGGGGTCTAATCGGAGCTGTGGCCACCGGCCTTCGCCGCAGCCACAGCAACGCAGGATCCGAACCGCGTCTGCAACCTACACCACAGCTCACGGCAACGCCGGATCGTTAACCCACTGAGCAAGGGCAGGGATCGAACCCGCAACCTCATGGTTCCTAGTCAGATTCGTTAACCACTGCGCCACGATGGGAACTCCAAGAAATCATGTGTAATTTTAATAAGAAGAATATGAATATGTCCCCTACTCTCATTCCTCTTTTCAATTACATTATGGACTAAAAATATTATACGAACAATGAATATTCGTAAGAATCAATATAATGCCACCTAAAATAGGATGTCTCATTTTGATGATAATGTCTTTAAAAAAGATATGAGAACTTTAAAGGGACTAGAGGGCCAAGGTTAGATTTAAAGTTTTATTTTAATTATTCACAGATCCTTTTGTGCATCAATTCTGTAACTAAAACAATTAAAAGGTTATTTTCTGTTATTTAAGTGACCACATATAATGTTATTAATTACTATACTGTAAATTTTTTAATTGGAATTTATAGAAATATAGTTTTAGCATTTGCATCATTTTCTTGAAAAGTACAAAATGACCTTGCTGGTGTTTGTATTTTATAATCATAATTTTAAGAAGTCTTTCTAAACATTCACTGTAATACCAGTTTAAAATGATGGTAAAACAATGTCTTAGTTGCTATATTCTTCCTGAGGAAGAAAGAGATAAGTAAAGTGGCCCAATGTCATTTAAGGGGAAAATGGAAAGAAGAGCAATTTCTAGATCTGATATTATTATTGCATAAGCTTCATTGTTCTATTAACTCAGAAACATATAAATAGGTGTTCATATAGATGAGAAATAAATTATTACTAAAAATACTTAAACTCAAAAGCGATTTTAACTTTATGAATAGGTGTATTATGATCCCTAGAGTAAATGTGTTAGATTTGATTCCTAGAGCTCAGTGGTAACAAAGGAACAGGTGCCAAGATTTCTAATTTCCTTCAAATTGTAAAATGTGTTGCAATTTTTAAAATTTCCATTTTTAATGGGATTGCTTATATATCCAAAAATAAAATTATTGAAAAAATTCATGGCATTATTATCTGCTTTCTCATGACTCAAATATGTAACACTGTAGAAGTAGTAATTTCTGAAACAAAAGCTTTTTAATTTTGTAACATTTTTAAATCAGGATTCTGCTGTGTTTCATTGCACCCAGGCATGAAATTATCAGGGGAAGAGTTAAAGTTATATAGCCCTGTGTAAAATGGGCCTGACACAAACTATTGAAAAAATAAAGTAGCTAAATCTAAGTGTTCTATTTTGTGTCATCTAAAAAGGTATGTATTAAACTGATAAGAAAAACACCTGGTATTTTTGCTGAACTCCAGACAACTAAGAAAGCATTATGTAAAAAAAATAAATAAATAAAAATTACCTTGTATCCTTGTAGCAGAAATCTACAATGTTGTGTTACTCTTTCTTCTTCATTTTTCTCTTGCTTATGTGATAGCTTATTCCCTTAGATTTCCTCCTGTCTCTCTATCTCAGTTTCCTTTGCTGGATCATTCTCCTAAGCCTGGGCCTTATACGCCGCTGATGCTCCAGCTCAATCTTTGTGCTCTGTTGTCTTTTCATTCTTTCATGTCTCTGTCTAGCCAATATTATTTTTGCCTTTTGGTTCAATTACCTTCAGTAACAGCTACATACTAGTTATGTTTCTATTCAGAGCTCCTGAATCACATAGATAGATACTGTTGTCTCTTAGATGTTTTAACATCATCTCTTAGATGTTTCAATAGAATCTGCTTAGATGTTTCAATAGCATCTCTCAGAGTCTTCAAACCAAATATATCTAAAACAACGCTCACTAACCATTGCATTCCCATTTCAAGCCTGACCTGCCTTCAACATTTTCCAACCCAGTGAGTATCTCTCCTGCTGTTACTAATTCATGCAAGTCAGGAAATGATGTTATACTTGAATACCACCTTTATTATTCCTCAATTCATTACAGAAGTCTTTATGATTATACCTTCTAAACATCTCTCAACTCATTCTACTTCTTTATCTCCATCAATACCATCCTAATCTAAGGTACCATAATTTTTTTCTTGGATTACAGCAATCACATCTTAAGAGGTTAAGATCTTCGTAGAGCAAATTGAGCCCGACTTGAAATCAATCTTTATACTTCAGTAAGAATGATCATTTGAAAGTGTGAAATTCTTTATACAATTATTTTTGATAAAAATCATTTAATATATCTCCACTATCCTTATCAAATATTTTAAATGGCTTAAAAGGACCTTTTAGGAGTTCCTTCATGGCTCAGTGTGTTAAGGATCCAGCATTGTCACTGCTGTGGCTCTAGTTACAGCTGTGGCTTGGGTTTAATCCCTGGTCTGGGACCTTCTGCATGCCACAGTAATGGCCAAAGGGAAAAGACTTTTTATATTTTTTGTTTAGTTTTGTTTTGGCCATGCCCGTTGCATGCAGAAGTTCTCAGGGAAGGGATCAAACCCAAACCACAGCAGGTACAGCAACGAATCCTTAATCACTAGGCCACCAGGGAACTCCTAAAAGGCCATTTTAGTCCAACATTTATCTATGTCTTCATTCCATTAATCTGACCATTCTTCACTCAATTACTGATTTTATTTTACACAATGATATCAGTGCATTCACACTTTAAAAATGGCATAAAGAAACACTTTCTTCTAAGAAATATTATGTCTTAAAAGTATGTTCTGAAAACTCTGTAGTTTTCATGGGACTATTTCTTGAGTGTCTAAAGAAACAGACCATATTCATCCATCCAGATTGTAGTGTCTAATTTCTGTCTTCAGATAAGAGGGTACATAAAATATCTATTTACAAAAACAAATTACAAATATCTATCTACAAGGCAAATTACTTCCAAGACTGTTTAATTAATTTGAGAGGAGCCACCAAGTAGGAACTGGCACATTACAGAATGCAACTGTAGCAACAACTGCTTTTTCCTTACACCAATTTTGATAAAATCACATTACTTTTCATTGATTGATAAAGAAATATTGACGGAAAGCTTCATCTTTCAAAATTCTATTCTATATATCAGTATCCCATCTCCAAAAATATTATTCAGTTCTGGCAGTTGCCCATTAAATTTCCCTTTAAGTTCTTTTAAATATCAAAAGCTTTAAAGGCCCATATAAAGTCATTCTCTTTATGTGTTCCCAGTTTGCCTCAAGCAATGATATCAATGTTATTTTAATAGAAACTATCTACTTACCATATTGTAGGTGGCTCAGAACCTTCTATTTCTAAGTAATCATATTTTTCTTCCATTTGGAAATCAGTAAATATGAGTGAAATTGTGTCTCCAGGCTCTGCTACAATGGTCCAAGTGCAATCAGCATTATTATGGTACTCATTGGGAAAACTAGGGCTTGATATTATGCCACTAGATCCTCTCATTGTTCCTCCACATGCATCTTCAGCTGTTGAAAACAAAGACGAGATGTTCAGATATGAGTCATTAAGAGAACTTGATTAAATCAACTCAATATTATTGGATAAAAATAACAGGACAAATGTGATATCAAGTGCATATTACACTAACAGAGATTAAATAAAATGAGAATTCCATGGAAAAAATTAAACACACATACAAATATAAATGCTATTTTGATAATTTTATAACCATTGGTTAAAACAGCAATTAAAGTAAGTTAATATCTATACTCCAATTAAATCTCAGGATAATAGAATCAAGATTTTCTTTTCATTAACTAGTTGATTAAGTAGTAAAACAAAAGAAACAGCAGTCTTAAGGTCTACCATGTTAATTAGTTTGTGAGTATTCATGGTAGTGAGACAGAATACTAACTCAGGTAGTTAGTATAGAAGCATGGGATTTGATACATTCTGTGATATGGCTATTGATTACCATTTATGGCTTAAAGGCTCCAGTGAGTAACATATCCATGGGGCTTGTTTATTATAGGAAATGCACATTCCTCACAGGCTTTGTTTACTATAGGAAATGCAAATCTCTAGCCCACTCCTCAACTGATAGAAAAAGAATTAGAGGAATGGTTACTTAATCTAAGGAAAGAAAAGGACAAAGAAACCATAAAATTTAGGGAACATTTCCAAACCTAAAATTCCTACTGGACAAGGACTGATATAAGTAACTGAGTAAGGCCAATGGGAGAAAACCACATCTTTCTGGACACCACATTGGTATCACTGCCCACCTTTAAAAGGTAAAAATCCCTATAGGACAATAAAGAAGAGGGCTCTTCTCTCCCCTCCCAGCAGCCCTGGGAACTATTTGTTTCTCTTTAATAGAGACTTTGCTTGCTTGCTGCCTGTGTGTTCACGGAGTTCATTCTTTGACTGCCATGAACAAGAACCCAGATTCCAGTATCAGTAGGGCTGAACTTTGTTTTCATTTCCTTAATGGAGGTATGTACCAAGTAAATGAATTAAGAGAGAATATAATATAGCTTCTTAATTGGCATGTTTCAAAAGTTACCGAAAATGCTCGTGGAAATGCAATTTAAGAAAAAATACATCACATGACAGGAAACCTTAAAGAGAAAAATGTAGTAACTTCAATAATATACTTAGTAACGTATCTCTGTAACATATTTCCTATGACTGCATCACACAATGTGTAAATATATTTTGCTAGGTATTTGTATCATATATGTATACACAATATTATAAATGCAATGACATTAATGCTAGGTCAGCAGAAACTATCTAGTTATCATATTATAGGTGGCTTAGAACCTTCTAAGTAATCAAACTTTTTTTCCATTTAGAAAGTTCCTACTAACTTTACATTTGGGGAGATTGGATTAAGATGGCGGAATAGAAGGACTGGAGCTCAACTTCTCTCCCAAATAACAGCAAAACTACAACCAAATACCGAGCAACCTTCAACGAAATGGACTGTAAACTCCCAAAAAAGATACTCTGCTCCAGAAGATAAAGCGGAGACCACATCAAAAGGTAGGAGGGGCGATTACGCGATAGAAGCAACCCCATACCTCCTGGGTGGGAAGCCCCACAGACTGGAAAGTAACTGCAGCACAGAGACTCAGCTACAGGACTGAGAGTTCTGAGCCTCACGCCAAATCCCCACGCCTGGGGATCAGGCACAGGGAGAAAGAGCCCCCGGAGCATCTGGCATTGAAGGCCAGCAGGGCCTGTCTGCAGGAGCTCCACAGGACTGAGGGTAACAGAGACCCCATTCTTGAAAGGCACACACAGACTTTCACGTGCACTGGGTCCCAGGGCAAAGCAGTCTCCATAGGAATCCAGGTGGAACTTGACTACAATTCCTGGAGGATCTCCTGAGAAAACAGGGGTGACTGTGCCTTGTGTGGGGGAAGGGCATTGGAGGTGAAGTTCTCGGGGACATTCAGCAGCCTGCATTTCTCTGGAGGTGGCCATTTCTGGGAAAATCTGGTCCCTTCCACCCCAGGCCAAACAACAATTCAGGTGGGATCTCAGCCCCACCCATCAGTAAACAGGCTGCCTAAAGACCCCTCAGGCACACAGCCAGCCTCTAATCTCATCCAGAGACAAAGCCCCATCCAATAGAGGGAAAGGAATCAACCACACCTACCAGTAAGCAGGCATCACCCCCTCCCATTGGAAGCCTACAGCAAGCCCCCTCCATACCAACTTTAGCCACAGGGGAGGCAAACACCTGAACTAAGAGAGGCTATGACTCTATTGTGGACACAAAGGTCACCACACCAAAAACCTAACTTTGCATTTGGATCTATGGTTCTCATTTTCCAAATAGGGTTCACAGAATCCCCATGAATCTACTTTCATTCAAGGTTGTATACTAACAAGGGGTTACATGAGCATCTGTGTTTAGTGTTAAAATATAAGATAAAGGTCCTTGTTTTAGAGAGAAATTGAAGCTATAAAATTTGCCATGTCATAACAATGTTTAGGCCAGTCAATAGGTTACTACTTTATTTGTGCAATAAATTTTCTCAAGATTTATCTTGTTGCCTTGAGCCACTCAGGGAATTAATTCAATTCAAATCAAATATCTGAGGAAATAGTTGGCTCTATAATGACCAATTATTATTTCATGTAATAGCTAACATTCTGTAACTTTAACAAATAGAGATTTCCAGCATCCTATTTAATGCCATAACGGGCAGGGAATGGCAACATGCTTTGGAACTGGGGACAATTTTTTTACTATATTGTATGCATCAAATACATTAGCTTCTTTCTTTCCACTCTTTATCTACCTAACTCCATACTCCTAAATTGAAAGTACAACTTACATTGCCCTTAAAAGATACTTAATTTTCATCACACAATTATAAGTATGGTATTTATTTTCATTACATGCCCTCTCTAATTTTTTGAGTAATTAGAATGAATTAATGGTCCTGTCTAGACTATGAGATATATTACAACAATTTTCTTGCCAGAACACACAGTGCCTTCCCTCAGCACCTTAACTTTAACCTCTAGTGAACATGTGCTGTTGCCCTCCCCCCAACACCCAACTGAGAAACAAAACCTAAGGCAACTGAAACTTAACGCTCCCTTCTCGCTTCTGTAACATCACTTGCTTTCTAAATATCAGTTGTGACAGTGTTTCGCAACAAAGGGTCAATAAAACTGGCCAAGACATAACAGGCTGACATTTAGGAAATTTTCCATCCCCCCCAGGTCTGCAACTTTCAAAAGTCCCGTGCGCGCCAATTATAGCCAGTCACTAACCGCCACATCTGCTTCTGTAAACCTGCTTGCTTGCTGAATATCGATCCCGTGATCCCAGGCCAATCATATAGCAGACGGTGTCCCAATTCAAATATCAGCCAATCGGCATCCCTCTCCTTTGAAAACCTCCCCTAAGCCCCGGACTTGTTTGTGTGTGCCCATAAAAACCCTGTACTCGTTGCAGTCGGGACCTCTTTGTGTCACCCATAACGAGTGCGCAGGGGTCCAGGTTCGAACCTGCAATAAAGGACCCTTGCCGTTTTGGCGTTGACTTTTGACTCTGGTGTGCTCGTTGCAAGGGGGTCTCGCGACCGCGGGCATTACACAACCAAAATTACTTCTACTCTTTGTCTTCTCAGTACCAACAGCAAGGCTGAATACTGCTTCAAAAATAAATGTTACACTATTATATATTTATAGTGTAATTGGTACACAACATATTCAAACAAGATCTGTGAGCTATTTATTTCTCCAGATAAAATCGCAGGCAGAAACATTTCAGTTCACACTCAGATTAAGGAAAAAATTCTCCATTTTTAAATTCAAAAGTATCAATTCACCAATTAATATATCTAGTCCAGGATACTCACAATAAAAATTGACCTAATTTTAATTAAGGTTCTTTTGCTGCCCTGAGCTTGGGCTTGTGGCAGATGGGAAGAGGTGAGTCAGTAAAATGGGCTTTTCCTCCCTGTTTTCCTTCCTAGAATTTCTTTTCATCCTCCCCTCCCCACTTATTTGTCTATGATTGACCCTAGATTTAGAAGTAGAAGAGATCAGGGAACATGAATCTCATCTGCCTGGCAATGATCTGCCTGCCAAACCCCTGGTTTCCAACGGCTTTGGCAGATGATTAAAGAAAAATGGTTCTTTTTGCTCATGAGCCTTTTTGAGGCAGAATATTAACTCAGGTAGTCAGTGTAGGAGAATGGGCTTTGATGCATTCTTTTGATATGGCTATTGATTAACATTTGTGGCTGAAGGGCTCCAGGGAGTAACACCTCCACAGGCCCTGTTTTATTATAGGAAATGCATATTCCCCACAGACTTTGTTTACCATAGGAAATGCAAATCTCTAGCCCACTCCTCAACTGACAGAAAAGGAATGAGAGGAATGATGACTTAATCTAATGAAAGAAAAGGACCCAAAAAGCATAAAATTCACCAGACATTTCCAATCCTAAAACCCCTATTGGGCAAGAACTGATACAGGTACTTGAACAAGGCCAGTAGAAAAAAAAAAAAAAAAAACACCTCTTGCTGGACCCCACGTTTGTGCCCCACCCCACCTTTAAGAGATAAAAATCCCTAAAGGACAATAAAGAAGGGGGCTCTTCTCCCCTCTCCCAGAAGCCCTGGGAGCTTTTTGTTTTCCTTTAATAAAAACTTTGCTTGCTGGCTGCCTGTGTATTCACAGAGTTCATTCTTCGACCTGCGTGAACAAAAACCCAGATTCCACTATCATCTTTCTGGTATCAGTTTCAGTGGACCCTCAGAAGTATTCCAATCAGTTCCCCTGATATGGGTGAATGTTTTCTCTGGATGGCTGCTTATTTTCTCCTTCATACCATATGTATAGAATGGTATCCTTCCACTCTCTTTCCAACTATATCTCCTTTCCCTTCTAAGTGGGCTTCTTGGGCAGATCTAAGACAATTCTAGGCCAGAACTCCCTCACAAAAGTCCTGCATTTGGTCAAATGAAAACACGCCCATTTATTTATCCTCTGTGGAAATGCTGTTTCTTCCTGAAAGCAGTCCTCTGGATTTTCTGTTGTCAATAATAATATACACTGTGTCCCCCAAGTGCCAGGGCAAACAAATCAATTCCTCTTTATGGTCTCTTTAAGAAGTAACCTGGGCTCACAGAAGAGAGAAATCACTCTAAACTCTGACACATGAAATGGAGAGCAACTCATAAAAAAGCTCACCCTAGGGAAATTCTTATTTTACAGCAAAATAACTTTAACGCAAAAGTATGACTGACTTGCACTTAAAAACAAGGATGAAACTGAAATCTTCCAGCATTCAAACTGATGCTCTTGCCAATTTCTGTATCAAGTTATTTGTTCAGCATTCCTGTGTGACCTCTTTATTACTACAGAGACTATCACAGACTATCACAGTATCTGACAAAATTGTGAAATAAGTAAAGTTTGCTTATAGCACTTGTTAGATATACAAATTCTGGTCAGTTGGCCTTACCTGAATACTAGAACTTATGTATTGTGATTCAGCCTGGATTTCCTACAATATTTATAAAAACCAATACATTTTCTGTAATCACAGATTCTTATAGTAGAATGTATTACCTAAATGAAATTTTTTGTTTTGTACAGAGTTAGAACAAGTAAAAGGCAGAATTAGAACAAACCATAAAACCCTTAAATCTAGTGTTCCATACTCTCTGCTAAGTAACATTACCTGATCTCTGGTCAAACTGAGCTGGTAGAAACACTGCAAAATATTTACAAAAATATGAACTAAATTGTAAAGGGACAAGAGGAAAAGTATCCAGAACAGGGAAGGCTTACAATAGGTACCTAAGTAATATATTTCCTGGTTAAATATATTTTTTGCTCCCCGGTATGTCTATGAAATTTCTTGGACAATTATCTGAGAGGGCAGTATCATGATGAGTTTAGAAGTGAGAGCTTTAGAATCACAGAGACCCAGGCACAAAATCTGACACTAATAAATCTGGTGACCTAAATTAATTTACTTAAATTTCTTTTAACTTGGATTATTTATAAAATTATCATTTTTATAGTGCACATTTATTGACTTAAATGTTGCCAACGATATCCCAGTTACATATTTTCTGTTTTCTTTATGTGCTCTACAAGTTTTATATTTGTGAGGAGAAAGTTCCTGCAAGGTGATGGCGCAATTGATTTGTAACTCCCTCTGCTAAAATTGCCACAGCAGGGGGACACAAAGGCATTCTCAGTTCCATATATTTCATTTCACTCGTGCCATCTCTACTAGTTAAATTACAGGCTCAGTGCCACTGCTTGTTTCTCATTTTCTGCTACAAAATACAATCACAGTAAGAGGAAAGTGAAAAAAAAGTAGCAAGTCCTTGTTCTTGAGGAGCCCTGAGAAAAGGCAAATTATTAAAATATTTTTTGTGTAACTTGAAGAGTTCCACAGGGCCTCACTCCTTAAAAACTGGTTCTCTCTCAGTCTGTTCCTGGATGTACTATATTTGTACAAACTAATACAAAAATATCAGTTTGCTTTGAAATCTCTTTCTAACCAATGAAATTCAGAAGGAAGTAGATATTTAATGAAACATTATTAATTTGGGTTAACAATGGCTAAAATTCATTATGTACATGAAGCTTTTAAAACAAGATCATTAAATTTAATTTTAATAATAACTCAATAACAACAAAATAATTATTTTTATCTTATAGAGAAGAAAACTGGGGCATAGAAAGGTCAGTAACTAGTCCAAGATCTCACAGTTAAAAAGTGGTAGAGCCAAGTTTCAAATGAAATCATCTAAGAAAAGAGCTTTAACGACAGTTCAACCTCAGTTTAATGTAAAAAAAAAAATGTCAGAAAGAAATTAAGAATATAGTGTACAGCATATACAATGGTATAGACAATACAGGAAAATGTTAGGAGATGCCCAATGGAGGAAAAGAAGCCAAATCAAACCAAAGACATAGTAAACAAAATGGTCCCTTTTGCTTTTTCTAGAAAACCCCTGCTGACTAGGCCAAAACACACATGAAAATAATGTTTATGGTAAATTCCCATCTCAATTTATCATCCTCTATATTTCAATAAGAATTATTAGGGGAAATAAATACACAATACAAAATTTCATACTGGGTAAACAACTGGAATATAATAAAGGTGTGGATTTGAAAAGACTATTTTAACTTTCTAAAAAAATTACTTAAATAACAGGATGTTTATATTCATCACACAAACAGAATAATTTTTCCAATGGCTTTATAATTCATAATCAAGGTTTTAGCCTAATAACACAATGCAAAATACGAGTGTATATACTAACATGCAACAAATAAACACACATCCTTAAAATGTCAAAGAAAATGAGGTTACAATGAATCCATTTACAATCTATTTCAAGGAAGATTTTTTTTTAATATTTTTATAAGATTAGTTTTTTTTCAATGAATTTTGTTATATTTATATTTAGTTTAACTATCATTGCAACCAAATTTTACATTTCAATTCCAAACCCCCAGGGCATCACCTACCCTGACCTGTCTCCTTTGGTAAACATATATTTTTCAAAGTCTGTGAGCCTGTTTCTGTTCTGCAAATAAGTTCACTGTGCCCTTTTTTGAGATTCCACATGTAAGAGCATATGATGTTTGTGTCTCACTGTCTGAATAACTTCACTTAGCATGATAATTTCTAGGTCTATCCATGTTGCTGCAAAGGCCATTATTTCATTCCTTTTTATGCTGAGTAATATTCTATCGTGTATATATACCACATCTTCCTTATCCACTCCTCTGTCAATAGACATTTAGGTTGCTTCCATGTCTTGGCTACTGTATATAGTGCTTCAATGAACATTTGGGTACATGTATCTTTTTGAGTCATGGTTTTCTCTGGATAAATGCCCAGGAGTGGGATCGCTGGATCATACTGTAATTTTACATTTAGTTTTTTGAGGAATCTCCATACCGTTTTCCACAGATGTTGCACCAGTTTATATTTCCACCATTAGTGTAAGAGGTGTCCCTTTTCTCCACACCCTCTCCAGCTTTTATTTCGTATTTTGATGATGGCCATCCTGACTAGTGTAAGGTGATACCTCACAATAGTTCTGATTTGCATTTCTCTAACAATTAGTGATGTTGAACATATTTTCATGTGATTTTTGTCCATCTGTATGTCTTCTTTGGAGAATTGTCTGTATTGATCTTCTGCCTATTTTTTGATGGGTAAGATGATCAATGTTCTTCCACAAATTTATGATTATAGTTGACTCTTGAAGAACATAGGTTTGAACTGGGCAGGTCCCACTTAAGATCTGGATTTTTTCAATAAATATGTACTACAGTATGACATGATATATGTTTGGTTGAATCCATGGGCATAGAATTCAACTAACCCATGAATGGTGCTAGGTTCAGTGTGACCTAACTCCCACACTGTTCAAAGGTCAGCTGTATATTACACAATGCTGATGAAATTTATAAAATATTTCCACTTAGTTAACAATTACAGGCATCTTATGTGCATCAAGAATGCATTATTACTAAAATTAAAGAAATTTAATAAATCTGACCCTTTAATGACATTTTTTTGTTCATTATTTATCTTAAACCAAAGGAGTATTTGTGTTTTTTGTGGCCCAAATGTACGTTCTTAGAAACAATGCTCAGGATATACTTTCGGGCTGGTTTAATATGATTGTTACTTCTTTTCCTTTTTTGTTCCCTTTTTCTTTTCCTTTATTTTGGGGTTGGAATGGTGTAGTCCACAACTAGCTGTTGAAATGAGATAGAATCAAATGGAAAATTATGCAGATCATTATTGCGCAATTTTTGTTGATGACTGCTCTTTAGCTGTAATATAATTTCCTGTTTCAAAACATGTGAATATATAGATCAAAACTGTATTTCAATTTGATCGATTTTAAAATTCAAAATTAAGAATAAATAAAATGAAAACCCTAATACCACTAGCCAATGACATGCTACAAGTAAAAGTAAACAGTGTTTTCACTTATTCAATTTATAATCTGAGCACCAATCTTATACAAGACAATAGTATAAGAAATATGTATCAGATTCTAAAGCAATAAAAGTTGCTACAACAAAAGTGCATTTATCAAAAATTATAGGCAATCCATAATTCAAGTACAAATTTTTAGCTGTCCATTTTTCATCCAAAATCTTTCCACCTACTAGTTATCTGGGTCACCTTTACATGATGTCAGTTGCCATGTGGTTGAGAATACAGACTAATTTTTGTAGAGGCCAAAGCCAATTATAACTGGGAAAGTAAGTTCAAAGCCAATAGTAAATGAGTTTTGGATTCTCTGCTCTTTTGGATAATTTCTTTCTTGGCATGATAAATGAAAACTTGGCTGCACAGTCCTACAAGGGGTGAACAGAGATATAGGATACAGATATTTACATACAGGGTCCCAGGAAGAGTAAAGCTTACCTTTTTCTAGATGGTTAATTTTAGTATCCATCCAAATGTCAGTAAGCCAGTTAGTGAGGTAAAGCTACACTTTAAATTATGTCCAAGTGCTTTTTTATAGTGTTAACATTTGCATAAAACCAGCTTTTTTGTGCCTTATGTTTCCAAATCAATTTAGCTTTGTGTGCTAACATTTTATTATAGTCCTGGAGATAAAGAAGCATGCAGGTCAGCCATGTGTGCTGCTAAACCCCCAAGGAAACCTTCACTAAAAACCAAAAGATTGACACCAGACAAGATTAGCAAAAGAATTAGTCATGCACAATCAACTGTGTTAAATACTGGGGGGAAGGAAAAAAAAAATCTGCTTCTCTTGTCCTTCAGGAAAAGGCTATCAGGATGGAGTGTTGTTTCCTGAGTATATTAGTCCGTGCTTCTGAGAGCACCATCATTTTTTTGGTAGATGGATTTGTTAGAACCAACTACCACAACCACCTTAAATGCTACTAATGAGGGCAAGTAAAAGCTTCCATGCCCTGTGCTAATTCATTCCCAGACCTTGCTTCCCAAGGAATAGAATAGTTCAGTCTCTTCCTAAATCTGGAAATGAAGAAGCTTGGACTCTATCTTAAAAAATACAGATAATGGCTGAAATTTTCCAAACCAACAAACAAAACTATTCAAGCAAATCCTCTTCTTAAAGTGCTTATCTAAAATTGTTGATTAAAACAAAGGAAGAAAATCCAACCAAAATAGCTAAAGATCATTAAAGCTCAATTTCTGGGAAAACTGGAAATATGTGAACAGTTTGTCTTTATTTTTTTAAATATAAATTTTAAGATCTCAAACTAAGAATTATAACTGAAATAGGAATATTTTAAAATAAGTATTCAAAATTTCTCAAACTATCTAATAATATTTAAAATCTGGATTATTTTGGAAGATAATTTTATTGTTACTATTAAAAAATAAACCAGAAAATAGAAAAGAAAATGATGCATAAAAGGAGGTATTATATAGTTTAGTTCTGTTATGTTCAGTCCATATCTTTCCCTTCTTAGGTCCACATCAAGAAATAAATCATTTCAGCAGACATGCATTAGCTAATTATGTGATTTCTTCTTGATATATCATCTTCCTTCTACCTGAAATCTATAGGGACATAGTGAATTGTGAGGTACACTGGATACAGTAGGTTCATTGATTGAGCATATATATTATGCAAACCCTCTTTTAGACATTTTACTCGTGTTGTTAATTAAGCCTTATTCACAGGTCTATTTTAAATAGAAGAAATTAACTCAGAGAGTTTAAAAAATACATCATCCTTTACAAAGATAATAAGCATGTGGATTTAGAAAACCAGTGTTAACACTGTGTGCTAGGCAAAATAATACTTCTTCCAAAAGATGTCATCCCTGGTAACCGGTGACTATGTTACACTAAAGGTCAAAAAAAGAATTAAAATTCCGGATACAATTAAGACTGCTAATCAGCAGCCCTTAAAATGATGCCGAGATCATCCCGAATTATCCCAGACAAGAGACAAATTGAAAGAATGCTTAAATTCACACACACACACAAAACTATATAAATATATGTGTGTGAAAATATAATAATTTGTATGGAATACATATTTGAAAATATGTAAAGTATATCTATATTTGAAAAACAATGTTTGCAAATATAAATACTATATGCAGTTGATATCAAAGCAATAAAAAATAAGTAATAATTTGGGTGAAATTAACAAATGCAATTTTGATGAGACAGCAAGTTTGAGACAGATTGTAAGGAAATAGAGACAGGCAGAAGAACAAATTAGAAGGAAGAAGAGCAAAAGGGAGAAATGGGGAGTTGAGCAAACAACTAATTTATATTGTTGTTGACTGTTTGACCAAGTTAGACACTTTTATCTTTCATTAAAAAAAAAAAAAAAAACAGCAGAGGTCTCTCATTACTTTCCAGGCTTAAGTTCTTTCCACAGCTCCCCTCCACATCTTCCCCCCACCCCCCAATTAATAAGCAAGCATTTCTACCATCAGCACAAATGAATCCCACTTTTTTTCACTTGTCCTAGAAAATGCATTTACATATTGTCTCCTTCATTAACTAGATAACTACTAACTTTTGCTTTCAGTTATTTTCCGTAATCTCAGTTATTTCCGTTAATCCTTTTCTAACTTTTCCAGGTGAGGCAAAGTTTTCATTAGCATCATAGCACACTATTATAGTAATATGATTTATTTATCTGAACACCATAGGCTCTTTGAGGGCAGGGCTGTGCCTTATCTCTCAATTCCCTCTTGTCTAGCAAAGTTCTTTGTTTCTGAGGTGTGTTTAATATTTGCAGCAAGAAGATTACTGAATGAAGAATGTTTCAGAAATTAGAAACTGAAGTTCCAGAATCACATATTAACAATTACCTGCCATGTCTACTCTGATCTCTTGCAAGCGTTTCAACTTTACATCAATAAAATGATGCCAAAATTCCTTTCATACTTAGCACCTTTTCTTATTCATTCATACATTTAATCAGCCATTCGGGCATAAGACAACAGTTACTGATAACTGACGATGTGCCAGCTATATTAAACACTTTTGGGGCCATCACCACCTGCTCTTTTGCTCAAATAGAAACGCTCTGTATTTCTTCCTTTCACTCATCCCATTCCCCCACGTCTAAGTCACCAGCAAGTTTTGTTCATTCTGTCTCCAATAAATACTGAATATGCCAAATCCTCTACATCTCCAGGTTAAAACCTTTGATCCAGTTTGCTATCTGCATCCTCTTCCTGATTTACGTCCTCACTTAACATTCTAATCTCCTTTGATTCATTTTTTACACAGCAGCAAAACTGATATTCCGAGAATATAAATCAGAACATGTTAGTCTTCTCCTATAAATGTTTCATTAGTTTTGATTACATTTAGAACAAAAACAGAATTCTTTTCTCTAAGCCCCAGGGACATTCATGACCTGGTGCCCCCATATTTCTAGCTACACAATAGGAAAGGCAATATGAAATCTTCTTTCATTTCAATGAATATTCCAACCAAGTTCTAACTTCAAGGCACGACATGGTTTTTCATCTGCCTAGAATGTTCTTTACTCTTCACTGGAAATTTTCTCTATTAGCTTTTACAGTTCAGATTAAATATCACCACTGAAAGAGGTCTTTTCTAACCATTTTATCTTAAACGCCTATCTATTATTCTTCATTTCAGCTACTTATTTCTTCATTCCTGCCTCTTATTCCTCTCTTTCATAACCTACACTACAATTTATGATTTTCTAATTACATAGTTTGCTTTGTTTTGTTTTTCTGGCCTGCCCCATGAAGGAACTAAATATGGTGAGTTTCCTGCTCAACATTTAGTTCCCAGCAGAGTTCTTTAGCATTTAATAGAAGCTTTATAAAATTTGAATGAGTGAATGATAAATGAAGAGAGAGAAAAAATGAAGGTAGGTAGAAAAGAAGGAGCACAGAGTTATAACTTGCTGCTTAGCTATTAAAACAAAATCCATGAAAAATAACCCTTTTCCCCCATGGGTAAAATTCAATGATTAGCTCACTGTAGAATAGATTTTACATGTAAAAAATAGAGTTAGGAAACAAAATTTACCTGTAGAATTTTCATTCTATTAACCAATGACTATGCCAAGTTCTAAAAAATATTTCCTTATGTAAATCATGGTAAGTAATAATGTGTTGAAATTATATTAAAGAGAAAGACCCAAATGCACTGATATAAATCATAACTATAATTTAAATGCATTTCCAAATATAAAATGTTACCATGCTTAAAACTATAAAAGACACAGTTAATACATGAGCAGAGGTTCCTTTTCAAAATTCTAAACATATTTTAATATATAAATCAATTCCAATAACTTTTTCTCATTTCAAGAACAATTTTAAAATATTGCTCTTCATTGCTGTGTTTTCTTATTTTCAAATTAATCTGCAGCTACAGATTGAACATTTGCAAGCAGTGTGTGGTATTAAGTTCTGAGGCATAGTGAAAATGTCAACTTTATGGCATAATTTTTTATGTCTAATTGGGTAATATAATATTTTATCAAGTCTCAAAATGCATATCTACTCAAAATATTCTGTTTACTAAAATTATTTTCCATTTGGATATAATCAGAGGTTTCACAGTTTCTTACAATGATTACCACATATATGAACTGTTGCATACAGAAACAATATTAAAATACATAATAAAGACTAGATTTTCTCACATACAGAGTTCAGTTTTACATATGTTTTTATATTTGCCTTTTCGTATTGGAAGTATAAAGCTTAGGCAGCAGAAATTTAATGACTGCAAACATTGACGTGTCTTTTCTCAGAGAACTGCCACCTTTTCAATATCCAGGTAGCAAAAGAATAAGACAGAGGATAGAAGGCATGCAAAATAAAACTCCATCTAATTTTTTCCAGATTTCAGAGAAATGTTCTCTATGTTCGTTCAGTGTTACCATGATAAGGAACAGACCTAGCCAGAAGGGTTCAAGAGCAGACCACTCAGTCTTCCCAACTGATCAGATTTAAGGATGAAAAAGGAAATCTATTCCATCTTATTAACACATGGGTGATTAGATACAGGCTTTTGATGAAACTCCCATTAACTGAACAAATATTTATTGGCAAGCTGCTAAGACCAACCACTGTTCCAGGAATTAAGGATAGAAAGACGAATGAAGTATTTTAGCATCAAGCTTTTCCATGTCCATTAGGAAATTCTAAATTGCATGCAAAAAGCGTTTTCTAAATCCTGAGTATCAACAATTCCAAAGAGGCTTTGTGGAAAAGTAAACACATTTGTATACTTCCTTGTACAGTCATTAAAGCAAGATTATAGAATTAGCCCAATAAAAAAAAAAAGGAAGGGTGAGTGGAAGACATTTCATGCTAAGAAGGTAATAAGAACACAGAAAGGAAGGTGAAAACAGAAGAATCTGAGTCGGGAAATCCAACCTATAATCAGAAGTAAAAATGTCACATTTGCCTTATTTTTCAACAATATAAGATGTTTTAGGAGTGACTCTGGCCACACGATAGACCCTGGAATCTTGTACTTGGCCATGAATTTGTTCTCTCAAAGACAGGAAGATGGACACAGCAGTGATTTTATTGAGAACTTTTAGTTTATTCATGTTATGACTTAATGATATTTTGAAAATTTAATGTATTTAAACACATGATAGCAATGTGGATATAACTAGTATTATTATCCTATTATTACCAGTGTTAATTTCCAAAGAGAGAACAAATGATAATTCACATGAATATTCAACACATATTCTGGAAACAGGAAGAGCCTTATGTGGCTATACATTGGGAGCAGGGAAGGGGGCTTAACTATAATGAGACTGAAAAAGCATGCTGGGTCCAAATGAGCAAGTCATTTGCCTTAGTTTAGAACTGTGTAATTTATCTTGTAACTTGCAGTTTTGTTTTGTTTTACGTTAGTAACAAGACTCCACAAAGAAAACATAAAAATCATTCTAAGGTTTCTAGCTTAAGCTAGATACATCTTGATTGTGGATAAAGTGTCCCCGTATGTTCTTGTAATAAAAATAACGCCTAGAACACAAGAAATACAAACAAAAATAGACAAATAGACAAAAAAAGAGGGAGGGACCATATCAAATTTTAAAACTCTTGTGCACAGAAGGACACAATTAACAAACTAAAAAGGCAGCCTATAAAATGGGAGAAAATATGTATGCAACTTATATATCTGATAAGGAGTTAAGTTTCAGAATATACAAAGAACACCCACAATTCAATGACCAAAAAAATCAAATCACCCAAATAAAAATGGATGAAAGACTTGAACAAACATTTCTCTAGGAGTTCCAGTCATGGCTCAGCAGATTAGGAACCTGACTAGTATCCATGAGGATGTGGGTTTGATCCCTGGTCCTGCTCAGGGGGTCAAGGGTCTGGCTTTGCCACAAGCTATGACGTAGGCTGCAGACATGGCTTGGATCTGGCATCACTGTGGCTGTGGCACAGGTGGCCAGATGCAGTTCCAGTTTCATCCCTAGCCTGGGAACTTTCATATGTTCAGCAGGTGTGGCCCTAAAAAGTAAATAAATAAATAAACAACCAAACTGAAAATAAAGATGGCTTTGTGCAACTCAAAGGAATATCTGAGTAGACCATATTTTTTTTTTTTTTCACTTTTTAGGGCCTCAGCCACAGCATATGGAAGTTCCCAGACTAGAGGCCAAATGGAGCTACAGCTGCTGGCCTACACCACAGCCACAGCAATGAGGGATATGATCTGCAATTGTAACCTACAACACATTTCATGGTGATGCTGTTCCTTAACCCACTGAGCAAGGCCAGGGATCTAACCCACATCCTCACAAACACTAGTTGGATTCATTTCTGCTGGGCCACAGTGGAAATTTCCTAGACTGTGTTTCTGAAACTATATAATAGAGCTCAGTTTAAGGAAAGCTGGATTCTATATTCTAAACAGAATTACGTGAGTTGCTACTTATGGTATGTTTAAAGTCTATATTATTCAAATATTAGAAATTCCAATATGCTCAGAAATAATATATTTAAGTCCTAATTTCAACTTTACGTATTTTGCAGCCAAAATATTATTTCCTTAGAAGACAAATTATGGTTTTATCGATTTGAAGTGATCCAAATCAAGGATTCTTAAAGAACCCTCCAAGAAAATTAATCATTCCTCACAGGCCACTACTGGATTGACCTCTGCAGAAACATAGGTTAATAAATTTAAATTAAGCTTAAATTACCATAGCATTTTAAAATATGAAAAATGCATTTCATTTGAATTTAGCTGAAAAGTGCTTAATTTTTCTGATTAGTGTTGCATTAATTATTTCATGTAAAAATATTCTGAGTGTTTACTGTATGTCAGGCACTGTTAGATACTGAGAAGGCAAACAGGAAGAATGTAGACATTGAGAAACTTATGGGAAGTATCGGGGAAAGATATGTGACCATAATTAAATAAATTATCCTAAATGCTGTGAGTTCAAATTAAGTATGAGTATAGTTGGAAAATGAAGGAGAGAATGGTCAAGTATCGCTGGTATTGGGCTGCAGTGCTGATAACAGAAACTACCTAAAGATGTTGAAATGTCGCTACAAGTCTCTTTGTCCTCTATGGTAACCACTAGCCACACGAAGATTTTCAGCATTTAAATGTGAATACTGTGATAAAGAGAATTTTTAATACTAATTAATATTTTCATAACCATCTTTAGATAGTGGCTAGCATATTAGGCAGAAGATCTTGAAAGAACTGTGAATAATTTCATATGACTGGTACATAAATCATCTTGTCTAAAGGTCATGGTAATAGACAAATCTGAAGAGCAAGACAAAGGTAAGATCCAAGAAGGCCTTCTTTTGTGTGTGTGTGTGTGTGTGTGTCTGTGTGTGTGTGTGTGTCTTTTTGCCTTATCTGGGGCTGTACCCGCGGCATATGGAGGTTCCCAGGCTAGGGGTCTAACAGGAGATGCAGCTGCCGGCCTTTGCCACAGCCACAGCAATGCGGGATCCACGCATGTCTGCAACCTACACCACAGCTCACAGCAATGCTGGATCCTTAACCCACTGAGCAAGGCCAGGGATCGAACCCAAAACCTCATGGTTCCTAGTCGGATTCGTTAACAACTGAGTCACAATGGGAACTCCAAGAAAACCTTCTTTTTTCACATCTAAGTCAGATAAGTTAAGCAGCATGACAGCAGAAAAGAACCTATCGAATTTATTACATGATGACAGGTGACAAAGGCAAAAATAGTTGTTTTCTTGGAGTTTTGGAGGCAGAAGACTGGTTTTAGTGGATTAAAGAAGTTAGTGAGAAATGAGGAAGTGGAAATCATAAGAATTTGCTAAATTTCAGATATGTTGAGTATAGATAAAACGTATAGATAGAAAGGTGGGGTTAAGAAAACATAGGTGTGAAGAAGGAGTATAAAACTGGGGGAAAAAAGTAGTTCTCTGGTGACTCAGCGGGTTAAGGACCCAGCACTGTCACTGCTGTGGCTCAAGTTACTGCTGTTGGGCAGGTTTGATCTCTGGTCTAGGAACTTCAAGCCTCAGGTACAGCCAAAAACAAATTGGGGATATCAGAACACATTCACATTTAGTGGAAATAAGTCAGAAATATGAATCATCTTATAGACATGAATTTGAACCAATAAATTCAGTAAAGTTGAAGGATACAGAATTAATATACAAAATTTTGTCATGCTTCTTTACACAAACAATGAGTTATCAGAAAGAAAAATTAAGAAAATTATCCCACTTATATCTGCATCGAAAAGAATAAAATACCTAGGAATAACTTTAACCAAGGAGATAAAAGATATATATATTGAAAACCTCAAGGCATCAATGAAAGAAATTGAAGAAGACACAAATAAATGGAAAGCTATTTCATGCTCATGGATTAAAAAAAACTAATCTTTTTTAAAACATCCAAATTACCCTAAGCAAAATATAATTCAATGCAATCCCAATAAAAATTCCAATGGCATTTTTCAAAGAAATCAAACAATCTAAAAGTGTGTTCAAGACCACAAAGACCCTGAAAGTTGAATAGCAAAAGCAACACTGAGAAAGAATAACAAAGCTGAAGACATCATACTCCCTGATTTCAAACTATATTACAGAGCTACAGTAATTAAATCAGTGTGGTATTGGCATAAAAACAGACACATGGACCAATGGAACAGAACAGAGAGCTCTGAAATAAACCCACATATATATGGCCAATTAAGCTGTGACAAAGTAGCCAAGAATATACAATGGAGAAAGGGTAGTCTCTTCAATAAATAATGTTGGGAAAGCTGAACAGTCACATGCAAAAGAATGCAATTGGACCAATAGCTTACACCATATACAAAGATTAGCAGAACTGATTAAAGATTGGAATATAAGACCTAAACCATAAAACTCCTGGAAGAGAACATAAACAGTAAGGTCCTTGATAGGTCTTGGGGATGAATTTTTTAATTTGACACCAAAAGCAAAAGCAAGAAAGGCAAAAATAAATGATTGGGCTACATCAAACTAAAAAGCTTCTGCCCAGCAAAATCAAAAGGCAACCTACTGAATAGGATAAAATAGTCACAAACCTTATATCTGATAAGGGCCTAATATCCAAAATATACCAAGAACTTTTATAATTAATAGCAAAAATTAAAGACAAAAACAAAAAATCTAATTAAAAAACTGGCAGAAGGAATTCCCATCATGGCTCAGTGGAAAGGAATACAACTAGTATCCATGAGGATGTGGGTTCAATTCCTGGCCTTGCTCAGTGGGTTGGGGATCTGGCATTGCCATGAGTTGTGCTGTTGGTTGCAGATGCGGCTCAGATCCTTCATTGATGTGGCTGTGGTGTACGCCAGCGGCTACAGCTCTGATTCTGCCTCTAGCCTGGAAACGTCCATATGCCACAGGTTCAGCCATAAAACAAACAAAAAAAAGACAAAAAAGCAGAATATCTAAATAGACACTTTTTTCAAAGGAAGATACACAAATAGATACATGAAAAGATACACCTATTAATTATTAATCATTAGGGAAATGTAAACCAAAATGAGATAACAACTCACATCTCAGTTAAATGGGCTATTATCAAAAACAGAAGAAATAACAAGTATTGAGGATATGGATAAAGGTAATCCTCATGCACTGCTGGTGTTAATGTAAATGGTGGCAACCACTACAGAAAGTATGGTAGTTCCTCAAAAAATTTTTAAAATAACTACCATATAGTCCAGCAACTCTACTCATGGGTATTTATCTGCATAAAATAAAAACAATGATTTGAAAAGATATATTTGAAGAGTTATGAGAGGTGGGAGGTGCGGGGGCGGGAGAAAATGAGTGAACTTTGTTTTGTTTTGCTTTTTAAACAAATTGAATATAATTTTTAAAAACAAAATAATTTTAAAAATAGGTAATACTAAAGCATGTTCAAAGGTGGCAGGGAAAATCAGAAATATGAATCATTTTATAGACAATGGTTTATAGAGAAAAACCCCAGGTCAAAATACTAGCAGATGTAATTAGAAAGTGGGAGCCATAAGTCAAGTAATTAGTTAAGAAAAGAAGGAAATTTTCTCTGGAGGAGATAGTGAATGAACATATACATAAATTTGTGGATAGCTATTAGATGAGAAAGTTAATGGAGTACATGATTTTAGCCTGAGTTTTCTCTGTAATAAAGAAGGCAAGTATGCTTAGCAAGAAGGGATGACATACAGTAGCAGGCTGAAGGTGAGCAATGAAGATTCAGATACTGTTGTCAAAAATGACTGAAGTGGCAATCAATCAGCAAGTTTAAAGAGTCCAAGTGCATTAAGTGCTTAGCTGAGTTAGCTGCGATTAATTTTATTTACATTTGAAAAATCATTAAACAGGGAAAAAGGATCTAGTATTTATAAGAAAAACTATATGCTTCCATGTATGTTTGTATTTATGTATGTATGTGTATGTATAACTGCATTTTGTTCTGAAAATAACTTTAATGGGGAACTGAGATTCAGAGAATCTAAATAATTTCCCCAAGGTCACACAGCTGAAATCTAATATAGCTATCTCTCACTCTGAAATCTTTCTTCTTTCCTCTATGTCCCAAATCCTACCACAATAACATGACCATGGCAACTAATTCGGCATGTTCCTTCAGGTCTTCTACCTAATGCCTATTATTATAGCATATGGTTACACTTATAGTGAATATATATGCATAAGGGTTTCTTTAGAGAGCTTATTTTACATCAGCTTCATTATTAAGACATATAACTCATCTTTAGGGTTGGGACAGACCTCTAAGAATTACTGGAACCCATCAGCTTATCTGGTAGAAACCACAAATTGAATGCCAGAAAAAATTACTAGCATAGAAATATATATGTGCACATTGTATGTTAACTACATTTAATATCCAACTCTTTGTTTACTGTTTCCTCTCTGTTCACAGTACAACGCATGGCACATAGTTGATATTCACTATATATATTCTGTGATGATATTTTGCTAATCTTTACTTAAAGCACACCCAATGAATAATGAAACTGCTTTAAAATTATAGGTATCCAAATACAGTCTGAAGATTTCTGTAAAGTGAAACAGACACATTTTCCCCTAATGTTTCCACTAAATACATCAAAAGACACTTGGACACTACACATAAGACAAATGTAGGGAGACATTTAAATGCAGAAAGAAGAACACAAATTGATTGGGGATGTCAGCATCTGAAGAATGATATAATTGTGAGTTCTCTAGGTTTTGTCTGTTTGTTTTTCTCAATATATCCCAAACTTAGAACTTGGTAACTTAGGCACAGACAAAAAATACTCCAACTCATGGCTTGCATTCTCTAGTGAAAAGGGGTAGCCTAGAAAGATAGAAAACTTTTAGACAATGGTCACTCTACTCCAGCCAGACGCTGCAGGAAAAAAAAAAAAAAAAAAAAAAAAACCTGTGGCCCCATTTCTGCACTTGCCATAAAGGATGAATAGGGAGTAATCCTTTCTGGGACTGTAACAAGGCATCCCAGAGCTCCCTCCTTAGGTTGGTTTCAAAAGGAATGAGTAAAGAACTAGGGTTTTCATCTAGTCAGGGACATTTCATCTAGTAATGAATGTCCCAACCTCCCAAATGTTATGTAGGAAAGCTAGACTTCCATTGCCACCTGAGATTAACATGGTACCCTTCCTCCTTCCAACTGGTATGGTGGGAAAAATGAATTTCTAGAGAGTTGGTTGGTTCAGCACAGCCCAGCAGTAATGAGGCAACCATCCCTGTGGTGTTATTGAAGACCACTTGGGAAGCAGTAACAAGGTACTCCAACCCTTTCCAACAAAGGAGGTATCTGTGGAGTCTAATGCAGAACCATAACTATAAACAGTGATCAAAATAGGGTATCAATGGAGGACAAGTGAGGAAAATGGACTTTTAACCCCGTAAGAAGTGGTACACCCCCTCCTCAACAGATTAGTGACAGAGGAAGTGTTATGATCTCAATGTTTATGTCTCTACAAAATTCACATGTTGAAAACCTAATATTCAAGGTTAAGATATTAGAAATTGGGGCCTTTGGAAGGTTATTAGATCATAAAGACAGAGTCCTCATGAATGAGATTAATATCCTTATAAAAGAAGCCCTAGAGAGCTAGCTCACCTCTTCCATCATGTGAGAACACGGTGAGAAATCAATAGTCTGCAACCTGGAAGAGTTTTGACCAGAACCTGACCATGCTGATACCCTGATCTTGGAGTAATAAATTTCTACTCTTTAAAGCACTCTGTCTATGGTATTTTTTGTTACAGCAGCCCAAATGGGTTAAGACATAAAACTGGTACCAAGAAACACACATATTGCTGTAACAAATAGCTAAAAATTTAGAAGTGGTCTTCCAGTGATAGAGGCTGGAAGAGTTCTGAGGTGCTTGAAAGAAAAAATTCTACAATACAACGTGCTCATATTGGATTACTAAAAGCAATTCTGGGGTGAACTCCAGAGAAGTGGAGAGCTGTGGAGAAAGTCTCAGTCTTCTTAAACTTAAGAGGCTGTGAACAGGATGTTGGTAGAAATATGAACGGTAAACACCATTCTGATAAGGTCTCAGATAAAAATGAGGAGCATGTTATTGGAAACTGGAGGAAATGAGATACTTATTATAAAGTAGTAAAGAGGCTGGCTGACCTTCTATCCCAGTGTTTTGTGAAAGGTCAAACTTGTAAGCGGTGAAATTTGGCATTTGGCTGAAGGAATTTCTCAGCAAAGTGTTAAAGACATGGCCTGGTTTCTCATAAATGTTTAAAGTATAAGAAGAAATAAATGATTTAAAGGTGAAATTGTTAGCCAAAAAATATATAGAATTTTAAAATTTGGAAAATTCTTAGCCTGTGCATATTGCAAAAAATGAGAAAGTATGTTTGTAAAAAACAATGCTAAAGGAGTTCACACAATAGGATTGGTGGTGTCTCTGCAGCACCAGGACACAGATTCAATCTCAAGCTTGGCACAGTGGGTTAAAGGATTTGGTGTTGCCACAGCTGTGGTATCAATCACAACTGCAGCTTGGATCTGATCCCTGGCCTTGGAACTTTCATATGTCATAAGGTGGCCAAAAATTAAATGAATGAATGGATTAATGAATGAATGAATAAAACCACTAAAGATGTGGTCAAGTGATCCTTTGATAAGGAAATTAGTTTGGGTTTTAAGCAGTAGCCCCAGAAGGAAAACAAGCAGTCTGACTGAAGATGAAGGGACAGGAAAGAGTGAAGATTGCTAGACTTAGATTAAAAAGCAATACTAAACAATATGTTGCTTACAAAAATCTCACTTCAAATATAACAAAATAGCACATTGATAGTAAAAGGATAGAAAAGCTATCTATTGCAAATACTAATCAAAGAAAAATAGTAATCAAAATCAGCAGATGTATTAGTATGAGACAAAGTAGACTTCAGAGCAAAGAAAAATATCAGACACAAAGAAGGATACTATATAACGATACAGAAGCACTCCATAAAGAAAACATAAAAATCCTGAATGTGCATAAGCCAAAAATCAGTGCTGTGATACTTGTGAAGCAAAAACTGATAGAACTGAAAAGAGAAATAAACAAAACCACAATTATAAATGGAGATTCTGACACTCCTTTCTCAGTTATTTAGAAAAACAGGACAGAAAATCAGTAAGAATACAGAATAACTCAATATCACCATCAATCAACAGGGTCTAACTGATGTTGGTAGAACACGCCACCCAAAAACATAAAAAATATATTATTTTATATATATGTTTGTGTGTGCCCTTAAAACATATACCAAGAAAGATCATGTTCTAGGCAATAAAATAAACCACAGAAGAGTAAAAAGGACTGACATCCTATAGAATATGTTCTGAAAACACAATGGATTCAAAATACAAATCAATAACAAAATGATAACAGAAAATAAAAGATAACAAGAAAATCAATAAAGGAACAGAGATTCTAACAGTCTTTATTGATACTTTCAGGATATTATACTAAAAAAAAGCAGAATACACATTCTTTACAAGTGCATATGGAACACTCTCTAGGATGGTCCACCTACTAGGACACAAAACAAGCCTCAACAAATTTAAGAGCACAGAAATTATTTCATGCACCTTTTCAGACCACAATGGCATGAAAATAGAAATCAACCACAGAAAGAGAAATGAGAAAAAAAAAAAGAATACATGAAGACTAAATAACATGCAACCAAAAGAAACCAATGGATCAATGATGAAATCAAAAAATACTTTGAGAAAAATGACAATGGAAAACACACCCATACAATATCTATGGGATGTAGCAAAAGTAGTTTCTTAGAGGGAAGTTCATAGTGATACAAGCCTTCTTCAAAAAACAAGAGGTCTCAAATAAACAACCTAACCTACCACCTATAAGAGAAAAAGAAAAAGAAACAAAACCTTTAGATAGAAGAAGGAAGGAAAAAATAAAGATCAGAAAGGAAATAAATAGAAAAATTTTAATAGAAAAAAATTCCAATAAACCAATAGCTGGGTCTTTGAAAGGGCAAACAAAATAAAAAACCCTTGGCCAGGCAAACTAAGGAGAAAAGTGAATGAACTCAAATAAACAAAGTAAGATTCGAAAGAGGAGAAATAACAGACAAACCACAGAAACACACAAAACCCAAAGAATACTATGAATAATTATATGCCAACAAATTGGACAACCAAGAAAAAAGGCCAATTTCTAAAAATATACAGCCCACAAAAATCAAAGCAAGAAGAAACTGATAATTGGAACAGACCGGTCATTAGAAATAAAATAGAATCTAAAAACAAAACAAAACAAAAAACCTCCCTGTGAAAAAAACAGAACATCCAGTGCTTCACTTCACTGAATAATCCTACCAAACATACAAAGTATAATTTATACTGATCCTTCTCATACTATTCCAAAAGATTGAAGAGGAGGGAGCACTCCCAAAGTTATTCTACAAAGCCACCATTACC
This sequence comes from Catagonus wagneri, assembly GCA_004024745.2. NCBI lineage: Eukaryota > Metazoa > Chordata > Mammalia > Artiodactyla > Tayassuidae > Catagonus > Catagonus wagneri. Next base: position 11,058,924 of record PVHT020000230.1, read on the forward strand.
CTGACACGGAAACCAGACAAAGATACTACCAAAGAAGAAAATTACAGGCAAATATCCTTGAGGAATACAGATGTAAAAGTCCTCGACAAACTATTAGCAAACAGAATCCAACAACAAATAAAAAGGATCATATACTACAATCAGGTTGGATTCATCCCAGGGTCACAAGGATGGTTCAACATGGGCAAATCAATCAATGTGATATACCACGTCACCAAAGGGAAAGACAAAAACCACATGATCATCTCGATAGATGCAGGAAAAGCATTTAAACAAATTCAACATTCATTCATGGTAAAAACTCACCAAAGTGGGTATAGAGGGAACACATCTTAACACAATAAAAGCTATTTATGAGAAACCCACAGCCAGCATAATACTCAATGATGAAAGGCTGAAAGCCTTCCTGCTAAAATTTGGAACAAGACAAGGGTGCCCACCTTTACCACTTCTATTCAAAACAGTATTGGAAGATCTAGCCTCAGCAACCAGATAAGAAAAAGGAATAAAAAGTATCCACATTGAAAGAAAAAAGGCAGTATTGTCAGTATATGCAGATAACATGATACTATATATAAAAAACCCTAAGGATTCCACACAAAACCTACTAGAACTGATAAACAAATACAGAAAGGTAGGAAAATACAAGATTAACATACATAAATATTTTGCATTTCTTGACATTAAAAATATCAGAAAAGGGTAGTAAAAAAAATCCCTTTTAAAATCTCATTTTAAAAAAATCTTAGGAATAAATCTAATCAAGTAGGTGAATAAGTCATATGCTGAAAACTACAAAACACTAATATAGGAAACAAGACAGTTCAAAGAAATGAAAGGATATCCTATGCTCTATGATTCAAACAATCAGTGTTAAAATGATCATACTACCCAAAGCAATCTACAAATTTAATGTGATCCCTACCAAATCACCCACGACAGTTTTCACAGAACTGGAACAAATAATCCTTAAATGTACATGGAACCACAAAAGACTCAGAATTACCATTGTAGACCTTAGGAAAAAGAACAAAGCTGGAGACATAACCCTCTCAGACTTAAGACAATACTACAAAGCTACAGTCCTCAAAGAGAGCATGGTATTGGCACAAAAACAAACACATGGATTAAAGATACACAGACTTAGAAGCACTGAATATGAATTACTCAGTCATTCACAAATGTCTTGTCTCTAACATTCCCAGAGACAGCTTTGCTCTTTCCAAGAGCTGAATGCTTAGCTCTTTCCTTAATGTGACTGAATATCCTTCCAATTTTTTTTCTTATTCAAATAATTCAGAACTGTTTTCTGTTGATTGCCTGCCCCTTTTCTGACTCCAAAAGCAATTAAAAATTCACTAAGACCAATTTACCTGGATGTCTTACGTCCCTGTATTTTAGTGCTTAGGTCTATATATTTCAAAATAATTTTAGCTACCTTGGCCTTCTTGCCTTCGCATATAAATTTTAGAATACTTTGTCTATGTCCACAAAATAAAATCATAATTGAATTCCTGCTGTGGCACAGCAGTTTAGAGATCTGGCCTTATCTACCCAGTGGCTAGGGTCACAGCTAAAATGAGAGTTTGACCCCCAGCCCAGTGCAGCAGGTTAAGAATCCAGCATTGCTGCAGCTGTAGCACAAATTGCAGCTTGGACTCGGATTCAGTCCCCGGCCAGCGATTTTCCTTATGCCACTGTGTGACACACAACCCCGTCCCAAAAAAATATTTAGCAAATACGAACTGACATGTGAAGGAAAAGAAAAAAATGAAAGTATATTGTTATTATTAAAAATATAATAGAGACCATGGAAAACAATTATTTTGAACACTGGGAATGAGAGTAGGTGATAATGCTGGGTACTTTCTTATACACGGAGGTCTGAGAAGGCCTTTCTGAAGAAGTGATATTTAAGAGACCCAACAGTCATGGAAGGAAGTAAGCTATCCTATTTCTAAGGAAGGGTTTTCCAAGCTGACAGAATAGCAAGCACCCAGATGCTGAAGTCAGAGTATGCTGCTGAGTGTAAGAATCCCCAAAGAGTGGTTGGGGTTACCTGGATGGAATGGGTGATGAGGAAATGTTAGGAGAAGGACCAGAGAAATAACAGGACCACGTGGAAATCTGAAGGTCACTGTAAAGACTGGGGCCTTAACCGAGTGTGATGGAATGTAATCAGAGGGTTTGAAGATCTGGCAGCCTTACAAAATTTATTATGGGAATGCTGGACTTCTTTCTTTATGATAATTTCAATGCAAATCTTTTGAATATTTGTGCAAGCGCCAATCAAAAATATTTTGCTTTATTTTTACAAGGAAATATGAAATTTCACGGTGCTATTTCAAACAGTCAGAATTGTTTCCTTTCTTCTTGAATTCCCCCAACTTTTACCTTCACTGCTGCCATGTAAGCTTTTACTGCCCCACTGCCTCACAGCAGGAACTCTTTGTTCTGTTTATTTTAGATGTCCAGTTTCTAGAATAGTTCATGATCCAAAGCAGGTACTTAAAAAATTGTTAAATGAATAAATGAATATACTAATTTGATTGATGATAAAGTTGAGTTCAAAAAAACATAAAGTGAATTGCTTTTAGTCACACAGACGCAGTTAGCAGAGCAGAAGTCAGGTACACCAGATTTACAATATGCTATCTTTCCACTGCATTAATTAATTTACACATTCTTTCATCAGCTTTTGGCACATCAGATGCTCAATACTATAACATCATGGCCAAATATTCTACAAGGAGATATGCTGCTTTTATTTCTCAGTGAAATAATCTGAAAAATGGCATGAAATATAAAGATATTAAGGTATATATACTTTGGTTCATTTAAAGTAAAATAAAACAACAAAAATTGAAAACATATTAGTGACTAGAAAATGACGGGCCAAAACTGAATATACTGAGAGGTGACTGCATTTTTTACAGTCAAGTATTCAAAAGAATATAAAAATGAGTATACACAGCATTTACCAACCTCAATACAACTATATGTTACATTGGCAACAGGGCTAACAGTACTAAGACACCCTGTCCACACGTAATATGAATTGTGCCCTCTGGTATCTTGCATCTCAGCAGTGCTGGAGAAGTAAGAAGAGTATCAGGAATCCAATTTACAAACTCTGATTTACAAACAAGTCTTTTGATTTACTTTACGACTCAATATATCAGAGAGAACATTTTTTAAAAGCCAAACCTGAGTACATAAAAAATGAAAGAATTAATGTCAGGATCAGGGCTTAAACTGAATAATTCCTAAAATCAGATACATTTTATTCCACATTTGGAAGGAGGCAAAGAATATGGATTAGCAGAGGGAACAACAGAAGCTCTTGTAGAGAAGAAATGAAAGTCAAAATGAACAAATAAGGGTTTGGCAAAATAATAATAATAACTGTAGCTACACAAGAAGATACAAACATTTAAAGCAAGCTTACTGATGTCATTTACTTATATCAGCTATATACATGGAAATGTTTTTTGGGTTTTGGTAATACAAAAGCCTTTTAATTACTAAGTACTAGTTATGATTACTCAAAGTGTTATTAAAATACAGTCTGTGATTCTTCAGAAGTACTGAGTTACAGGGAATAAAAAGTATTTCCTGCTTGACTGTAAAAAGAAATTCTTGTATAATAATAACCAGCCAGGGTCAAAGTCACTACGAATTTACATGATAACTAAATTGGGCTTACTGTACTTAAAAGATGATACGCATTATTGAGTACTTGCACTGTATACTACTAAAATGTTTAACTATGTCACAGAACAAAATACAACATTGAACATTATAAATCTTATGGCCTGATATTTAATTGTGAATACTTCAGCAGGATTAAAATCACTTGCTAATAAATAAATAAGCTAAAAAGTAGTGCATGGTAGTACTTTTCACTACATAGAAATAAAAGAGATGATTTGAGAAGTTCTCTGATTATAAACTATTCTATTTTTACAGTTTGGTCTTATTGAGTTCTAAAAGAAGTGATAAGAATAATGAAAAATAAGACTTTGGCTCTGTACACCAAAACTGTATATTGCATAAAATTCTTCCTGGTCTCATTCTTCCATCTAATTTGAAAAATTAAACTTAACAACTGACAGTTGGCACAACTTTCTTCTCAAAACACTATCTTTTTATTTTCATGATTTCACACTCTGCCGATCTTTCTCTTACGTCTCTGGGAGTTTTTTCTATTTCTCATTTCTTGGATCTCCCCACTATAATAGATCTTATACTCTTCAGTGCCTCTGGACATAGCCCTGGAAATGCGTTTCTTCCTATTTCATATTTCCCAATATTTATATTCCAATGATCCCCAAGATTATAACCCAAGCACACATTTCTCTGTTACGTGTTCTGGATCTATATATCTTACTCCTTTTTTTTTCCTTTGCCCCTTAGACCTCTTAAAAGTACCTCAAAACTAATACGAAACTAATATTTTCTAGTTTGAATACATTTATCTTCCATCATTCTTCTTTTCGGTTAATGGAGAGTTTTTCCTCACCTATATTCTCTTCATCACTCATCCAATTCACTGATTTAAAAAATTTCTTATTTCTGTTTGTTCTGTTCCCAAATACACATCAAATACATCACATCACTGCCTCTCCTCTCTGACCAACACACAAGCCAACAGTACCTCTTCCCCAGACCATTTACAATAACCTCCTCTCACTGCCCCAGTGTATTCCTGGTCACTAGAATCACTGAAAATGCAGGTTTGATTCTGTCATACAACACCAATACATCATCCCTTTCCCAAACTGTTTAGCTGTTTTCCATTGTTTAACATAACAATGTCTTACAACACTGTCTTATTTCTAAATAGTTTTACATATACTTTTTTTACTCTGCTCTCTCTCATTTACTGTTTTCTCAATGCATCAGAATTTTTTACTTCCTCAAAAGTACCAAACTTATCTTGTATTTGACCATGTTGTTCAAACTGTTTAAAATGCTCCCTTTATTAATCTCACAGCCTTTGGCAATGTTGGCTTTATTTATCCTTAACATTAGGCCTGAATGTCATTCCCTTGGGTTATTTTCTCTAACCTTAAGCATCACTGATATCGTCTCACAGAACACTGCATCATTTCCTCATAGCTCTTACAACTATTGTAATTGTGTCATCTGCATAATTATTTTAATGGTATATTTATCTGCCTCTTTACCCCTCAGAATTCTGTTGGTTTCTTCACACATGTTATAAAGTAACAGGTTTTAACTTTATAAAAATAATCCAAATAGCATATTTTTTAAAAAGAATTAAAGCTAAGCAAACGCTAAGTTATCAAATGATGCATTAGCTTTTAGATAAATTATAGTTTTCGGAAGCTTTATGTAGCTATTATCATGGCTTCATGTATATAATATTTAAAATAAATAAATCATGTCTGGCAATGCAAGGCACAAACCCTGAGTATGTGCTATTTTATGGAATCAAAATCTTCTGAGAAGCAGGCTGACATTTCAGAGTTTGAGTAAATGATGAAACTTGAAGAGGTAAAAGTCTAAAATTTTATATTTAATTTATTCAATCATAGTTTCATTTAAATTATGCCCAATATCTGGAACATGGGAGATGCTTACCAAAATCCTGTAACCTCTGACTACTGTTTGTGTCCTCACTATGACATCAGTCAAATTTCTAATATAGGACATGTGGTCTGCATCCTCCTATTGCAGGTTTCATTGTCTTCCTTCTCTATTTCTTTGCTACATATTAATACAGTGCTGTTTATAATCAGTTCTTTACCACTTCTAAAATCATACTGCTTGCAGAAGAATCCAAAATCATTGTTCAAGATAGTGCTAATCAAACTCAAGTCCTTCTTTCAAAGCAAAAAGCATTTTTTTTGCTTCCTTGAATTATATGAAATTTCTTAAATTTCCCAAGCCTAAAAATGTTTCTTTTTTTCCCATAGAAATGATTAAAATAGTTCCCAAAGTCTCACTGTGCAACATCAACCAGGCCCAAGTCCTCTGAGAGTATAAACCTAGCCCAAGTCCTGTGACTGTTCACGGTGTAATCGCAGCTTCCACTTTTAACTAAAGGATGGAAATAGTATATTTCCCTAAGATGAAATTTAACCATTTATGAGGAAAGAGACTCCTCTGGAAATAACATGAGCTTTCACATATGTTATCCCCCAAAGACTGGTAGTGTCTCCAAGGTGTGACAGCTGTGGAGCCATCTGTGCTCTAAATCAATAGCAATAGCTATTTGCTAATAGCAAATGCCATCAATATGGAATTTAGGCCAAAAAGTTAGGATTGAGCCAGAAATCATTAGTAGAACACTCCTACCTAAAAAATTTAATACTCTGTATTTAATACTCTGAAAAGCGCTGTGTGAAGATGAAATTCTTTTGGGCAACAAATATTTTCTTAGGGTTTCTGCAACATTACCTAGCTAAGGGGAGGTTCTTTGATTCATTAATCCAGCAAATATTAAGTGACGGCATCATGATAGGCCACCACCCTATGACTACAATGACAAACAAAGTAGAAAAACATTTCCTACTCTCTTAGAATATTCTACATGGGTTGAACACATTCCTATATAATCAGTCACCTCCCCATTCAGCATAGGCAGAGCCTATGAATATGACAGGATATCATTTTTGTGATTATTTTGTGTTTTATAACAAAAAGGGCTTTGGGAATGTAATTTCAGTTCCCAGTTAGTTGCCTTTGAACTAATTACAAGGGAGAATATCCTTAGTGTGCCTGATCTAATTAGTTGAGCTCATAGAAGAGATGAAGAGTGTAAGCAGCAGCAGGTGCTCTCCTGTTTACCATGAAGAAGCAAGCTGTCATGTTGAGTAGAGTGCGACACGGCTACGAAAAGTATCCTCTAGGATTTGAGAACCTCAGTCCTAAACTACAAGGAACTAAATTCTAATGACAACCAGTGAGCTTAGAAGATGAAACTGCAGCCCTAGACAATCATTATTTCAGCCTGATGTGAATCTTAATAGAGGATCCAATAATCCATGTCCAGATCCCTGACCAACAGAAATGGTGAGATAAAATTTTGTTGTTGTTTAAGCTATTAAGTTTGTGGTATTTTATTAAACAGCAGTAGAAAACTAATATGAGAGGAAGAAAGTCTTTCACTTTCACCTCTTTAACTGTTGAAGGATCTATATTTAATCCCTCTTGATTGCTACTGGACTTCATTTTATATAGATAGATACATACATGCATAGCTATACAGATAGAATAAAGCTTTCTATGAAATAGTAATAAAAAATAAGATATATAAAATGAAAGAGAAAACACATTTCCTTGATTTTTATTAATAGAAATAAATTCAGAGGAATTTATTTTTATAACTGACATTTTATTTCAACAGAAGTTCAGCAGTAGACAAACAAACAAACAAAAAACCAGTATTATCTTACAGATACTTTGGGGTTTTTTGTTTGTTTACTTCCAGGCTAGGGGTTGAATTGGAGCTGCAGCTGCTGGCCTACACCACAGCCACAGCAACACCAAATCCGAGCTGCATTTGTGACCTATGCTGCAGCTTAACGGCAATGCCAGATCCTTAACCAACTAAGCAAGGTCAGGGATCAAACCCACATGCTCATGGATACCAGCTGGGTTCTTAACCTGCTGAGCCACAATGGGAACTCCCCAGATACGTTGAAATGGTGAAAAAAAATTGTGGTTTAAAGGCAGTTAAGAACATCTAAACTAAAATTTCCTTTCTGTCATTATCTCACTGAATGATCTTAGGAAAATGCTTAGCTTCGCTGGAAAATATTTGAAATTTGGTTTTGCCATGATTTGGCAAAATATAACAGCAATTTCAATACAAGCCTAGTGGGAATATAACAAGGTGTGATCATTTTGGAGAAGAGCTTAGAAATAATTCATCACAGGGTTATCTGTGGTAGCAGGGAGTTGGAGGCAATCCAGCTGTCCCTTAGTGGTACTATAGTAGCTCCACACCATGTGAAGCCATGCAGTATGGCGTTAGAACCACGTGAAGAACTTTCTAAAAAGAACGTTGATATTCTGGCCTCACCCTCAGAGATCTGCATCCAGTTGGTCTGGAATGGACCGGGACACTAGATGTTTCACAGAAGGTTACGTAGCCAAGGTTGAGAGTTTTAGACGAAGTTTAAAATCAGAGCGCTCAGTGAAGCATAAGAAATCTATAGCACAATCTCACTTGTGTAAATACCACTTACGTAAAAGCACATAAATACAAAATAACACTCCATATATTATAAGGAAACAAAAATAAAAAAAAAAAAAACACATGTGAGTAGTTCCTTATGTGGGGAGATGCCTGGGAGTAGGGAATGGGGATAAAAGGTAAGTCAATGTACACATATCCATACATAATTACCTGCATGCAGATGATAAAGGGGTCTTATTTGCAAATAATTCTGATAACAGCATTCTAGGAATAAGAAACGTGGTTATCAGCATAAATAATAACAACGACAGCATAAAATTGGGGGATGAGGCTAATCTTTAAAGGACCTTTCTAGTTTATAATGTGCATTTCTTTTTTTCCTCTAGATAGCATTTTTAATATAAATTTTTGTCCAGTAAGATGAAAAGTTCCCTTTATTTCACTAATTGCTTTTTCAGCTTCAGGTACTTTTTCTTTGGCTGAGTCTCACCTACTAAATGAGAATTCAACAGAAACAAAGGATTATGCCAAGACTCATGCTTAGCTTAAGAGCAATAATTAAGAGAACAAACAAGGATTGCTCAACAGAAGGAAAGACTTGGCAATAATGGGCACTGAGATTATTAAATGTTTCCTAATTTTTTTTTTTTTTTGTCTTTTTGCCTTTTCTAGGGCCGCACTTGTGGCATATGGAGGTTCCCAGGCTAGGTGTCTAATCAGAGCTGTAGCTTCTGGCCTGCGCCACAGCCACAGCAATGCAGGACCTGAGCCGTGTCTGCGACCTACACCACAGCTCACGGCAACACCGGATCCTTAACCCACTGAGCAAGGCCAGGGATCGAACACACAACCTCACGGTTCCTAGTCGGATTCATTAACCACTGAGCCATGACAGGAACTCCAAGTTTTCTAATATTTGGAAGGACTTCATCTGTCATATGCAAAAAATGAAATGGAACGATGTGAATCACTAGATAGAAGTTACAGGAATTTTACAGATCAACCTAACAGGGCTTTTATTTAGAGTTGTCCAAGTAGGAAAAGATCTGCCATTGAAGACTGTGAGTTCAGTGTTAAAAAGTTCAAAAGTTACAGGGATACAAGAGAGGTTAGTCATAGGTCAGTGCTGCTCAAACAATGGTTGTCACAAAGATGCAGCGATCATATTCTTTCTACCTCCTCCCCTACTGTATTACTTGAGGTTAATGACATGAAATGCAGGTCATTTTTTTTCAAGATAGTTTAGGTTCATAAATACCTAATTAGATGATTTATAATATTCTGTTAAGCTTTTAATGCTATGATAAGAAACGAACCTATGCACTGCACAAGTCAGTGATTATGCTAATTATATTCCAAAACATATCTTAGTTTCAATATAAGATAAAATGCATTACAATAAAAGTTAAATTTAGTGCATAAATGTAAAATATACCTTTATGTTTAGATTTTTTTTTGACCTGTGTTTTCATGTAAATTTAAAAAATTCCAAACAAGGGAAGTTCCCTTGTGGCTCAGCAGTTAAAAATCCCGACTAGGATCCATGGGGATGCAGATTCGATCCCTGGCCTCATCAGTGGTTAAGGATCTGGTGTTGCTGTGAACTGTGGTAAATGTCGCAGACACAGCTCAGATCCCACATGGCTGTGGCTGTGGCATAGGCTGGCAGCTACAGATATGATTAGACCCCTAAACCCTGGGAATTTCCACATGCTGCACGTGCAGCCCTAAATAAGGAAAAAAAAAAAAACATAATGAACTGTATGTACAAAATAAGGATATGTGATTTTGTGCTTTTAATAGAGAAATTACCTAAGGAATTGAATAATTACAAACCAATAGCTTAATAGTGGTGATTATTGACAGGACATCTGAGCGTGACCACAAAGAAACCTTGCTTGAGGTCATCATGAAAAGTTTGGTCACTGAAATTTATTAAAGCAAAATAGAAAGCATCAAAATTAAAACAGGAGACTGTGAAACTGAAAGCCAAAGGACCCCAGTCCACGATTCAGCACTGTCACCTAACAAGAGGTGTCTTTCTTTGCAAAACTCAGTTTTTTGATCTCTGAAGCTCATTTTAACTCAATAAATATTTAATGAGTAACTTCTATGGAATATATCCTGAACACATAGTACACAATCTTATGGAGCTTAAAATCTTACAGTGGGACTGCCTCTGCAAATAAATACTTGAATTCAGGGCAATAAATATAGAAACACTATTATGATCTATCAGTCTCACTTCTGGGCATATGTCCAGAGAAAACCATAATTTGAAAAGATACATGCACCCCCATGTTCACTGCAGCACTATTTATAGTAGCCAAGACATGAAAGCAACCTAAATATCCATTAACAGAGGAATGGATAAAGAAGATGTGGTGCATATGCACAATGGAATATTACTCAGTGATAAAAAAAATGAAATAATGCCATTTGCAGCAACATAGATGGACCTAGAAATTATCATACTGAGTGAAATAAGAGAGATAAAGAAAATATATCACTAACATGTGGAATATAAGAAAATATGAGATCACTAACATGTGGAATCCAGTAAGAATGATACAGGAGAACTGCTTAACAAAGCAGAAACAGACTCAAAAGATTTCAAAACCAAACTTTTGGTTAAAGTGAAAACATTGGCGAAAAGGATAAATCAGGAGGTTGGGACTGACATATACACACTACTCTGCATGGAGTGGATGAGTAACAAGGACCTACTGTATAGCACAGGGATATCCACTCAATACTCTGTAGTGACCTACACGGGAATATAATCGGAAAAGGAATGGATATATGTATATGTATAACTGATTCACACTGCTATGCACCTGAAGCTAACACAACATTGCAAATAAACTATACTCTAATACAATTTACTATTTTTTTTTTAAAAAGAAAGAAAACTATAATACGGGTTCTGTAAAAACTGCAAAGTCAAATATACTGTTAGGACTTGATTTGAGAACCATTGGCAGTTTCTCCATCTTAGGGATGATATGCCTATCTCATAGACTGAATAGAATAAGGGTTCAGCTGATGAGCTTAATCAAGCACAATGCATGCACATAACCAGAAACTAATTAAAAGGTAGTTCTTTTTCTTAGCTTCCATTTATTTGTTTTCTGTTAATTATCATACATATTCATGGCCCTTCTATCTATGAAGTAAAGGAAGAATGACAAAGTTAAATAATATAAATATTGTTTGAAAGCGGAAAGTACAAAACATCTGGAAATATCATCCTTGGAGCAAGACCAGAGGGCTGAGTTCTCAAGGAAACCTTAGAAAAAAGAGAATTGATGCAGAAGTATAGGTAGACAAGAAAATTCTATGTATAGTAAATATTATCTGTTTGAAATTAATTCCAAATAGGCAAACCTGAAAATATTATAATTTTGGAAACATAACAAACAGCTTAATTCTGTTAGAAAAATGCACTACTTAGACCATGCTGGTTCTGACAATAAACTTGGACCTATCAAGCACAGTATAAAGCTTAGTACAGATTCAGTATGCAACTACATAGTAATGATTAACAACATATTAAGTGATTAACTACAACATTTAGGCCTTTCAGACAGATGGAAGAGATGGAGGCAATATAACAGCTGTTGGGAGGTGGGCATATGAAGCCTACTATCTTCTGTGGTATTCTATAATGATTTCTGAAAGATTCCTTTCTTTCCTGGAATCAAAGATTAAAGAACCAGGATTATGGGTGGTCACTCATTTTCCCGGTCTTCTGTTTCCAGTCATTAAGTACTTTACAGCTGGCAGCAAGCCAAGAGTAAGCATTTTGAGCCTGGCACTCTAAATGGGACTTGGATTAGAAAGGAAAAGCAAAATTTGCTAAGAAAGGAAAATTATTAACCTTATAAGAAATCTAAGTGTACTAATTATCTCTGTATTCAGGTTCCCAGAGTTCCAGATAGAAATATATTGTAAGTAAAACTGGATCAATTTTAAGATCTCTACTAAAGCTATGATCATATGAAGCAATTTAAAATTTTCATGCCAAACAGAAGAAATTTTTTAATGGTATCTTATCATTTGTATAGACTTTTCCCTTTATAAAACTCACTATAATCTGTAATTATATAATTTTTGTTTGATTATTTGCACAAATCTCTCTTCTTCACTAGGGTACTCTCTTCATAATGGTAGGGCTATTTTTCTTTTTTTTAATCGTTGTTTTTCCAGTATCTCTAGTGTCTAGAGTATTTTAAAAAATGAAATAAATTGTCAGCAGCTCCAATCTGTCCTTTCACTTTTTTATAATGTACATTCATAATACCTGACCTTAAAAAGGTTTACCATGGATTTCTGCTGTAATGCAGCTGCTTAAGGATCCACTATTGTCACTGCAGCAGCTTCTATTGCTGCTATGATGAGGTATCAATCCCTGGCACAGAAATTTCCACATGCAGGAGGTGAGACCAAAAATAAAAGGTTTACCATATTCTAAACAATATTAAAAAGAGAATAGTCATTTAATTTAATATTTTGGTATTTTAAAAAGGGGTCTTTTAAGGGGGCCATTTCATATTCATTAGAATTGCTACAATTAACAACAACAACAACAAAAAAAGAAAACAAAAATTGTTGGTGATGATGAAGAGAAACTGGAACCCTTGTGCAGTCTTGGTGGGAATGTCAACTGGTGCAGCTGCTGTGGAAAACAGTGTGGTGGTTCCCAAGTAAATTATACATAGAATTACCATATGATCCAGCAATTCAACTTCTGGTAATATACCCAAAAGAAGTGAAAACAAGGTCTTAAGACATATCTACACACTCATATTCACAGTAGCTAAAACAGGGAAGCAAATTGTGTGGCCATCTACAGGTGAATGGATAAGAAAAGTATGTTATATAGACACAATGGAATATTATTCTGCTTTATAAAAGAAGGAAATTCTGACATACACTACAACATGGATGAATCTTAAGGACATTAAGCTAAGTGAAATAAGCCGGTCAAAAAAAGACAAATCTTGGGAGTTCCCACTGTGTGGCAAGTTAAGGATCCATCATTGTTTGTGCATCAGGCCTGGCACAGTGGGTCAAGGATCTGGTGTCACTGCAGCTCATTCCCTAGCCTAGGAACTCTATATGCCATGGGTGTAGCCAAAAAAGAAAGAAAAGAAAGACAATCTAGTATGATTCCATTTACATGAGATACACAAAGCAGTCAGAATCAGAGACAGGAAGAATGGTGGTTGCTGGTGGCAAGGGTGGGAAGAAGGAATGTGGAGTTACTATTTAATGGTTATAGAGTTTCAGTTTTGTAAGATGCAAAGAGTTTTGAAGATGGATGACAGTTGATGGTTACACAATGAATAAATAAACAACTGAACTGTATGCTTAAAACTGTTTAGTTGGTATATTTTTGTTTGTTTTCTGCATTTACTACAATAAAAAATAGGGTTAAGGGAAAACAGATTTAATGTTACTATAAAACAAGAAAGTTTCCTAAGAATGTTCATCTCTGCCCTGGCTATTGCCCACCTTTTAAGTAATTTAAACTGGAAGACATATACTTAACTTCCAAATGTAAGGCCACTATTAAGGGGGTTGGGAAAACATCAAAGTGTATTATTGAGGCAAAAGAATGCTCAGAAGTCCTAAAGTACATTGAAAAAAAAAAAAAGTGTCTTAGTCCAGAGCTCATGCTCTTTCAAAAGATTGAGGTATTTGTGTTCCACTTATATTTAATTTCACCCACTGAAAGTACTGGGAATATGTGAGAACCATCTAAATCACCTAGATTTTTATCATATTTCTTAGAAGTCTTGATCTGAATTATGATTTACGATGTGATATATCTAGAAAATGATCTTTTTGAAGTGTTTTAAGAATTTCTGCATTTTTCAGCATCACAAGATGATTAAATATGACAAGTAACAGAATACACAAGATTTGTATAAAGCAGTATACTATATTTCTATAAGGACATGTGTGATTACAGCATACAGGCAAGCACTAAAATATTTAAATACTTAAGAGAAAAAGAAAGTAGTAGTCCTTGGGAGGACTGTATTTGGGTCTTAGTACAAATACGCCTTTTGTACAGAATTTAAACTTATCTGTTAGAAGCATTTTGAAACTAACAAACAAAAAATTTGGTTCGTGTTTGTTAGATGATAAGGCACTTCTAGGGGGCATTAGAGACAAGATGACAGTGTAGAAGGAATTGAACACACCTCCTCTCACGAAAACACCAAAATCACAACCTAACTGAGGAACAACCATCAACAAAAAAAGACTGGAAACTACCAAAAAAGAGAAGGCACTCTGAATTTTATATCAGCATTAACAGAGTCAGAAATAAAGCAAATTGAGTGAGGGACTAATCTCGGGTGTGAAAAAAATCAGTGATTAACATAAACTATAATTCAACATTAAAAATTTTATAGAAATCAAAGCAAAAAATTTTATGATGAGTAGATATCATTTTTTTTATGGCCACATCTGTAACATATGGAAGTTCCCAGGTTAGGGGTTGATTTGGAGCTACAGCTGCAAGCCTATACCACCACAGCCACAGCAACACCAGATCTGAGCCGCATCTGTGACCTATGCCATAGCTTGTGGCAACTCAGGATCCTAACCCACTGAGCAAGGCCAGAGATTGAACCTGTAACCTCATGGATACTAGTCGGGTTATTTACCCACTGAACCACAAAAGGAACTCCATGATATCAAAATTTAAAATTAAGACAAAATCAGTTTTCTTTTTCCTCCTTTTATCTTTGACTCCAATATGACTGGGTACAAAATTAAGCTTTTGTTCTAGAATATCTTTATAAGGATATTTGTATAACAAACAGTATTAGAAGAGAAAGTGTCTCCCTCTGGAGCAGAGGGAAGATTTCCTTACACGGTTAATAAAAAATAATGTCTCCCTTAGGGGCAAATATTGAGCACATTTGTTAGAAGTCTGCATTTAAAATACTGAAGTTTCCTAAGTTTGGGGTTCCTCAATCCTGACACAAAGTCACTGCATATACAGTAACCACTTGTGGCATATTACTTTGTTTTGTGGTATTTGGAGGGCAAATTCTGCAATAAGAACTTATTTAATTATGAAGCGCATAGTATTTTTGTGCCTCAATTTCAAAGGTCCTCTGTCTCTGAACCAGGAGTCTCAAGTCTTTGGTATATATATATATATATATATATATATATATACACACATACACACACACATACACACACACACACATATATATACACATATATACACACACACACACACATATATATATACATATACATATGTAGATATAGATATAGATGATACTGTAGCACGTTAACTTGTTAGCTTTCAGGTAAGATAAAATGTTACAGTTTTCATAGTTGTTGGCAGCATGGTTATTTTATTTTCCAATTTCTTCAAAGGCAAATAAGCTCTTGGACATTTCTGTGTGCTACAATACTGGTGTAGTTTTCATCTGATACAGTTTACTTATGCTGAAATAACTTTTAAATAGCTTTATATATAATTACTACTTAAATATCCTTAACTATATTTTCTTCAAAAATTTTATGCTAAATAAACTAGATATTGATGGTATTAAAGAAAACAGTAGTGCACTTCACACACTTTCTATCCTTGCTTTCAGCATTTCAGAAATAGATGCTCAAAATGCAGAGGTAGTTGAATTTTCAGAGGATGAGATATGTATTATAAGCGTAGCTCTCTGTGAATACATAACTTCCCTATGCTGAATTTAAATCTAATTTTGTGACAGCTGTAAAAATGGCTACCTCATAGAGAGAAGCAAAGAAATCAAATTTATGCTATTCTCTGAAAAGTTACAATGCTAAATAAAGCATTGTTCTGAATTTTAAACCATAATATTTCTGCCTCTAGTAAAGCTCCTGGGAAAACGCAATTCTTTAGAAAATATTTATAAATCACCTTTTATGATGAAGAATTTTGAAATCATTTTCAAACACAAGTAGTAAGAAAAGGTGGGGTGGAACTTCACACAGAAAGTATTTGTTCATAAACATCCAGGGCAGAAAAAGGTATTGTTATCACCACTAAGTGTGCTGAAAATTATGATGGCATAAGTTTAGGTCTGTACTAAACCTATATGATGCCAATACTTCTTAACAAAAAAAAATTTTTTTTAAATGAGGAAGTGGAAAAAAACAGTCAACAGATGTCAGCAAAGGGAAAGGATGACACTGCTGACTCCATATTGAGCGCAGGGGTAGAAACAAGACACATTCATGAATCACATGTATGATGAGTAAGGTTCCTCCATAGATTGTTTCTGGTTTTTAATTTTACCTTTAGGAAGTGATATATGAAAATATAATAAAATATAGTTGAATATCAAAACTTGAATGAACTCTAAGGTCATAATTTTCAAGTGTAAGTTACCCAATTTCATTTCTAAGTTAAATTGAAATAGTGATATTATCTTTTATTCCTTCAAAAAGTCTATCCCTGAGTACAACTGCAAACCTAAGCCTAAAGTCTTTGTAACCATTCACTTGGGACCTAGCATATAAAATATTATATTATGAAAAGATATATGCAATCATAACGCGTTTTGGTTATAAGTAGATATAGACATGTATAAAATTTTAATGGACATGATTAATAAAAAATGATAGGGAAATATTTCTTAAATTTGAAGTAATAATCCTTTTTTCACATTTATGAGGAAAAAGAATGGTGGAAGAAAATAAAGACAATGCCAGATGATATCATAAAATTAGCAAAATCTTCTGAGGTTTCCCATTATTCAAGTGTCTTTGAGATTTCTTAGCCTGTTACCAAATTGAGATGTGTCTTTTTAACTAAGAAAAGTGAGGGTTAGGGCCCTGTAAAGCCATGTGGTGAGTACTAATGAATGTTTATAAATATTCTGCTACTTATAAGCTTGTGTAGGCTTGTACTTTTGTACCATTTTTGAAGTATTTATAGTCATGTGGCTTGTTTTAGCCAATGAAATAAAAATACACACACCCTGTTGTACCTCCTGACCAAAATTGTAAGAAACACTTCCTAACTGCCATTTGTACTTTTATTCTTCTGCCTTAGAAGTTATGGGGAAATGTCCTGAGATGGGGCCTCTATAACCCTGAGTTATCCAGGGTTAACTATGACCATGGTAAGCAGAGCCCATCTGCTGCTTATATTTTATAGGTAGACTAAGATAATATCCAACTTTCTTGAAGCTACTAAGATTGATTGTAGGGTTATTTGTTATTGCCACATGACCCAGCCAATACAAGCCATACATTAGTTAATTTTGATGTATTAAAAGAGAGGAAAACACTTTCAAGATTTCTTATACTTCCCAAGCCTTGAGTTTTTATTTTTCCTGAACTACAGTCACTTTATTTCAAACATCTTCTTAGATGTTCATTTTAATACCTCTCGAGCTAAATTATCCATGAGGGCAGAAGGAGTTAACCTAAATTTAATTAAGAAAAAAAATCAATGAAACAGACTGAGGTTCTCATTAAATGATTAAATTACTCCTCACTAATAATTTGTTCCTACAAAATAACAGAAAATACACTTAAAGGTCACTTGATTAACACTGCGGGATATAAATTGATTGTGTTATTGTTCAAATGACAGAAAACAAGGAAAGTAGCCTCTGCTACTCCTGCTAACAGCTAAGTCAGAGTATCATAGAATGAAAACTTCACCTACTATAAACTAATCAAAACACTGGTGCTCAGGAAAAAACATTAAGAAAACCACATGTCAAAGTGTGGAGAAATGATGATCCTTGACACTTTTATAAGTAACTGCAGGTGAGAATAATATCTTGATTTTTCTGAAAACACAAATTTACATAATAAATGCTTTTTTTTTTGTTTTCTTTTTACAGTATCACCTGCCACATATGGAAGTTCCCGGTCCAGGGGGCTGAAATGACTGCTAGCCTACACCACAGCCCTGGCCACACCAGATTTGAGCCACATCTGTGACTTACTCCACAGCTTGTGGAAATGCTGGATGCTTAACCTACTGAGCAAGGTCAGGGTTAGAACCTTCATGGACAATATTGGGTCCTATCTGCTGAGCCACAACAGGAGCTCTGACAAAACAAACGTTTTTTGAATTTATGGGATCAAATACTTTCAACTGCTTATCTGTAAAATTGGTCAGCAAGTTTTTATTGGGGAATAATTGGTAAACTCTAATTTATAATAACATAAGAAATAACCTTACTAATTTTTTCCTCTACAATCATCCAGGAAATATTCTGCAAGTTTGTTTAAAATATTTCTCAACAATAAATTGGTTAAAATGTAAAGCTCAGTGACGCATATTAGATGATTTCCACTGATTGATGTGGAAGCATGAAACTGGTGAAAATATTTTTAACACTGAATCCAATAAATATCAGTGGCTAAGGAACACAAAGCATTCAGTCATACAGCAATATTTTAGGCATTTTCACATTCTCTCTTTCCTACTTTTTCTTTATTCCTTTTCTAGTTTTAATTTTACATTTAACTCTTTCCCTGTAAGCGGATTATATGTTGGAAGTAAACTGAAAAAAGGATGAAATCCAGAGTTCCATAGTGGCCTAGTGGTTAAGGATCCAGCGTTGTCACTGCCGTGGCTTGGGTCACGGCTGTGGCACATGTCTGATCCCTGGCCTGGGAACTTCTGTATGCCACAGGCATGGCCAAAAAGTAAAAAACAGAAGAAATAGGAAGAATTCCAAATTTTGATGGTTTGTTGTAAGAATGCTATTGCATGAAGCAAATTTTTCCCAAATCTTACAAGTCAAAGCATATAAAGAAAAATGAACCATAACTTGTAATATTCAGTCTTAATTTAAATTTAGTTAAAATTTAGAAAAATTCATAGAGACAAATTATATCTCATACAACTGAGCACTTTCCTTTGAGATTACTGGGGACTGCTGAGGAAAAAAATCATGAAAATATCGTCATTGAATAATCTGCTTCCACATGCCACATGACATCCTTTAATCTCTAACCATTACCTAGAAATCCTCTCCTTTATCCTCAAAGAAATCACCAGCAATATGATCCAGGAATAATACATCCTATTTAGGGGATAGGTATTGAATCAAGATAGATTATACACTAAATATGCTAAAATTTATAGGCAAGAAAAGATAGTTTCACAATTAAAGATGAAATGATAAACCTGATAAAATTTCTGATAAAATGTTATAGAGCTAACTGCAGCATGTTCCTAACTAAATTTTTACTACCTAATAAGTTAGTTATCAAAAATCACTCAAATTCTGGATTCTAATGGGAATTTTAGTCTATCCTCTGGGCATTTACACATGTCCTGGAGGATAAATCTGGATCTGACTAAATCAGTTGATGATGAATTCTTCCCCCACTGACAAGACTGGGATAGTCTAGCTTTCAAAGAATTCAGAATAATGTCCATATCCACTGGAAAGTTACAAAGGTTTCAGAATCTTATAAGGACCTTACGGATTATGCTTCTAGTGTTCTAGGTTTTAACCCCTATCCCAGTGTGAACTTTGGCAAGTTTGTTAACCTCCACTTGTCTCAGTGGATGGTTGTAATGAAAAAATCATAACACTTAATTGGTAAGTTTTTATAAAAGTAAAATGAAAAAAAAATCTTATATAATGCTCAGAGCTATCCTTAGAATATAAGCACTTAACAAATATTACATGTGTTATTATTATTGTTGAGATGGAACTATAGACTAAATGCATGTGTTCCTGAAAAATTCATGTTTGAAATTTACCAGTGCCTTAATCTTAGACTTCCTGCTGTCAAAACTATGAGAAATAAATTTATTTTGCTTATAAACCAACCAGTCTGTTATTTTGTTACAGCAACCTGAAAAATGACAAAAAGAAAAATGACAAAAAGAAACTTCCCTCAACTATCTACCACATCTGTGCAAATTCTGTGTGTGTGTGTGTGTGTGTGTGTGTGCTCACATGTGCCAAAAAAGAAGGACATGAGCCCTTTGTCTATTGTTTATAGTCTCTCATTTATAATGGATACATTTACATAAACAGATTACATAAACAGCAGTTGCCATATTGTCAAAAAAAAAACAAACATGCTTATCATTTCAAAAATGTTCAAATATACTTAATGGCTTACACTAGACTAGAGAAGTTTCAAAACTTTTCAGTCTGGGCTTCAAAACTCTCCAGAAAATGATTTCAATTGAAATGATTTCAACTGAAATTATAACCTCGCCTCTCTTCATTTGTCTCCATCAGCCAAAGTCAACTCATTTTAGTGTCCCCAAGTAATGTGTTAGATAACCACAGATACATACATTCACATGATGGTACACATCATATATTACTAAACACATTTGTTTCGTAAACCTAGAAAGGTTGAAACATCTTGAGAATTTGAAAAAAGTGTTTGGAGAAGAGCAAATAAACATGAAAAGGCCATTATTAATAAATTTTGAGTTGAAATATATTGGAGGAAAAAAGTAACTCAAGGCATCAAGTTGTTCTAATTAAGACTTTTTTGTTTACATAATTGGTTAGATTTAAAGAGAAAATTTTAATCATTTTCATATACTAAGACTAAAGGGAAAATGAAAAGCATAAAGTATTATAATCAAGACAGTAGGGAAGAGAGTATAATAAAAAGGTTAGAACATGGAACTGAAGCCAGATTGCTTGAATTCAAAATCTAGCACTACCTTTTACTCTCTATGTGACCTTGGGAAATTTCTTAACCTCACTGTGCTTCAGCTTCCCCATCTATAAAATGAAGACAGAAATAGTTTTTAATCTATATAGCACACAAGTATAAAGATTAAATGGGTAATTGCATATAGAGGATTTCAAAACTGTCTCTGTCTCAAAGGGAAATATTCAATAAATTTTATGAGATAAAAAAGAAGGCAATACAATGTGAACACTTATGTTATTTCATATCTCCACCGAGATTAATCTCTCTCTCACCAAGACAAAATTCTAAACTGCCTCTGATGGCATTTCATTTCTACCTTACAGTAGAAGGGTTGTTTATACTTTACTACAATACTTATTTATGCGTGTTTCCCACAAGTCATAAGCTACTTAAAATCAGCAACTGTTGTGTATATCTTCTCCATACTGTCAGTCAACAGTTATCTAATTATATCAATCCAAATATAACATCCTTCCCTTAATTTGAATACAAATATATTATCCTTCCCTTAATTTTAAAGTTATAATATTCTAATAATTATTATTAACCTTCCACCATCAAATTCTATATGTTTTGAATAAAAGAGCAATTAAATGCCCAATATTTTTATTGGGGCTTAATACTTTATACTATGGTGATTTTCTTTTTCTCTTTTCAGGGCTGCATCTGTGGCATATGGAAGTTCCCAGGCTCAGGGTCGAACTGAAACTACAGCTGCCAGCCTATGCCACAGCCACAGCAACATGGGATCCAAGCCATGTCTGCAACCTACAACACACTCAGGGTAATGCCAGATCCTTAACCCACTGAGCGAGGCCAGGGACCGAACCTGCATCTCATTGATCTTAGTCAGATTCGTTAATTGCTGAGACACGAAGGGAACTCCTGTACTGCGATGATTTTCTAGATATGCAGTTGCATTGACAATGACCTCATCTCAGCTGTTTGGAATCACTTTCTTTATTGCAAATATAAAACCCAGGAGCAATGCAATCATACAACATTTTCATAAAATCTGGAATAATCGTTATTACATTTATAAGTAGTTACAAATTAGTGTTAAGAATAAAGTTTTGTTAACTATATTCACGCTGAATTTCCTGTTTAGGATGGGTAAAAATAAAAGACTAACAATTGGGAAATTAAATAAGTATCTATTAAATGACAAAATATAAAAGAAAGCTAAAATTAGATCAACATGAAAACATTATGCCTTTGATTCTGTTCTCTGATGATGAATTTTCAGGTCAAATTCTAAATTGACAAACTAACCAAGAGATTCAGATTTTAAAAATATGCAAAATCGGGTCAGAACTAAGTCTAGACAGTTGGGTCCGCACATCACTCATATTGGCTGATGATATTAGGCATGTGCATATTTGATTATATTCATCCTATAAATACCATCATCAATCTTTTGAAAAACAAGGCCTCATTCATACATCAACAAGGAGGTGTGATACAACCCTGGTAAGTTCATTTTCTAACTTCATATTTACTAATATTATATAATAGAATATAGCCCACTAAAGTATATTGTGCCTTCTTTATGACGTATTGCTTAAGAAATTTCCCACTCTGCTTAGTAAGTTTGATTTTCCATCACAAATTGCTTTTAGTTTATGAGACTATGAACTAATCAAGTTCTCCAGATTTGTTTAGGTTTCCAGATGGATTAAAGCCAAATTTAACGCTAATTCTAACAAGTATGTAAGAATACAGGACATGACTTCTGTGTATTAACCTTGCTTCTGGTTTCAAATTGTCATTCCATTATTTTCTCTTAACATAGATGTCCTTTTCATTTATTTTATTTGCTATATGAAAAATATTTTTATGCTGCATCAACTGCCTTTTTATATTATCTATAAATCAACTATAAATATATATTAAGTGACCTTAATATTATAACTTAGTTTGAATGCTACGATAAGCTCAAACATAAGAAACAATAAATGAAGGGAAAATTAGTGACAAAAATATGGGACATAAAAACTATAGATAAAATACTTATTTTTCAAGACTCCTTCAATATTTAAGATATTTAGTACCAGTTTTACATACATGACAATCATATGGTAAAAAGTAAATTATTTCTGTTCTGTTGAGTCAGATCTGCATTTGGGAAAATCCTGTGAAATGTGACTATACAAAGACTTTAGATTTCAAGCACACTGAGCAACAGACCAAAAATGTAGTTTCTGAAGGAATGTAAATTTCAGCGTTTATATTCTGTCTTCTATCATTAACTGCCTGAAATATCTATCATCAATGAATGGCTCAAACACACATACACTTAACATAACTTACTAAAGTGACCAATAACTGCATGGGGGAGAAAGAGCCCAAGCCAAAAATGTGTAGTGTCCTTCTAGAATGATTCCTACGAAAACTTCTTTTAGTGCTTTCTTAGCACAAACAAAAAAGGACCTTTCACACGAAGCTAGTTCATATAGCTAGCCATGCGTCACATGGCATTACTCAATGTCCTTGGTGAGCTATAGTTCCACTTCCTCCATTAATTTTCCTATATTATTTTGCCTTATCTTTAGAGTGATGGCCTTACAAAGAGCAATAGAATACCAGATGGTCATTGCTATGGTTCACTGAGTTTATACCCTAGTAGGAAGTTAGATGATTGCTTTTCAAGGTTCTTATCATACATTGAACAACCTATTTCACCACAGGGAATTCTGAATCTGTCAATATATTTTTGGCTAAGCATGCTCCATCATCTTTTGTTTAAGCCATGGTCCCAAACAATTATGTGAATTCTTTGTGAGCACCAAGACATTCTAATTTTTCTTTCTACAAGTTTTAAAATATAGATAAGTGTTAGAAATGAATACTGCATAATATTTATAAAATTCTGTTTTATTTTGGGTGTAAAATTATCAAGCTATTTTGTAATTTTTCAAAAACATAAACCTTCCTTAAGCAATCCGAATCTTTCATTTAGAAAGAATAATTTAAATTCTTATCTATTAAAACAAACAAAAAGCTCCAAGTAAACAAAAGGCTCCATCGAAACATACGGCTTAAAGTTAGACAGAATTGGCATAAACAATTGAACATTCAGTTGCCTCAAAAAGAAATTGATTTTTGTCTTTTATTTTCAAAATATACACTTGTCAACACTTTTTCTAGAAACTGCAGAGAAAAAGAAGTGAAAAATTATTTCATTAAGGGGATAAACAAAACACAAACATCTGTAAATAAAATTGATTAATTTAAAAGAAGAATGACATACGAAGGAACAAAAAAATTGGGCAACACAGAAAGAGAACAACAAAAAAAGAGTTACTACATACAGGATGGAAAAAGGGGAAAAAAAGTAAACGCTTCCTGAATGAAGAAAGACATAATTCACAAATACCAAGTGGGGAAAATAATGTGTGAGCTGAATGTTGAAGACAAGGCTGACTATTAGCTGCAGCAGGAAATTATATGGTAAGAATAGAAAACCCTGATGTTCCTCTCTAAATCTCAGAAACACAAAGAAGATTAGCACCTATTTCTTATTTGAGAATGCCACTCTACTTTTTTTGCATGGAATTACAATACACTCATTTGGGCAATAACACAGGTCACCAAATAGATAATCTTCCCATATTCAATAAACAATGAATTTCATGAGGTCTGGTGCTGTTTCAACCATAATGGCACTTAGCTGTGGGGCATGTCCATACCAACTTCTCAACAGATACCCCTTTAATTACTGGATATATTTCAAATGTGAAGACTTCCAGAAATTAGTCACTCAAAATTACTACTACCCATGGGAAATATATTTTATCACTGATGTATATTACTTGCTAACCTCAACCTAATTATAGGCTAATGAGAGGTTTAAAGTTCCCCTTAACCACTACCTCGCTGAGAAAAATTAATTCCTCTGCCTATAGGGTCCTAGACCCGAGATATGTCCATTCTCTGGTAGTGTCAGTTTTCAAACACCTGTTTTGATGATGACAACAGTAATCACTACTTGCTGAATAATACAGATTTGGGATTTTGTAAACATTAACTAATACAATCCTTATTAAAACAACTATAGATTAGTAAGGACTTCCCTTTCATACAGATGAGACAACTGAGATTTGGAACCATAAAGGTTCCATATCTTCCCAGTGACAGAGACATAAAGCAAAACAAAGATTTTATTAGTTCAGAGTCCACTCTTCCAGAGTTCTTTACTCTCTTGTTTTAAAGAAAATATCCTCAGAGCTATATACATATATTTAATTGGCAAAAGTTATTGTAAAATATTCTGAGAAATATAAAACATAAGTCATAGCTATTATTTCTACATTATTTTTAAACTGTATTTTTGGTAACCAGATAATTTTCAGCTTTTCAGTATGTTCTATGTTCTAGGCATTCTATAACTATTTTTAAAATATTACCTCATTTAATCTAATCTAACATTTACCACCTCCTGAGATACGTAAAAAAATATTCAAGTTTTGACATAAGAAACAATACACTCCAGTAATACCATGGCAGAAAGGCAGATCGGCTAACTGGCCTTATACCTTTGAATACAAACTGCGCATCCTTTGCTCCATCATGCTGGACACTACTAAGACAATTTAATCACGACATTTTCATTTATTTAATCAGAAAAATGGACTTTCAGAATAAGGTTATGCTACATGGTTGCTGAAGGAAGAGCCTGTATTTTCCTGAGAGAGATGAAGAAACAGCAAGTGACCTGAGACACTTGTAAATTTTTCCTCATAACCGGACATCACCAGGATTTTGCTGGCAGTCTTTGATGTGATAAAATAACCCCATTACCAAATGATTTATGTTTTTCTTGCTTTCTTATTAAATAGTATCCAGAAAATGTTTACCCCATTACTATCAAATATTGCAGTTCACATAAAGAAGCCAGGTCCCTTTATGTGACATGATAGGGCTAATGAAGATTTTGTGTCTAGATAATGGCAAATGTGCTAGAAAAACTCGAAGTCTGTGCTAAAACACTTCCTCAGATAATATTTAAAATGACATCTTCGAAAATCAACTAAATCAAACCATACAAGCTCCAGTTCTCAAAAAGAATTCTGAGTGGCATGACAAGACATCTTGATATTCAAGTGTATTTGAGTATTTTTTTCCTTTACATATAGCAGTTTATCACTAACACCATTCTTTCTATGATTCAGTGAGTTACACTAAAATATTCCATTCTTTGAGAGTAGATTTAAGGAAAAATGAAGGCAATTTATCAGGTTTTCTTTATAAAAGTTATTTTTTAGAAAGAAACTACATTTAGCTTCAAAGGAAAAAATGTTAAAAAGTAATGTTACAGTGAATAGAAAAAATTGAACTCTGTTTTGATCTAGTACAGAAAATTTTCTAAAAGAAAATATTTTCATTTGGTAATTTTTCTGAGACAGACCCTGTAAATGATGTATTACTAGATCTACAACTAAGAATTTATTTTTTTTTGCTTTTTTTTTTAGGTCCATACCTGCAGCATATGAAAGTTCCCCCAGGCTAGGGGTTGAATCGAAGCTGCAGCTGCTGGCCTGTACCACAGGCCAGCACTACATGGGAATGAATAGAAAGCACTACATGGGAAAGAATAGAAAGCATGGCACTCAGTTATTTATGGGTTTTGGTTTTTAAACAACACTACATGGGAATGAATAGAAAGCATTTTGGTTTTTAATTCAATAAAATATTTTCTAGTTTTCTTCATTTTTAATTATGTTTTACTAAGGTTTATATCAATAGCTAGATCTATTTTTAATGCGGTATATTTCTGAATAACACTCCTGAGAACTTAAACATATATAAGTGTGTAATCAGGACATATACAAGAATAAATGACATTTTCTGCTTTTTAATGTCCTTTTGAGATGTTTTTGAGAGTACCAAGCATAAGGGTACAGAAACACAATTAACACATTTTACTAGTCTCCTAATACCAGCCTCAACAATGCATCCTTTACACGTACAGCTGACTCTTGAACAATGTAGGTTTGAACCGCCTAGGTTTAGTTACATACAGATTTTTTTTCAATACTTATATGTACTTTTTAAAAATACTAATATTTTAGACCCACTGTTGGCTGAATACATACTTGCAGAATCCTCAGATAGGGAGGGCCAACTATCTGACTTGGGTGTACATGGAGTTTGGTATCCCAGTGGGTGGAATATATATACAATGGATATAGAGAGACAACTGTATTATTATTATTTTTTTAATACTCTCTGCTATGTTTGTTTGCTTGTTTGTTTCACTTCTAACCTCAGGTTAGAAATCACTATTTCAAGTTCCTGTCATGGCTCAGTGGTAACAAATCCAATAGTAACCGTGAGGATGAGGGTTCAATACTTAGCCTTGCTCAGTAGGTTAAGGATCCAGCATTGCTGTGAGCTGTTAGTGTATGTCACAGACACAGCTTGGATCCCACGTTGCTATGGCTGTGGTACAGGCCAGCAGCTGCAGCTTCGATTCAACCCCTAGCCTGGGGGAACTTCCATATGCTGCAGGTATGGACCTAAAAAAAAAAAAAAAAGGAAATAAAATTACATTCTTAGTTGTAGATCTGTCTGTCTCAGAAAAATTACCAAATGAACTGAAAGAAATCAAAGATATAAATAAATAAACACACCATATTTCTGAATCAGAAGACTTAACATAATAAAGAAATCAGTTCCCCTTAAAATAATCTACATGTTTAATGCAATTCCTGGTGAAATCCCCAAATTCTTTTCATAGATATTGACAAGGTAATTGCAAATGCATATGTAAAGGTTATGGACTCAGAATAATTAAAATAAATTTGAAAAATAAGAATGACATGGGAATAAATGATAGCCCTTTCAACAAGTGATGTTGCAGTAATTGGACAAAGACAGTCACCTTTCTATCATTGCTGATAGGTGTGGCCCCAAAGAGAAAAAAAAAAGGGAAATCACTATTTCTTTAGAAGGCTTTTAGTATAATTTGCATACCGAAAACACTGGTTAAACCTTTCCTCCTCTTTTGCCTTCTCCACCTATTGTCTTTAAGTTCATCCCAAATCTATGTTTTGGTATCACACTTTGATACAGAGTGTTGATCAATGTTTCTAGCAGGAGAATAAAATTATGTTCTGATAAAACAAGCTGCTACTCTTTTTTCCCATCAGCTTTTTATTTACCACATTGCAGTAGAAGGCAGTTGTATTCCCAAAATTTTGAAGACTTTTTGCACCCCCAATGACAATTTAGCTAATTGCTCTCTCTTTTGCTTTATCAGAGACAACAGTCAGCCCTTTTCTTTGTCTGTACTGTCAAATACCTGCTCTACATCACATGGCACCAACTGACTATATGGCATCTATATCACTAACACGGAAGCCTTCCCTCAAATGATCTAATCTGTCACATAGAAATAAACTCAGTCAACACTTTACAATATCATATCATCTCACTGATCAGCGCTTTCCCTGAAACCTCATGTGAACACCAAGATCTTTACTTTTGGCTATAAATATATTCTAACATCAAAAAAAATTACATTCTTTCATTTTTTTTTCTAATCAATCTAAAATTCATCCTAATACAACCTTAATTTGTCTATGATTGGCTCCTTAAATCTTTTTTTTAGGTTTTTATTTTTTCTATTATAGCTGATTTTGTACAGACAGCAAAGTTACCCAGCACATATGCGCGTGCATACACACACACACACATTTTTTTTTCTCACATTATCGTCAATCATGTTCCATCATAAGTGACTAGATATAGTTCCCACTGTTACACAGCAGGATCTCATTGCTTATCTACTCGAAATGCAACAGTTTGCATCTACTAACCCCAAACTCCCAGTCCATTTCACTCCCTCCCCTCCCCTTCAGCAACCACAAGTCTGTTCTCCAAGTCCATGAATTTGTTTCTTTCCTGTAGAAAGGTTCATTTGTGCCATATATTAGATTCCAGATATAGGTGATATCATATGGTATTTGTCTTTCTCTTTCTGACTTACTTCACCAAAAGGCTCCTTAAATCTTAATGTGTTAATTATTCTATTAAACAGTTTGATTTTGTGTGGATCCAGGTTTAGTGCATTTATGACACCATAATATTTATGACACCATAACTTTGATATACATTTTTATTAGTCTGTCCCAGGGTGTATATTCCAAAATTCCATTCTGAATATGGAATATCATTATGAATTTCAGAATGTTTAACATAGGAATAGCAAGTCTATTCCACCTTTTCTTTCAACTGCCCTTAGTTTGTAAGAAGTATTAGGAGCACTGAGTTGAGAAGGACTCTAAGGCCACATTAAAGCTCGGTCAGAAGAAATGTCATGGAAATGTCTATCAAAGGAGGGAGTACAGAAAAGGTATGTATACCAGATATTTTAATTCCAGATTTAGAGCATAGGAATTTGGTTTCAATTTTATAGAATACTGTTTAGCCCAGCATCAGGCAGTTAATTGACATTATAAATACTAGCAGATGGTGTTGATAAAAACCCATTGTGCTAGTGAACAAACACAAAAACTCGTACCATACCCTCTAGGTTGATGTGGCATTCATTTTTCTTAATTAAACTATCATGGTTAGGAATCATCAAAAGAACTATCTAAAAGTAAGGGTTTCACCAGGAGAGAATATGTAAACTCCAGAGAAAGCAATAAGCAGATCATTACAATGTTATCAGCCCCCTGTGAAGTTATAAATTAAAGAATCAGTATGCTATCAAGTGGCAAAGAGTAGAGGAGGGAAGCCACATATTGAAGAGTCTCATTTTTTTTTTCAGAAATGGCAACCGCACAAAATTGAAATACACTATTCCTCTACTGTTTAAGTTTAAATTAAAAAAAATGCTACTGGATGGTAAAATGCTCCTTAGAAAATTAGGTCATGCACTCTATGAAGTATGACTTCACAGACTTCACCCTTAGCCAGTGATATTAGTAACACATGAGAACTACTTTCGAGTCTAAAAAGGAAAATTGTTGCCTAACTGAAAAAGTTCTTGTTCTATCTAGTTGTATTTTTAGCAAGCCCTCTGTGAGATTTTCTCTTAAACCACTGTCTCAACCTGAACTTCCTCCCACCCAACTGAGAAAATTAAGGTCCTCCTTATGAAGGTTCCTAACAATATAGATTCTGACATTAAAGCAATTACCGTATAGGATACTGTAACTATTTGATTACATTAGAATGAGCCCCACTAGAACTGGGTTCTTAAAAGCAAGCCATGTATTTCTTAATTATATTTTGATACTTATCACATGAAACAGTGCTTTGCACCAGGCAGAACCATAATAAATATATTTGAGTAAATGCATTCATGACTATTATTGCTAAAGAGAAGAAAAGTGAAGCCTGGAAAACTGAAGTTGAGCAGACAGAATTTCAAAAAGACAGTGTCATTATTCGATAGATAAAAAGCCACAGAGGTTAGAATGTAAGTCAAAGGAAATAAGCCTGAAGGGACTTGGGAATGAGGAATAGGGAAGTAGAGCATATACTCAGGCAGAAATAAAATGACAACAAAATCAACAACAAAAATAGAAGAGTTGATTTGAGCTTAGACTTGGTTATAAGGATAAATGACTTTATCCATCCAGTTTTTGACTGTGATTCCTTTTCTTGAGGAGACGGGTAACAAGAGCTAAGAAAAGCTGAGAAGGTAGAGCTGCATAAATTATGTATGTGACTGATATTGTAATATGCTATCATATTAAACTCCAAAAGCACTATGATTTTGGTATTTCTATGTATCTATCCATTCTATTACAGCTAAAGAAATAGTTTCCAAAATAATGTAATTTTTGCTCAAATGTCTGAGTCAGTAAGTGGCAGAATCAGTAGTTTGACAGATCTTTTTGACCTCAGGCTCCAGACATGAAGATACCTGTGACTCTAGCCCTTTCTATACACAGCAGCAGTACCTGTGAACCCAATAACTGCACAGATGAATGGATTAAGATGTGGTACATATACACAAAGGAATACTACTCAGCCATAAAAAACAAAATGATACCATTTGTAGCAGAAATGGACAAATACTTAGAAAGATACACTTTTCTAAGACTGAATCCATGAAGAAATAGAAAATATGAACAGACCAATTACAAGTACTGAACTTCGATAAGTAATGTTAAAACTACCAACAGGGAGTTACCACTGTGGTGCAGCGGAAACAAGCCCAACTAGTATCCATGAGGATGCAGGTTTGATCCCTGGCCTCACTCAGTGGGTTGGGGATCTGGCACTGCCATAAGCTGTGATATAGGTAACAGGATTGGCTCAGATCCCAGGTTACTGTGGTTTTAGCATAGGTGGCAGCTGGAGCTCTGTTTCAACCCCTAGCTTGGGAAATTTACATGCTGTTGCTGCAGTCCTAAAAAGCAAAACAACAACAACAAACAAACAAATAAAAGTCCAGGACTAGATGATTTCACAGGTAAATTCTATCAAACATTAAAAGAAGAGTTAACACCTATCCTTCTAAAACTATTCCCAAGAACTGAAGATGAAGGAGCACTTCCAAACTTATGCTATGAGGCCACTATTACCCTGATACCAAAATCAGACAAAGATACCACAAAGTGAGAATTACAGGCCAGTATCATAGATGTTCATATGCATAAAAATCCTCAACAAAATACTAGCAAACTGAATCCAACAATGTATTAAAAGGATTATGTTCCATGATTAAGTGGGAATTGTCCAAGGGATGCAAGAATTTTTTTTTTTCATATCCACAAACCAATCACTGTGATACACCACATTAACAAACTGAAGAATAAAAACCATATGATCATTTATATAAATACAGAAAAAAATTCAACATCTATTTATGATAAAACTCTCAAGAGAGTGGGCACAGAGGGAACACAGCACAATATACTAGAGGCCACCTATGGAAAACCCACAGCTACATTACCCCTAACAGTGAAAAACTGAAAGTACTCTCTTTAAAATTAGAAAGAAGGAAAGGATGCCCACTCTCACCTCTTTAATTCAACATAGTTTTAGAAGGCCTAGCCAAAGCAGGGAAGAAAACGAATTGAAAGACTCCAAATTGGAAGGGAAGAAGAAAAGTCTACTTGCAGATGACATGGTACTATACATAGAAAATCCTAAAGTTGCTACTAGAAAACTGTTAGAGCTCATCAATGAATTCAGATTCACTGATGAGCTCAAATTAATATACAGAAAGCTATTGCATTTCTATACACTAGCAATGAAATATCAGAAAGAGAAATTAAGGAAACAATCCAAATTACCACCACATCAAAAAGATTAAAATATCTAGGAATAAACCCACCTAAGGATACAAAAGTCCTTTACTCCAAAGGTCTCTAAGACTCTGAAGAAAGAAATTGGGATGGAAAGACACAAACAGATGGAAAGATATACCATGTTCATGGATCAAAAGGACTGATGTTCTTAAAAAGACCATATTACTCAAGTCAATCTATAGATTCAATGCAATATCCCTATCAAATTACCAATGGCATATTTCACAGAAATGGAACAAAACATTTTAAAATTTGTTTGGAATCAGAAAAGACCTGGAATAGCCCAAACAATCTTGGGAAACAAGAATGAAGCTGGAGAAATCACAGTGCCTGTCCTTACACTATACTGCATGTATGGAGTAAAGGGAACCTCCCACATTGTTGGTGCGAAAGTAAATTGGTATAGCCACTATAGAGAACAGTGTGGAGGCTATTTAAAACACCAAAAATAGAGATACCTTAAGATTGAGCAATCCTATTCCTGGGTAAGGGAAGAATGAAAACTATAATTCAAAAAGATATATCCACCACAGTGTTCACTGCAGCACTATTTACAACAGCCAAGACATAGAATCAATCTAAATGTCCATTAACAGACAAATGGATAAAGTTGGTGTAGCATGTAATTATTCATGTTAAGTGAAGTAAGTCATATGATATCACTTATATGTGGAAAATGATAGAAATGAACTTATTTGCAAAGTGGAAATAGATTCACAAAGAAAAAAAATTACGTTTACCAAAGGGAACGGGGGAGCAGGGATAAACTGGAATTTGAGACAGACATATACACATTACCATAGAAAAAATAAATAAAAAACCTATTACGTGGCACAGGGAACTATATTAAGTATCTTCTAGTAACCTATAAATGGAAAAGAATCTGAAAAACAATAGATATTATATGAAGATAGACATATAACTGAATCATTTTGCTGTATACCTGAAATGCTGTAAATCAACTATACTTCAATTTTGAAAAAAAGACTATTTTATTTATGACACAAATCTTATTGTAAATAAAATACATAAATCTAGAGTAGAGATACAACCAAGAAAGAAAAATGAAGCAAGAAAAATATAGAAAACTACCAAAATAAAATGACAGAAGTCATAAAAAATTAAAAACAGAGATATAGAGCAACTTTTAAAAAACTAAAGACAAAAGGGAAGTAACAAAGTCCTCACATCAATGATCACCCTAAATGTAAGTGGACTGTACACACCAATTTAAACACAGAGTATCTGTATAGAATAAAAATATAAGACTGAACTCTATGTATTCCAGGGGACTCAGCTCTAAAGACAAGCAGAGTGTCATAGGGAATGAATGGAAGATGATACTCTTTGCAAATGGCAATTAAATGACAGTAAATGTAATCATACTCATAACAGACAAAAGAGAATTCAAACAAAAAATGGTAAAAAGATACATATATGAACATCATATAATGATTAAAGGGGCAATTGATCAATAAGACAGTTATTAATACATATGTACCTAACACAGAAGCACCAAGATATGTAAAATAATTATTAACAGATCTAAGGAAGAAACTGACAGCAACACAATAACAGTAGGGGATTTTTAACAGTTCTTACATCAATAAATAAAAGATCCAGGCAGAAAGTCAACAAGGGAACAGCAGCCTTAAATGAAACATCAGACAAAATGATCTTAATAGATCTATAGAGAACATTACATCCAACTGCAACAGAATACACATTTCTCAGGTGCACAGGGAACATCTCAAGGACAGACCATATGTTGAGATACAAAAAAGTCTCAATAAATTTAAGAAGAATGAAATCAAACTAAGCATCTTTTTTGATGACAATGGCATGAAACTAGATATTAATTACAAGAAGATAGAAAAATCACAAATATGTAAAAAGTTGACAACATGCTACTGAGCAAGTACTAGATCAAAGGAAAATAAAAACATACCTGACAAGAAATAAAAATGAAAATACAATATACCAAAATCTATGGAATGCAGCAGAAGTGGTACCAAGGGGGATGTTTATAACCATATAGTCCTACCTCAAGAAAAAAGAAAAATCTCAAATATGCAATTGAACTTTACACCTGAAAGAACTAGGGAAAAAAAAAAAAAAACCAAAGTTAGTAGAAGGAAGGAAACAATAAAGGTCAGAGTGGAAATAAATAGAGACTAAAAAGGCAAATGAAAAGAGCGATGAAATTAAGAGCTGGTTCTTTGAAAAGATAAACAAAACTGACAAACCTTTAGCTAGAAACACTAAGGGGAAAGATAAGCTCAGATAAGTGAAATCTGAAAAGAAAAAGAAGAAATAACAAACGATACTATAGAAATACAAGGGATTATAGGAGAAGACTATGAACAGCTATAAGCCAACAAATTAAACAAACAAGAAAAAATGGATAAATTCTTAATCATACAATATCCCAAGACTAAACAATGAATAAGTAAAAAATCTGAACAGACTGATCACTGGTAAAGTAGTTAAAAACAGTAATCAAAAACTTCCCTCCAAACAAAATTCCAGATCCTAATGGCTTTATAGATGAAATTCACCAAATATTCAAATAATATTTAATACCCATTCTTCTCAAACTCTTCCAAAAAACTGAAAAACGAGAAACACTTTCAAACTCAATTTATGAGGCCAACATTACCCTGATTTCAAAATGAGAGAAGTGTAACACAGAAAAAAAAAAAAATTACAGGCCACTATCTCTGATGAACATATACGCAAAAGCTGTCAAAAAATATTAACATATTGAATACAGCAATGCATTAAAAATCATACACCATGACTGAGTGGGATTTATTCCTAGAATGAAAGGATAGTTCAACATCTGCAGATCAACTATACTTTGAAAAGATACATGCACTCCTGTTTTCATAGCAGCACTACATACAATAGCCAAAACATGGCAACAATCTTAATGTCTATTGACAGATGAAAAGAAAAAGAAGATGTGGTGTGCGTGTGTGTTTGTGTGTATAACTCAGCCATTAAAAAGTATGAAATATAGGAGTTCCCTTCGTGGCTCAGTGATTAACGAATCCGACTAAGAACCATGAGGTTGTGGGTTTGATCCCTGGCCTTGCTCGGTGGGTTAAGGATCCGGCATTGCCGTGAGCTGTGGTGTAGGTTGCAGACGTGGCTTGGATCCCGCGTTGCCGTGGCTGTGGCGAAGGCCGGCAGCTACAGCTCCTGTTAGACCCCTAGCCTGCGAACCTCCACATGCCACAGGTGTGGCTCTACATAAAAGGCAAAAAGACAAAACAAAAAAAATATATGAAATACAGCAGCAACATAGGTGGACCTAGGATTATTATCCTAAATCAGAAAGAGAAATACAAATACCGCATGCTATCACTTGCATGTGGAATCTAAAATACAGCACAAATCAGCATGTCTAAATAACAAAAACAGACTCATATCTAGAGAACAGACTTATGGAAAAGGAGTGCGGCAGAAGGAAGGATTGGGAGTTTCGGATTAGTAGAGGTAAACTACTATGTATGGGATGGATAAATAAGGTCCTACTATATAACACAGGGAACTACATTCAATATCCTGTGATAAACCACAACAGAATATAAATATATGTATAGCGGAGTCACTTTGCAATACAGCAAAAATTAACACAACGCTGTAAATTAACTATACACTTCAATAATTTTATTAAATAGCAGAGGCAGTATAGATAAAGTAGACAGCATACTTAATTTCAGTATTATTCTTAATTTCTAGTTTTAGAGTAGTAGTAACAGCAGCAGCAGCAGCAGCAGCACAGAGAATTAACATTTAAAGAAAATCAATATATAGCTGATATATTACTAAGTAGCAAGGATAGGTTAACTTATTTAATCCTCACAAGAGATGGAACAAGAAATGGTTAAATGAGATAAATGAACCTCAAAGAGTTAAACTTTGTCTGAGGTAATTTAGATGGTAATTGTCAAAGCTGCGATAAGAAGCCAGTCATCTCTGATTCTCTAACATGTATATGCGCCCATATGTTTCAGAGGTAGTAACACAGTAATTTACATGAGCATTTGGACATTCCTACCTCCCATTTGAGGAGGAATCACAGAAGTGCACCCCCAAGTATAAATGAAATACAACTCATATTTTGTTTGTTAAAAAAGAAACCCCAGAGTCTCAAGAATTTCTGTTGGCAAGTTTCATGCACAAATTCAGCTAATTGGAACATGTTCTATCTACCAGGCTATGTAGTTTGACCCTTTGTCCACCTTAGTATATTAGTATATTATCATGTTTTCTCCATAATAGAAATGATCCTTATCAGTATCGACAATAAAGTATACAGCATTCTTAATTTCACAAATTTTCATGCTAAGTCGTCTATCAAAAATATTTTAAAAATTCACAGATCAATGTTTCAAAATGAAAAGAAAATCATGATTTTGACAGCTTAATTAAATTTCTAAGCATCAACTCCAGATGCTTTTCTAATATAAATATGAAGACAGATACATACACAAGTATGTACAAATCTGTATATAAATATAGAAATATATTCCTCCATCTCATTTCATAAGTAATGTTGTCTTATCTAGTATTTCGTTACTGTCAGAGTGTATGTGTTTTACATTGTTTTTCTAAGCTTCAGATTTTATAAAAAAAGTGCCAAACATGTTTTGCAAATATACTGCTGATTACCACTCTTACTTTTAAAATATTTTCACTGTGTTTAAACAAATATTAACATAAAAATAAATGTTTTTTTTCTTCTTTACCTCTACAGATGGGAACGGGAAAATCCCACGAGGCTGTATTAACCGAGTTGGCTATACAGGTGAGTTGAGGGTGGCCATCCAGGATATATCCAGTGACACAGCTGTAGCGGATCTTGTCTCCAACATCGAACCTTGTACCATATAACACCCCTTTGGGCGGAACTCCTGGATTTCCACAAGAGCTACTCTGCAATTCTACAAAGAAAGGGAAAAGGAGTGTTCACAGTTTTTAATATATACTTTCAACATTTAAGATTTATAAAATTATATGTAGATACAGATATCTTTTTTCCTTTCAAGAAGATTTACAGAAAAAAAGGAAAAGTCTATTTCAATCATGTAAAGAGAGAAGAAAGAAACTACATTTTGCCAAATAGGTTTCAGTAGTCATTCTTCATGCTATTTTATATTATTTAAGCATTGCAGCAATTTTTAAAACTAGTTATTACATTTTACAGATAATTAAAACAGATCAACACCATGTATGAGGCTTCTTCAAAGTTACATTCAACTAACAGAGAAATATGCAAATCTAGTTTCATTAATATGCTCTCCATTCCTCTGATGTTTCTATTCAACCCTAACCCATGAATATTCATCTGAAAAAAGTACATATTTTTGATGGAACCTTTTTTTCAGTTAAACAAGAAAAATAAAGTTCAGTAAAAAAATGGATATAGATTGGGCTGGAATTCCAGCTCTAACATGTGTATACCCTTGAGAATTACAAAAATAAGTACATACAGTTGTGAAGTTTTAATTAGACAATATGCAAAATACCTGGAAAGTGCCTGATATATCAGAATATTTCACCTATTGCTTTGTTATGTTATTAGTTGATGCTTAAAAGTACACAAATAGGCTAGGATCTGGCATTGCTGTGGTTGTAGCAGCGGCTACAGCTCCAATTTGACCCCTAGCCTGGGAAACTCCAAATGCCACAAGTGCAGCCCTAAGAAATACACACACAAAAAAAGTATACAAGTATATAAATATGAGAGTTTTTAAAATAATATTCATTTCAGAGAAAAATACATTTTCACTTTAAGTGAAAAAATAGAAAATATATTGAAATAGCACAAAATATACTTCATAAAGCTAGGGAGAATTATTTTTTCTTATACTATTTTCTAAAGTTTCTATTATACTACCTTTACGTGATATTACTTTTATGTTACAAATAATAATCAATAGAAATACGAATAGCAAGGAATGAATGGACTAAAAGGGATTCCAGTTTGAGTAAAGTTATGATTTAGTTAACAATATTATACAAATACTGATCTCCTAGTTTTGAGAGCTCTGCTACATTTATACACACAGTGTTAAGGGAAGCTGGACAAAAGTATGTATATAGGGACTCTGCATTATTTTCACAATTTACCTGAAAGTCTGAAATTACTGCAAAATAAAAAGCTAAAAAAGACACTGCAGTGCAAAAATAGAGCATGTTTTCATTTTACTTTCACATTCATCCCACTTGTGCAGATAGTAAATTCTACTCAGTATCATTTTATATTAAATTAAATAATTATAAACCACTATAATACTGAAAATATCAATGACAATATTAAGTAAAATGCCAAAACAAAAAAAAATGCTTTATAAAATATAGATACAGCTTACAAAAGCAACAATCATTTATTGATAATTACTTCAGTATGCAAAGCTGAAATTTTATATTTTTACCCATAATATAGTAGTGTTTCTCAAGTGCACATTTTTTCTGTTTAATTTTTCAACGTCAGTGATGAATTTCAAATGAGGTTAATCAATGAAAAATGCACTGGAGATTCATAAAACTTGCACTATATACATTAGAAATAAAGTATACACTTTTAGTTTAAAACAAGTATTTCAGATTGCCAAATCCAGAAAAGTAAAGAACTTAACTAATATTAATCAAATATTAATGGCTTCTATAAATAACAGGCAGTTTCCTTGAGTTTTCTTAACACTTAAAAAGATACACTAGAAACTAGTATCTGTAAAATATTTTAAATATCATTAACCATGGTTAATTATTTCTAGTATTTCACTTTATTATTTCTCAAAGGCATAATCTATAGTTTCATTTTTTGTAAAATTTACAGCATATTTATTGTCTCTAAATTTTAAGCAATTCCTTTCTTTTGAAATGAAGAATTTATTTTAAAATAATTAATTTTTAGAAAATTCATTTGATTAACAGATGAGATACTGTCGCAAGAGATGGTGGAGGTTAATTGTTGATGAAACGAATAGGAATTCAGTCCCTTGAATACAGTAATAAAAAAGGAAATACTTTTAATGAAACTACCACCTGTGGCCTTAGAATCAGTCCACCCCCTTCCCTCTCACCTCCTAAGAAATAATTAGGGTCAGGACTTCAATTATCATCAAGTTACATGTCTGGAGGAAAAAGCAGTTTCCAAATTATTTCACAAGAAGCAGTTAGGTGTAGGAATGAAAGGAAAGAAGAAAGCTCTCAAGTTGTTATACTCAAATTTAACTTTTATTTAAATGAACAAATAAGCTTTACCCACAAAAAAAGTACCTAAAGCAAAAATGGAAAACATATGAAGTGAATCCTTGAATGAATAATAACACTGGTTGGAATTTTAATACATTACCTAATCGATCCCCTGACTTATGGCCACATTACTTCTAAACCAGAAGACATAAGAATTTAGGCTGTTTTGAAATGAAACACAAAGAAGATAATTTCAAAATACATCTGGTTCTCATCTTCAGGAAATTCCTGCTTTTGTTTGCCCTTGTTCTTTGACCTTCATAAACAACAAGTACTCATCATTCTCTGTACACTGAGTAACCCATGAAGACCGTTATTAAGACGTTTCCCATTCAGGTTTAATAGATCCCAATTCTATAGCCACCGCTAATCAATTCTATTTTTTGTACTCTCCCAACCCTTTTAATTTGGGACTTCTAAAATGTCTATGCCCATTTAAAGCCACAGAGTCAAGAAAGATGTTATTAACTTGAAGAATTATATAACCTACAGAAATCAAGCAGGGCCCTGTGAGGCTCCTGGGCACAAAAACCTTTCTGTGTCCTCCATTTCTTAGTTTTAGGAAATGAGCCTCATTCAGTCTCCATGGCATTCCCTCAGCTCAAGGGACAGGTTCAGACGTTGCTGATCAGGGGAAAAAGGGATGCAAAGACACAGGAGCAGGAGTCAAACAACAATGGTATAGCCTAGGAGCAGGATCCTTGTTCTCCCTCAGGGGATACACATAATCATATAGGTATCTTTTACATCTAAGAGTAAAGATCATATTCCATTTGCATTTTTTGCAAATGAATCCTTCAAAACTGAAGAGCTTGGAGCCCTTTCCTCATGCTTCCCCCTCACTTGATTGCACCCTAAATATAATCACCTGTAAACTAAAGATTGGGCACCTGAAAAAATTGTTTGTGGGTTAAAGATTATAAGCACACACGTTATGTTTTTTAGGAACTTTCCTAGTTTGTTCTAATTTCTGATCAATATGCCCTTTTCTTAAGTACTGTTATTCTAGGAAAAGTCAAGTTGCAATAAACTAGAAAACCACCACCAGGATCATGCTGAGATCTCCTGACACCAGCTTCCACGATTAAGATTTCCCAAAAGAAAGAATGTCATATTTGCCTCAACCTTAATTCTTATCTGAATCTCTTTTTTGGTCCTTTTAGACTATGAAACTCCCTGAAATTCTTCCCCAGAGGAGGGGGCTTTAAGGTAGTAGCCTGCTATGGCCTCCTTTGCTTTGCAAAACAATAAAAGCTATTTTTCTTCTCCTTCCCCCAAAACTCTGTCTTGGAGTTTCTTTTTAGGGCCACATCTGCGACATACGGAAGTTCCCAGGCTAGGGGTCAAATCAGCAGCAGAGCTTATGGCAACATCAGATCCTTAAACCGCTGAACGAGGCCAGGGATGGAACCCATATTATCATGGACACTGTCAGGAGGAACCAGCTGACCACAATGGGATGTCTGTCTCTGTGTTTCTATTCAGCACTGATGGACAGAGTTTCAGCAACACTACCATCAAAAAAAAAAAAAAAAAAGCTATATTCTGATTAAACATTCACTTCTAGTCTTGATGTTTTAAAAACAGTGCTGCATATTTGAACTTTTAAATTAGCTTTTTTGTTGTTTTAAGAGTTGTTTAAAGAGTCTATCTAACTCTTAGATAGACTAATTTTTAAACACTGTTTCTACCAGCTATTAAGAGTTTGAATTTAAGGAGAAAATGAAGATATACATGGTAGGTCATCTTCAGTAATAACAGATTACAATTTAATCATTAATATACATGGTATTTACAACAAGCAGTGAATTTGTTTATTATGAAATCATTCTTGAGGAAAACAGAGATTGAAGCATAAAATGAAGAATTTTCATGTAATTCATCACATGTATATGCAAGATAACCACACTGTGCTTGTCACTTCATTATTCAATGTTTCTGAATAAGATGATTACATCTAAAAGTAGAATTGCTAAAGAGACTCCAGCTCTTTTTTCACCAACAGATGACAATAACATACTAAGTGATTTAAATAAAACTACAAACCCTGATAAATTCTCATTTGATAGTCTATTAATGTAAAGATTGAAATGGAACCGTAATGTGTTGTGGGGGACCACTATAAAATTACTTTCAGCATACTGTTGATTTAGCATTGATCAAATCTGTTAGATTAATAAATAAAAGAAAGAAAATAAAAGAAACTCTCTATGTACTCCAGATTCATTTGAATTTACTCTTGGAATTACACCATGAGAATGTTTGTTTGCAAGACAAAACTGAAATACTTAAAGTCGGTGGTTTAGTGAATCGAGAGATCATTGGAAAATGTGTGAAGACTTTATACTCAGAATATGTCCCTGAAATGTCAGAGGCCCTTTATATTATTTTACTACTCTATCCACAACAAATGATTAAGTGAAACTAAAATTCACCTATTTTTTTCTAGAAAGTTGCATACTTTTATTTATCTTCTCAGAGATATTGAAATTAATCAGCAAATAATATGAAGGCATTTTTTTAACATACTCCTCTAAAGTGTAAAGGATTGTTGATACAGCAAAAAGTACTTGGAAGAGATCCAGGGTAAACAAAAATCTTATTGTGTTTTAGAGGTTATATTTTAATGACATTCATCTACATTAGTTAAAAGGAAATATAACAACAAACTATTTGGTAAGTGACATAAGTAACTTATTCATCAACAGCTCTTGTGGGTCACCATTAGCACTGTTCTGTGACATGTATCAGTTAACACCACATTTCTTGCTTTCTAAAAATTTACAATTTGAGAAAGCTAATAGACTTAATTGTTGAAATCAGCTCTGAGCTATACTCTGCTTTAAGCATTCATTTCCCCAACTTTCATCTCACAAAATACTCAGCACCATATATAACTTTTCTCATGGTCCAGAAAGTAAAACTGAGACTCTGATGGATAAATAAAATTTCCCAAGGCCATTCAACTAATAAATAGTAGACTTGTGGTTCAGACCTACATATTTCCATCTTGAACATCTTAGATCATTTCACAGTGGCATGTTGTTACCCATGAAAAGAAGATATTCATCCCATAAGTGCTTATTATGCAGCTATCACTGGCAATATTTTGAGGATAGAGTTTTGCGAATGACAGATATTGTGCTACCTTCATAACTGGATGTTGACCAAGGAAGTAAGTGATTACACAATATTAATTATAATGTAGCAAGTGGGATAAAGGAAACATGTAGGCTAAAATGAAGGTTCATAATTGAGATAATTTAGTCAAGATTAATAGGAGCCCTGGAAAGAATTTCCTGATAAAGTAAGGTTTAAAAATGGAGTTCTCACTGTGGCTCAGCAGTAATGAACCTTGCTAGTATCCATAAGGATGGGGGCTCCGTGCCTGGCCTCACTCAGTGGGTTAAGAATCTGACATTGTTATGAACTGTGATGTAGGTTGCGGACATGGCTAGGATCCCAGGTTGCTGTGGCTGTGGCGTAGGCCGGTGGCTACAGATCCAATTCAATTCCTAGCCTAGGAAATTCCATATGCCACAGGTGAGGCCCTAAAAATAAATAAATAATAAAAATAGGATAAAGACTTAGCTAAAGGGAAAAAAAGAATTATCAAGCATATTCAAAACTTTAAAATAACAGAATCAAAGTACTATAATAGTTATTAGACTTGAACATACAGTGGGGACAGGTTTTATGGATATTGTAGGGCAGAAACTAAATTAGAAAAAAAAATATTCGAAAGGCTGACCAAAATAAGTTCAGGTAGCGAATATATACATATACATATATATATATGTGTGTATATATATATATGTGTGTGTATGTATGTGTATGTGTGTGTATGTATATATATATATACATATATATATATGTATATATATATCTCCCATGCATAGGTTATGAAGAAAATGGAGACATAGTCTATCATTAAATGTCTTTTTGAGAGAGATACTATACACTCTTCAGAAGGAAAAAAAAAATCTGAGAGTAAATAACTGGGATCCATTTTAAGGGTATATAACAGCAGATATTTTCATATTATGTATGATATATACCATGTGAGTTTACTAATTTAATACTAATTCAATTTAATATGAAAAATTGCATTGAATAGGATCATCAAAATTAATTTTTACAAAGATGAATAGCCAAAATAATGTACATATATTATTTGGATATGAGAATATCAACTTTACAGGATTGCTGATATGCTTATATAAAAGAACATGTATAAGTCATTCATATGTTGAGCAAACACTATATGGCAGATATTATTATTAGCTCAACAAATTGCAACTTTATTATTACAATCACTTTTGCATTTGTGACATCTGAATTAAGTGTGACTAAGTTATGATCTATTAAAGGTATGGTCATGCCTTCACTGGGGACAAAATATCAGTTGCCATATCAGTAAAGAAATGATATTGCAGCCATCAAGCCATCAACCACTGCAACCACCCTCAACTGTTCACCCTGAGGGTATTCATGATAGAGAAAATAAGATACTGGACCTAGATAAGGTACATATCAAAGGAATGATTTCAGTGAGCCCAGATTTGCATCTTCCCATACATAGAAAAGCACTAAATTCATTAACTTGAGATGTCTAGTTTTTCTTTAATTAATAGTGGTCTCTTAATGTTCTGACTACCTATTTCCTTTTTGTGTTGTTTTCTTTTTTTGTTGGTTTTTGTTTTTTTTTTTTTTTTTGCAAAAACTCCTATATACATATCCTGGCTTCTCCCTTAATTCTTCAGAACAGCCCTCAGAACTTTCTCTGGGCTTATGTCCTCAGTGTATGTTTGCCAAATAAAAAAAATTATTCCAACTTTTAGGCTGTTCATTATTTTTCCAGTCTACATCATTAAATGCTAATTATTCAAAATGTAATCTCAACTCCTGGTAGAAGATTTACATAACCAAATTCACAAAGTGTCACTGATTCATACATCCTTCCATCTACTGATTGATATCGTATCAAGCAACACGCCAGGCACAATGATTATAAAAAAAAATCTTTTTTTT
>PVHT020000230.1:11104344-11164868 GCA_004024745.2 Catagonus wagneri
CCACTGAGCAAGGGCAGGGATCGAACCCGCAACCTCATGGTTCCTAGTCAGATTCGTTA
The DNA here is from genome assembly GCA_004024745.2 of Catagonus wagneri. Taxonomy (NCBI): domain Eukaryota; kingdom Metazoa; phylum Chordata; class Mammalia; order Artiodactyla; family Tayassuidae; genus Catagonus; species Catagonus wagneri. Next base: position 11,104,404 of record PVHT020000230.1, read on the forward strand.
ACCACTGCGCCACGACGGGAACTCCATAAAAAAAAATCTTTGATGTACTGTCGCCTCACGAAATTCCAATGAGTTAAAGAAAAAAAAGTTTAAAATAAAATCAAATCCTGAAAGAGAGTATATAAGTATACAAAAAGGACTACAGGAAACCAGAGTCATGTGTTCCTTGGAGAAATTTAATAAAACTCTACCAAGTAATTTAGAAAAAGAAGGGTAATTTATACTAATAAACACATTAAAAGAACGCTGGCTCTTAAAAAAAAAAAAAACACTCCAATCTGTTAGGAGCACATGGATAATTGTGAAAGGCAAGATATTTAGCAAAATATCAAGAAGAAAACCTGACCTTGAAAACTGGAATGAAAATCAAATGAAAAAATGACGGATACCATGAGTACAGAATTGCATAATTATTCAGTCAAATAGAGATGAAGCATGATCCTGCTGAGATCAATTAACAATGCTTTAAAACATTGTAAAATTTTATCTACTAAGGGAAGTAAAACCAAGTTGTTTGCACTTCTAACAGAAAATTAATCTCAGGGTTTTATTTCCCAGACGATTAAAAATAACTTAGGAGAGCATTACATCAAGTTGAACCACCTAGTACCTCTCATCTTGAGACTTCAAAGCAGTTAACAAATATATTTTCCAATTTATTTTTGGGGTACAAAATGTCCTTTTATTACAGATACTGAAACATCTCATTCACACAGGAAATAAATGATGTTTGAGGATTATTTGGAGACTTTAATTGACTAAACATTTTGTGAATATTTTGTATCAGTTGAAATTCCCCGTTTTGGCTCAATGGTAATGAATCCGAGTGGTATTCATTATGACACAGGTTTAATCCCCAGCCCTAAATGGATATAGTTTTATTTCAGTTATATATAACTGAATGGAACTTATTTCTTTACACATTTGCTTCCTCACTAGCCTCTGAGCATCTTGAAATGGGCTCTAATTCTTCTTTTTGTAGCAGAAACTTAGCACATTGTGTGGCATGTTGTAAGCAAGCAAAAAGGACTGCTCAGTTAACTGAATTATCTCCTCTAATAGAAAAATATAAAAGATGATCATCAGGAGTTCCCACTGTAGTGTAGTGGGTTAAGGATCTAGCATGGCTGGAGCTGTGGCTTAAGTCATAGCTGCAGCTTGGATTCAGTCCCTGTCTAGGGAACTTTCACATGCTGTGGGTGTGACCAAAGAAGAAGAACAAAAAAGGTGATCACCACACAGAGCTTTAAATATTTTCATGCAAGATAGCAGAGTGGGACAGGTAATACAGAAGAGAGCCATAGGTATATCATGAATTAAAGTGTCATAATAAGCACTGGACCACATTGGCAACATCTCCTATGGGTCAATTTACATAGTTTTGTCATTCAAAACTGTTTTCTGATAAAAATGCATTAACTTCTATAAGCCAGTTCCTAAACATAATTCCCAAGCTTCTGGTCACGCCACAGCCCTCCCTGGGATACTGGAGATGCAACAAACATTAGGTCACAGCTGTCATTTTGAAGGTCATCCTAAAGCTTCCAAAAGATTCTAATTTGGCAATCAAAAAGATGAATGCTCGTTATTTTTTTAAAACTATTTTAACTAATAAAAGGGAATTCAAACAAACTGCTGGCTGATAAAGGCAAAATGAAAGCAAACCAGCACTGTTTTGGCCAATCTGTCTAAGAGGAAAAGAGATGACTACATTGATTTGGGTGGGAAGGGAGAAAGAATGCACATAAATTACCATTCAATGTTGGGCTTCAGGGCCTGTTCAAGGAGACTGAACTCAAAGCCTCTGGCCAAGACAAGAATTACCAGACCCTCATCATCGCCCCACCGTGCTCACTGTGATGCCCTCTCCCCCAATCATGAGCAACCTGGTCTACTTCTTTCTACTCCCTACTAGGAAAGATATGTGACCCACTCCTCACCCAGCTTCTGTAGATGGTTGGTTACACCTCCAACCAACCAGCAAGTGTGTCATAAGACCTTCTCTTTTCCCAACCAGCCAGGAGGTCAGCAGATGTATACTGAAACCTCTTCGCTCCCTGGGCTATAAAAACAGACAAGACCATGCACCCAGAGTCGGCTCTCGCAGATTATCAGGAAGTTGGCCCGCTGTGTTAACAGTATCTCTCACCTCAATAAACTTGTCTTTTCTTCAACTTGCTTTGAATCTGGAAAATTCTTTTTCGCAACTCATGTGCACAGAGAGCCATATGTATTTCACTCAACAGAGAGAGAACAGATTATTGTCACATTTTTTTTTTTTAAGATAAATCTTCTGGTGGTCTGATTATATTTCCAAGGGAAATTGTCCCCAGAGAAAAGGTTCTTGTCTCATAGCAGAAGAAATTCAGAAATGAGAAGGAAATTGAGAAAGTAAAATGAGGATTTAAGTGAGAAATGTACCCCTAGAAGGAAGGAAGGCAGGCAGTTGAGCAGCTGCCCTGAGATTCTTTCTAAACAGGTTATGATGCACATACAAATGAATGGCTTCCTGGGGATGTGCAACTTTTCCACCTTTCTCTGTCAGCCTCCAGAACACTGATCACTCCAAAATGTGTGGTTTCCTGTTTGGAGATTCCTGATTTTCCTTGTCTGTCCATGGACCCCCACTGGTTACAAGATGCATGGTTTCCTGGCACCTGACCTCATGCCCCCCAACCCTTTCTCTGCTCTTACCTAGCTATCTGCCTGCCATAACAAAATTACTGTGAAACAATGGAAGAATTAGTACAAAACTAAAACAAAAAATGTTTGCTGTCTAGGTAACATCATTCTGTTTTGACACTGAGATGTAGGTAGGGCCCACAGGCAACACAGATAAAAGTTTTGAGAGTCAGATCAAGAGTAAGTAAGAAGGAAAACCTACTACACAATATCCATGGTCATTTACTAGATATGTACTTCTGATCTATGAATAAAAGGCAATTAATGTTCTTTCAGTTTCAAATATTTGTGCTCTTTTTTGGGCAAAAATAAATTTTACTACCCAAAATGAACTTATGAAGAACAATTTTGTTTTGTTTTGTAAACTAATTATATTAGAATAGATGGCTGGAAAGGTCATGAAATATGAAAAAATGTTATGATTGTTTAAACCTAGCCATATCCTGTATAGCTACCAGAATATTAACAAAGCAAAAGAAAAGTATGGAGTGGAAGCATCTTAGCAATCATCCTCACTTTAAAGTTTCTAAAAATGGAATAATGCTGCATCTGGCAGGGGTAGCATTTGATAGCTTGATTAAGAATAACAGGAAAATATGAGCAGACTTTCCGTATGACAGAATTGGGACAAGTATCTGTATTAAGACTTTTTGGATAAAAGTAACAATTCTTTAAAATGATGTGTTACACTGATTACCAGATAATTTACTAGATTATATATCCACCCAATATGAAAGATGCCACCATATTTCAGCAATTAATCAATCACCAAAAAATTACTGAATACTGAATTATAAATGTTGAAGGGGTATTAAAAAAGGTTACCATTTTTGTTCTTTTGAAACTTCTAACTCAATTAGAAACGTAAGACATGCACAGTATCATCTTCTGGCAATTAAAAAATTTGCTTCCATAAGCTGAAAGAAAATTATAATTATGTATTTAAACAAAACGAAGAATATTTTTTGCAATGAGATGAGTAGAATTTTATCTGGGGAGGACTCAAAAGAAGTTGAATAAGTCCTATGAATAAAGGCCCAGAAAGAGAAATGTATAAGATGTTGTCAGGGCAATATACAAAACCAATGGCCTAAGCAGAATATCATCCGAGAATGTTAGGGTCATACTTTGGAAGGAGCTTTTAAACTAACTCTCCTTGTGTCAGTGTTATGCTAATGCTGCCAAAAGGCCCCCAAACGAAATAACTTAAGTAGATATTTATTTCCTTTACGTGACTCTGACTGGCCTAAGGTAGGATAAAACAAAAGTATGCCCTCAAGTAATCAGAGACCCAGATGTTTTATATTTTGTTGCTCTGTCATTCTCTTGGTCACTGTGTTTGTACAATGGATGAAGCTGAACTGCCAAAAAGGTTGAATTCCAGGCTACCGGGAGTTGAATCAGAGCATGTTCAGAGAAACCCTTCCACCCTTCACTTTACTCCTGACACAACCTCCTCCCTTTACTATACCCTTCCCAGTATTCCAAGGTTTCTAGAAGATGCATGGCTGGTTTTTGTTTTGTTTTTCCATTAAGGCCAACTCTAGTTCATCATAGATCAGTGACCTGTTAAGAACAGAAAATAAATGGTCAAAATAAATAACCCCATGTAGTTAAGGGAGGAAAGGGAAAGAGTCCACAGTCAATGATCATGGAAATAAACAGATCCTGTTAGGCAGGAATTATGAAGACTCTTGAAGACCCTGCTTCTGCTCTTTATTTGGTGTCCTTTGTCCTGTGTCCTCTGTTGTCTCCTGGCATTTCCTATCGAATAGTTCTTCCTTGTTCATATTCTCTGTGGCAAATTTGAAGTGGGTGTGGGAGAGAAGACTATCTTTGGGATACACAGATTTTATATCCTACATCTGTTAATGAAGGTTTGGTGCTCAAAACTCTCTTAAGGGCTGAACCGTCAAAGGGTTTTGCAGATGAGTTCTAGAGTGTATTTGACTAAAACTCCATCTAAAAACTTATTAGGAACTGATTTATTTGCTTCCAGTTATTTTCATGTACCAGTGAACACTCTACCCACCCTCAACTTCCCTTAACCATCTCTCTCATTCTATTTTTTTCTTGAGACTACTTTGCATTGATCAGAAGTAGAAATGCAACATCCTTTATCTGATCTTTGCCCCAGGGCTGCTCTTCATCCTTTGACTAAGGAAATTAATAGGAGACTCTGATAAAACTTATCCCCTTCTGTAAAAAAGCAGTTGGCTTTTCCAACCCATAAATCACTAGAATTTTAGACTTTATTTTCTTCACTCTCTACTTGAAAACTGCCAGTATCTGGCTGAACTCTAAACTCCTGTCAAAGGTGGTCAGGAATAGGCCACTCACTTTAACAAAGTTTTTTCAACTTCATCCTTTCTAGCGAAAGCTTCAGTGGTCTGCCTTCCAGACAGTCATAACAATTACTTTACCACAGTTGCTATAATTCAGAAGAGCCACCAGCCTTCCAGCTCACGTTTCTTTCCTACTACTCCTGACCACAAAACAGTAACACACATATCAGGTTTTTATTTTACCGCATCACTACAACTACAGATATTTGATCAATGTCATAAATAAAATACCCCCCCCCTTTTTTCTTTTTACAGCTGCCTCTGTGGCACACAGAAGTTCCCAGGCTAGGGCTCAAATCAGAGCTACAGCTGAAGCCTATGCCATAACCTCATCAATGCCAGATCCGAGCTGCCTTTGTGACCCATGCTGCATCTTGCTTCAATGCTGGATCCTTAACCCACTGAGCAAGGCCAGGTATCAAACCCCCATCTTCACAGACATTATGTCAGGTTCTTAACCCACTGAGCCACAAGGGGACTCCTTTTTTTTTTTTTTTTTGCCTTTTGTCATTTTAGGGCCGCGCCTGCGGCATGTGGAGGTTCCCAGGCTTGGGGTCTAATCAGAGCTATAGCCGCCGGCCTATGGCACAGCCACGGTAACACAGGATCTGAACCATGTCTGCGACCTACACCACAGCTCACGGTAACGCCGGATCCTTAACCCACTGAGGAAGGCCAGGGATCAAACCCATAACCTCATGGTTCCTAGTCGGATTCGTTAACCACTGCACCACGACGCGAACTCCAAGGGGTACTTCTAAAAACCATTTTTTTAAGCAAAAGAGATTTAACAGTGTTTCTGGGAACAAGTTCTAGGGTGTAGCTCTAGACTAATACGGAATTAGCCCAATAAAGGGACTACTACCTTGAGGCCACCAATGAAATGAAGTTTATCTAGAATCTTTGCCACTGCTCCACCAACCTCTGAATGAGAATGGAGAAGAGTCACATAAAATGACAATTCAAGGATCAGGAAGCCCTAGTGCGAGGCAACAAATATGACCACAGGAAGCTGGAAAGTGCTGTAGTAAACTGCCAACATTGATAATGAAATCAACAGCCAGAACCTACAGGCCTGTGCAATTTCATGTTTCATTCTCAAACATATATAGTTGGTGGAACCTAATTCACTTCCAGTATAAGAGAGTTTCAGAAATGTGATTTTACTTGTTTCTTTTCTAGCATTTTCATATGGACAAAGAGTAAAAGGAGATTGATAGGTTTATCTGATCATAGTGCCTAATATTTAGGTATCTTCCCTTCATCCTATTTTACAGTTTATAGATTAATCCTTTCAAAACACCCCCAAACAATCCTTCTAACTCTGCTTACAGAAGCAAGTCCAACCTCTTTTTTTTTTTTTTTTGTCTTTTTGCCTTTTCTAGGGCCGCTCCCACGGCATATGGAGGTTCCCAGGCTAGGCGTCTAACAGGAGCTGTAGCCGCCACAGCAAAGTGGGATCCAAGCCGCATCTGCAACCTACACCACAGCTCACAGCAATGCCGGATCCTTAACCCACTGAGAAAGGCCAGGGATCGAACCCGCAACCTCATGGTTCTTAGTCGGATTTGTTAACCACTGAGCCATGACGGGAACTCCCCAACCTCCTACTTGATCAAGATCCTCCACAATTACACCCCCTTTATGGGATTCTCCTAAATCTCCTTATGCTTGACTAATCACATGCTCAATTTCAGTCAAATAGTCACTGCCCTGCAATAGGTCATATATTCTGCCTTACAGATTTATTTATACAATTACAAAATACCTCCTTTTCTTCGCTATCCAAATATTTCCATCCTTTGAGATTTAAACAAATTTCTACTTTCTCCATAAAGTTTTTGCAACACTTTAGTCCATGATGATCACTTTTGCTCTGAAATCAAAAATTTCGTTTTCCTTTATATTCACTGATCACTTATTCAAATGTCTTAAGACATCTCATTTCTCCACGTTTTATTGTTTTTTCTTTTTAAATTTTACATTGTTATTTTTTAATGTGTAAACATCTTCCACACAATTAACTTGTGACCATAATCAAGAGATTTTTTTTCTTTTTAGCTGCACCCACAACCTGCGGAAGTTAAAACCAAGGATCCAACCCACACCATGGCAGTAATCAGAGCCACAGCAGTGAAAACTCCAGGTTATTTTAACCTGATGAGCCACCAGGGAACTCCAAGAGAGATATGTTTTTCATGTGCATCATTAAAACAGCAAACTTTTCAATCCAGACACACTGGGCTGTCAATTTTTTTTGTTTGTTTTGGCTGCACCTATAGCCTGAAGACATTCCTGAGCCAGCAATCTAATCAGTATTTTTTTATGGTTAAATAATTAGCTTAATTCAAAGAAGAACTGGGGAATTGGGAAAATATGAGAGATGTAAATTATTTCAAGTCTGTTTAGGAATTCGATTTTCTTCAAAGAAAATGTTTGTACCCCATTGACAAAACATACAAATATTTGTACTCCCATAATGACAAAAAGTCATTGCTGGGACAGGATTGATGGGGAAGTAGAAAACCATGGCTTTGAGAGTTTCCTGGTGCCAAGGAGTACAATGAATCCTATTTTACTCTTCCAGAATAATGCTCAACTTTTTCTCCCAATAGGAATAGCTCTGAAAGTGTGGATGAAAACTGAGAACAAGTATGAAGCTTGTTCGTTCCAGTTGATTTGCAGTCTTGCAGTTGACCTTATCATTAGAAAAGGAAACACAGTGGAAAAAAAACTCCAGTAATGAAAGCAAATAAAGCTGTCTTAGAATCCTATCTCTGCCATTCAATAGTGTATGGCCAATAAAGCTTTCAATACTTCAGTATCTTCTTTGGTACCATAAGTATCAGCAAAATTTATTCGGGCTATTTAAGCAAATGAATAGGTGCTCACTACGATTTTAACTACATTGTGAGTTTCTTGACATCACCACATTTTAATTAATTTAATGGTGACTTGTTTCATATTGAAAAGATAGCTGTTTGCATATGAACTCATTTTCCTCAGAAAATATGTATTTATGACACTTCAGTTCATTGAGTATGTCTGATTTCATTCCATTCAAACCACATCACATTTAACATAAGCAAAGGTTTCCCAACAGTGCATTTACATTGTTATTCAGTTCATTTATCTTCACTGAGATATTAACATTTAAAGTGTATTTTACCTTTTTAAGCACTGACACCTACTAATCATGCTAACTAGTTTTGTTACTGGTTATAGCTCATGGTATTATACAATAGAAATTGCTGTACCAGAGCTATGAAAAACTAATTGAAACCAATTATGACAATTATCTCCCTGTTCAACTGCCTGCACTAGACTCTTCCTTCATTCCATACTGTCAGACTATAGACAATTTTCCCTCATGTGACCTACCCAATTGCATTTCAGGCTTTATTCAGTGAGCATGCATACTTCTGATTCAAATTAATAGGAGCTATGCATGGATTGAGTGAGGACTGGAGTTATTAGAGTGGTATTATGAATATAAGTGAGAATTAAATATCATTGGACTTTCTTATTTTAATTAAGTACCCAAACACTCTTAATCAAGCATATAATTAAATTTAAGAGGAAGTGCATTGTGTGCTAATTGCCATTGATTATTAATAATATGCTTATTTATGCATGCAAACTCTATAACGGAATATATCTCCAAACAGGTTCTGAATGACAATAACCTACTTCTGTATAATGAAAATATTAATGAAATGGAGTCTTTAAGAAAATATGGAGTCTTTGAGAAAACAGCTCAAATTTCAGAACTCTTCTTCCTTAACTCTTTAAAAATATTAGAGAAAGTCGGGGAGGCAGAGAAAGATGGTGGAGGAGTGAGAGGTCGTGCTCTCCTTCTCCCACAAACACATCAAAAAAACACATCTACACTACATGTAAAACGACTCACACAGAACATCAGCTGAATGCTGGCAGAAGAACTTAAACCTCCAAAAAGGAAAAGAAACTCTTGACATAACTGGGTAGACCAAAAGAAAAAAAGAGAGAGAAAAGGAATCAAGACCAGACCAGCATTCCTTAGAAGGAGCTTGAAGGAAAAAAGGAATCCAGATCCTGGGAAGCCACCTAACTAATGGAAAGATCAGCAGAGCCAGCGGGAACTCAAAGTTGCCAAGAAAAGCACAGCAGCTTGACTGAGAATGGAAAAGCAGAGTGAGAGCCACACAGATCATCTGAACCACCAGCCCAGACACCAGAGCCTGAGATGCTTGGGTAGGGGCTTCAGAGGTCAGTGCCTGGGAGTGGACTGGGGTTGGCGGTGTGGAAACAACCTAAGGGGCTAAGGAACAGTGTGCCACAGGCGGTGGAGCAGTATGCACGGGCTGGGGAGTGGAATGCCACAGCAGAGGGAACCCAGGAAAAGGTCTGGAGCTGCAGAATAGGCAAGGTGCCACTGTTGGGGCGGGCAAGAGGAGAAGGAGTGGACCACCATAGGAAATTCCTTGTGCCCAAGCATACATGCATGCCCTCAGGCTCACAGAGGGCGAGTGGCTCTGGGGCAAGTTGCATGAGGCAAGAAGCTGCTCGCTAGTCTGCAGCAGACTGATCGGCTCTGGTGTAGGCTGAGCACAGCAAGAAACCTCTTGCTCATTTAAGGGAGATTGGGTGCTTCCTGTGCAGGCTACCTGTGGCCAGGCACCTCTTGTGTGGGCTAAAGGCATCAGGGGGCTAAATGCAATGTGCTGCCTACCAAGCACCATATATTGCTGCTCTCACTCCTCTGGGAACACACCTGCCCTGCAGCTGCCACTGCCAAACACACTGGGTGGCACACAGACACTTGGTCACTGTCCCTTTCCGAGACCCTACAACTAGGAGCAGCTGGTGCAACACCTACTGCTTAGGCTAAGTGGGGCAGGGTGCTTCTTGTGTGGTCTGTAAGTGGTGGGGGCAAACCACTGCAGTTATCCCTTACTCCAGAGGTGGGTGTGGCCCACTGCCACTGGGGATACCTAAATAAAAATCACTTGCAGCCCCACCTCAGGCGGCACCACAGAGAAGTACATTAGGATGGAACTCCACCTGTTGTTGTTCTCACTCCCCTGGGAGAATACCCACCCTGCTGCTGCCAATGCCAAATGTTCTGGACAGTGCCCAGATGCTTGATCACTGTCCCTTTCCAGGACCTGCAACTAGGAGCAGCTTGTGTAGCACATCATATGGGGACCAAGCGGGACAAGGTGCTTCTTGCATGGTCTACAGGAGGCAGGAGCAAACCACGACAGTTATCTCTGGATCCAGAGGTGGGAGTGGCCCACCACCACTAGGGGTCCATGAACAGGCACCACGTGCAGCCCCAGTCACCTCGAGGACACCACAGAGGAGGGGACTGTGACTGAACACCACCTGCTGGTGCTCTCGCACTCCTGGGAACACACTGGCCCTGCTGCTGCCATTGCTGAATGCTCTGGGCAGTACACACACACCTGATCTCTGTCACTTCCTAGGTTCTTGCAACTAGGAACAGCCCGTACAGCACCTCCTATGTGGGCCAAACGAGATGGGTTGCTTCATGCATGGTCTACAGGTGGTGGGGGCAACCACTGCATTTATCACTTACTCCAGAGGCAGTCACAGCCTGCTACCATTAGGGGTCACTGAACAGGCACCACCTGCAGTTCCAATCACCTTGGGGGAGGGCATTGCAATCGAACACTAGCTATTGTTGCTTTCACTCTTATGGGAACTCACAGACCATGCTGCTGCTACTGCCAAATGCTCTGGTCAACTTGCAGATCTGCCAAGAGCTCATTATCACTTCCCAGGTACCTGCAATTAAGAGTAGCATTTGCCACCTTCCTGCAGGTCCTTGCTGAGAGCCCAGTGACTAGGCACTGACTGCTGGCCCTACCCATTGCCTCCTTATCCCTGAAAACACACTGAGCATCCTGGGGATAACAGCCTGTTCACACTGAAGAAAGAGACAGCAAAATATTCAAACTTCCACAACAAAAATAAATAGTAACTCCCTTAAAAATACAAAGGTGTACTCTTGCACTGAATTAGCCTCACAAGACTACAGTTTAGTTTCTCCAAAGTGACAGAAAAAGAAAAACATAAGCAAGATAAAGAAGCTCAGAAACCATTCCCAGTTAAAGGAACGGGAGCACCTAAAACAGTCAACAATAGAACAGACCTCTGCAGTCTTGGACAGACACTGAGTTCAAAAGGGAGGTAGTGAAAATATGGAAGGAATTAAGGCTGAATATCAAGGAAATAAGAGAAGACACAAACAGTAATGCAGATTCCCTTAGGAACTAGAAAATATAAGGAGGAGCCAAGAAAAACTGAAAATTCACTTGCAGAGATGCAAACAGAGCCAAAGGCAATAAAGAGCAGAATGAATAATGCAGAGGAACAAATTAGCGATATGGAAGATAGAATAATGGAAATCACCCAGTCAAGACAACAGACAGAAAACCAAATGGACAAACATGAAAGCAATATAAGAGATCTATGAGATAATATAAAGCGGGCCAAACTATGCATAATAGGAAGTCCAGAAGAAGAAAAAGAAAACAGGATTGAAAAGATATTTGAAAAAATTATGTCTGAAAACTTTCCTAATCTAAAGGAAATTGATATCAAGATACAGGAAGCACAGAGAGCCCCAAACAAGTTGAACCCAAACAGGCCCACACCAAGACATATTATAATAAAAATGGCAAAAATAAAGGTAGCAAGAGAAAAGCAAAGTGTTAATTATGAGAAAACCCCCATAGGTTATCAGCTGATTTCTCTACAGAAACACTAAAGGCCAGAAGAGAGTGGCAAGGTATATTTAAAGTGCTGAAAGGAAAAAATTTGCAAACTAGAATACTCTACCGAGCAAGAATATCAGTTAAAATAGAAGCAGAAATGAAGAATTTCTCCAATGAACAAAAGCTAAAAGAGTAAAGCAATACTAAACCCTTTCTAAAAGAAATACCTAAAGGGCTTCTCTAAACTAAAAAAAAAAAAAAAAGTAAGAAGAAATAGAATGGAGGAAACCACAACTAGAAAGCAATCACTTAAATAAGCCAGCAAACAGATTTAAACATGAAGATGTTTAAAAGAAAAATTTTTTAAAGACATCAAAATCATATAATATGGGGAAGGAAAGTTAGAAAATTTAGATTCTCTGTTTTTATTTTAATGATGTGTTTGAACCTATATGGCTATCAGGCTAAAGCAAGTAAATATAAGAAAGGCTTAACATATTTAAAAAACAGGGCAACCACAAATCAAAACCAAACATTACATTCGCAAAAAAACTAAAAAGAAAACCACTCAAGTATAAAATAAACGGAAACCATCCAAAAAAGAAAAGAAGAAAATAGAAACATAGAATCAACTGGAAAACAAGGTTTAAAATGGCAATAAATACATATCTATCAATAATCACCTTAAATGTCAATGGACTGAATACTCTAGTCAAAACACAGAGTGGCAGATTGGATAAAAAAGCAAAAATCTTCAATCTACTGCCTACGAGAGACTCACCTTAGGGCAAAGGACACATATAGATTGAAAGTGAGGGAATGGGAAAAGATATTTCATGTCAATGGACAAGACGGCAAAACAGGAGTTGCAATACTCACATCAGACAAAATGAAGACCATAAAGAAAGACAAAGAAGGACACTATCTAATGGTTAATGGATCAATTTAAGAAGAGGATATTACAATCATCAATATATATGCCCCTAATATAGGAGCACCCAAATACCTACAACAAATACTAACAGACATAAAGGAGAAACTGATGGGAATACAATAATAGTAGGAGACTTTAACACCCCACTCATATCAATGGACAGATACTCTAGACAGAAAATCAGTAAGGCAACAGAGATCCTAAATGACACAATAGAAAAGCTAGATCTAACTGACATTTTCAGGACATTACATCCAAAAGAATCAGAATATACATTCTTCTCAAGTGCACATGGAATATTTTCAAGGATAGATCACATACTGGGTCACAAAGCTAACCTCAACAAATTTAAGAGTATAGAAATTATTTCAAGTATCTTCTCTGACAACAATGGCCTGAACCTAGAAATCAACCATAGGAAAAGTAATGAGAAAAAACATACTACATGGAGACTAAACAACATGCTACTAAAAAACCAATGGATCAATAAGGAAATCAAGAAGGAAATTAAAAAATACCTCAAGATAAATGATAATTAAGACACAACCACTCAAATTCTATGGGATGCCACAAAAGCAGTGCTCAGAGGGAAATTCACAGCATTACAGGCTTTCCTCAAAAAGGAAGAAAATTTTCAAATCAACAACTTAACCCACCACCTAAATGAATTAGAAAAAGAACAAAAAAACCCTAAAGTCAGCAGAAGCATAAAGATCAGAGAGGAAATCAATAAAATAGAGATTCAAAAAGCAATAGAAAAAAAATCAATAAAATCAAGAGCTGGTTCTTTGAAAAGGTAAACAAAATTGACAAACCTCTGGCTAGACTCCCCAAGAAGAGGAGAGGAAGAAATCAAATAAACAAAATAAGAAATGAAAAAGGAGAAGTCACAGCAGATACTACAGAAATACAAAAAACTATGAGAGAATACTATGACTAATTGTATGCCAACAAATTTGACAACCTAGAAGAAATGGACAACTTCTGAGAAACTTACAGCCTGCCAAAACTGAATCAAGAAGAAATAGATCAAGTGAACAAATCATCTCTAGAAATGAAATTGAATACGTAATAAAAACACTCCCTACAAATAAAAGTTCAGGAGCTGATCTCTTCACAGGCAAAGTCTATCAAACATACAAAGAGGAACTTATATCCATCCTCTTTAAACTTTTTCAAAAGGCTGAAGAAGAAGGAACACTCCCAAAGACATTCTGTGATGACACCATCACCCTAGTTCCAAAACTAGACAAAGATACCACCAAGTACAAAAACTATAGGCCAATATCTTTGAAATACAGATGCAAAAATTCTCAACAAAATTCTAGGCAACCGAATCCAAAAACATATAAAAAAGATCATACACCACGACCAGGATGGTTCAACATATGCAAATCAATCAACATCATATACCACATTAACAGAAGAAAAGTCAAAAACCACATGATCATCTCAACAGATACAGAAAAAGCATTTGACAAAGTCCAACACCCATTGATGATAAAAACTCTTAGCAAAGTGGGTGTAGAGGGAACCACAACTTAACATAATAAAAGCCATTTATGACAACCCTGCAGCAAATATAATACTCAGTGGAGAAAAGCAGAAAGCCTCCCCACTAAAATCTGGAAAAAGACAAGGATGCCCACTCTCGCCACTGTCATTCAACACAATATTAGAAGTCCTAGCCACAGCAATCACACAAACTAAAGAAATAAAAGGCATGCAAATAGGGAGAGAAGAGGTAAAACTGTCACTGTATGCAGATGACATGACACTATACATAGAAAACCCTAAGGACCAATACAAAAATCACTGGAACTGATCAATAAATTCAGCAAAGTAGCAGGATAATAAGATTAACATTCAGAAATCAATCACATTTCTGTATACTAACAATGAAATATTAGAAAAAAAACACAAAAATACAATACCTTCTAAAATTGCACCCCCAAAAATCAAATACCTGGGAATAAAATGACCAAGTTTGTGAAGGACTTATATGCTGAGAACTATAAAACATTAATCAAGGAAATTAAAGAAGATGAAAAGAAATGAAAAGATATTCCATGCTCAGAAAAAGTAATATTATAAAAATGGTCATACTACCCAAAGCAATCTACAGATCCAATGCAGTCTTTATCAAATTACCCATGACATTTTTCAGAGAACTAGAACAAACAATCCGAAAATTTATATGGAACCACAAAAGACCCAGAATTGCGAAAGCAAACCTGAGAAACAAAAACCAAGCAGGAGGCATAACTCTCCCAGACTTCAGGCAATACTACAAAGCCACAGTAATCAAGACAGTCTCCTATTGGTACCAAAACAGAAATACAAACCAATGGAACAGAGTAGAGAACCCAGAAATAAACCCAGACACCTACAGCAATTGATCTTTGACACATGAGGCAAAAACATAAAATGGGGAAAAGACAGTCTTTTCAGCAGGTATTGCTGGGAAAACTGGACAGCTGCATGCATATCAATGAAACTAGAACACACCCTCACACCATGCACAAAAATAAACTCAAAATGGTTTAAAGACTTAAATATAAGTTAAGACACCATCAAACTCCTAGAAGAGAACAGAGGCAAAACATTCTCTGACATGAGCCCTACAATTATTTTCTCAGGTCAGTCTCCCAAAGCAACAGAAACAAAAGCAAAAATAAACCATTGGGACCTAATCAAACTGACAAGCTTTTGCACAGCAAAGGAAACCAAAAAGAAAACAAAAAGACAACTTACAGAATGGGAGAAAATAGTGTCAAATGATGCAACTGACAAGGGCTTAATCTCTAAAAGAGACAAACAACTTATACAGCTCAACAGCAAAAAAGCCAACAACCCAATTGGAAAATGGGGAAAAGACCTGAACAGACATTTCTCCAAAGAAGATATGCAGATGGCCAACAAGCTCATGAAAAAATGTCTGACATCCCAGATTATTAGAGAAATGAAAATCAAAACTACCACAAGATACCAACTCACACCAGCCAGAATGGCTATCATTAATAAGTTCACAAATAACAAATGCTGGAGGGGGTGTGGAGAAAAGGGAACCCTCCTGCACTGTTGGTGGGAATGTAAGCGGATACAACTACTACAGAAACCAGCATGGAGGTACCGTAGAAAACTATACATAGCACTACCATATGACCCACCCATCCCACTCTTGGGCATACATCTGGACAAAACTTTCCTTGAGAAAGACACATGCAGCTGCATGTTCACTGAAGCACTATTCACAATAACCAAGACGTGGAAACAACCCAAATGTCCATTGATAGATGACTGGATTAAGATGTGGTATAGATACACAATGGAGTACTTACTCAGTGATAAAATAGAATAAAATAATGCCATTTGCAGCAATATGGATAAAACTGGAGACTGTCATACTAAGTGAAGTCAGAAATAGAAAGACAAATACCATATGATATGACTTATATATGGAATCTAATATGCAGCACAAATGAACCTTTCCACAGAAAATAAAATCATGGAGTTGGAGAACAGACTTGTGGTTGCCAAGGGGGAGGATGGACTGGGAACTTGGGGTTAAAGATGCAGACTATTGCCTTTGGAATGCATAGGTAATGAGATTCTGCTTTATAGCACTGGGAACTATGTCTAGTCACTTGTGATGGAGCATGATAATGTGAGAAAAAAGAATGTATACATGTATGTGTAACTGGCTTACCATGCTGTACAGTAGAGAAATGACAGAACACTGTAAACCAGCTTTAATGAGAAAAAAAAATAAAAATCATTACACGAAAATAAAAAAATAAATAAAAATATTAGAGCAAGTCACATGAACTCACACAGGAGAACATCAATAATTCTACTTCTTTTTCCTGATCATTTTTTAAATACATGTTTAGGGGATATTTGGTTAAAACATAAGGAATTCATGTTCAATAAAAACATCATCTTTATTTCATCTTTACAAAAATGGTGTTTTTTTTTATTTTATTGCCATTATGTACATTTAGAAATGCCTTTTCTTTTCTTCTTCTTCTTCTTTTTTTTTTTTTTTTGCTGAGCCTGCATGTGGAAGCTCCTGAGTTCCAGGAACAAGGAGTAAAACCATGCCACAGCAGCGATTTAAGCCACTGAAGTGACAACACCGGATCCTTAACCCATTGCACCAATGGAGAACTCCTAGAAATTACTTTTAAATATAGAAATTACTTTCAAATTACTTTTCCATTTATTCATTCATTACTATTTTCTAATGTTCACATGCTTATTAAGCACCAACTGCATGCCAAATATTGGTCTTGGCACTGGGGATATAACCATAAAGAACGCACACTCCCTCCGTCAGTGAGCTTGTGAACCAAACTTGTGAGCAGGTGGCGAACAGGGGACACAGATATAAATAAGATAAAATGTAGGGTATTATCAGATAATAAACGCTAAAGATAAATACAAAGCAAGGGAAATAATAAGTCTGATGGGGAAATAAAAGTTTATTCTGTTAGCTAGGAATGGTCTCACTGAAATGGTGACATTTGAGTTAAAATCTCACTAAAACAGGCAAAGGAGTTAGCCATAATGGTATCTTGGGGTATGAATTCTAGGAAAGTAAAGTACAAATGCTAACACCTTGAAGCACAGAATGCCTCAAGTGTTCCTGGAATAGTAAGAGTCCATATTAGTTCCAGTCTGAGCGGGAGCCTGGGAGAAAATGATGTTGGAGAATTAAAATAAGGTCAGGCAGCACATGATTTTCAAGCCACTGTAAGTATATTTTCAACTAATTCACTTGGTATTTACCTCTGTCTCTCATACATATTTCCTGATTTTTGTTTTTTAAGGTATATGAATTAGTTCCTCAGAATGGAAAAGAAAGATTTATTCTCTTTTACCACCCAAACTATTCCTCTCCTAATACACTCTTCCCATAAAATTACAGTTGAAATATTCAGTGTCAACATATAACTATGTAAATGCTATTCTTAGCATTCTTAGCAAAGCAATGCATTATATATAAACTTTGTTTTCTGCATAAGTTTTCATTTTCTGTGAAATTAATAACTTCCCTTTTTTAATTTATTCCATGTTGAATAAAAACTCAGTTTCAAACTCCTTGCCAGTTTTCTAAATTTCTTCGCAATACATTCAGATACACTAAGCATTCAACTAATCTAAGAAAAATTTTCAAAATATTCTAGTCTGAACATTTCATATATGCCGTTAAAAGTGCAAATAACAGTTAAATACAAAATTACATACACATATATGTGTGTGTGTGTGTGTGTGTGTGTGTGTATATATGTATATATAGTTTGTTAGAGATTTTCATGCACAGAATTTAGGAGGAATTGGAGCAAGTTTTTCCTCAAGCATATAGTGAACATTATGAACCCTAATGGTGGAATGCTTCCTTCTGACCTAGCCATCTTTTTAATTGAATTTTATTATTACAATGAACAGCTTAGTAGGTATAAAATTGCTAATTGAGGACAACATTATTTAAAGTGTTTTTAACCTGTACTTTCTCGAGTGTTTGCCTAAGAACTGCTACATGAGTGGTACATCTGTTATAATCTAAGAACCTACAGCAATACATCATTGTCACCTAAAGTCCATTTTCACAACACTCCTTGGTGTTGCACATTCTATGGGTTTTGACAAATGTATCATGACACATGTCCATCGTTACAGTATCATACAGGTCAGTATCACTGACCTCAAAATCCTCTGTTCTTCTCCTATTCTTCACTCCCCTGCCAATGTTTTTTTTTCCTCTTTCTCATTTATGAGTACATATTTTGTGTATAGCAATATATTCTACAAACAATTGGAACAAAATAATTGATCTCATAGTTTCTGAAATGTATTGCATTGTTAAAATTATATTTAATACTACAATAAAATATTTTACATATTTTAACATGTACTTTGATGCATGATTATAATATAATTAACTTTTGAACATGATAATCAAGGTCCATAAGGCAGTATCTTTTGCTGTTTCATCATATTAAACACTTTCCCATGTACAGGTCTGAATAAGTTTAAAATAATGTTCTATTTTGGTGTAGCATTTTTTTCAAAGAGAGTTGGTAATTGATCCAATGAAGTTTCATATTTTTTTCAATTTATGGAAATTAACAGGTATTCTATTCTACAGTTTTAAGGTAGACTTGTTTTATGTTGTTTTTCTAGACTCAGAAGGTGAGCCAATGTGCACATTCAAGTTAATCTGATTTAAAATGAGAATTGTATGCAGGTAGATTGAACATATTTGCTAATTTAATGACTCCAGATCCTCTAGAACACTGCATATTCATTTCTAAAGTATGTTTACTCTTATATATAAACATAATTACATAGTAAAAATATCTCACTGGTAATAGATATCTTGGATTTAGGGTTATAAAGGGCTTTTATCCACCTATAACATCCTGTAACTTATGCTTAATAAGTGATGCCCACCTTACAGTTCATTAATCATTTTCCATGTGGTATGTAAGGGCTCAGTATGAAGTTTTATGAAAAGATGAAAGATTAAACACATTAATTATTATTCTCTCCCCAAACCCATCTAAAACATAAAAAGGTTTTTAAAAGACAAAAAACTTACAACACTATAGATAACAGAAGAGGATTAAAACAAACAAAATTTTGGAGCTAGTAATTAGATGACCCAGTGATAACAGATCAGAAGTCACTAGAAGGTTGAAACTTAGGTCACTAGTGGGAAAAGCTAAGAAACAATCCAGTTAACACCTAGAAGGTCCAAAAGGCCTCATGAATTGGTGGTGCCTGAAACTTTTAAAAGAAGTGATGAAGGTCATGCTTAAAAGAGAAAGATAGCTGAAAATTCAACTAAGAAGCCAAGAGAAGACCAAAAGCATGCAAGCAGGCAACTTCTCTTTCCCAACCCCAAATGAATATTGCAAGTTTATTCTCTAGAGGAGGGAGAAGAGTCCTTGGATGGCAACTCTCAGATACAACTAGAAAAAGAGGCATAATAGAGAAATTAAACGGATTAATGTTTTTACTCAAAATTTTGACACCCCTTTCTCTACACACACATAATTCACCTCTTAAATCACAGAAAGCTGTCAGCCACTAGAACACTCTCCAAGTAAATAATTAAGGACTTTTGTATGCAGAATCTAAGCAGTTCAGTAGGAAATATTTAAAGATATTGACATAATAGTTCTCTCAACAAAACAATCAAGAAAAATACACTGCAGTGAGCCTACAGGTATCAACTACCACCAACATATTTAGAGCAGTCAGTTAGCTTTTAACTTAGCTACGGGAAAACAGTAGCAAACAAAAATAACCTACCTCCTGAAGAAGTTCTCTAACATAGAATCTAAGTTCTAAAACAAATATAGCTACTTTGAGGAAACGGTGTGTATGAGTGGAAAAAAAATTTAAATGTACAAACAAAAAATTTAATATGAATGTTCTCTAAAAGATGTAAAACATCAACATGTTGTTACGGAAAAAGAAAATTTTCAGAACATTTTAATCATTACCCGAACAAGTTGATGTTCAATTACCAGGAATTTGTTTATATATTCCATTAACCTACGTCCTTAGTTGGATCCTCTCTTACATTTCATAACCTTCACTTTCTTTGTTTTAACGAAGCACCAGTAGCTTTCCTAATAATGTGTGATTAAGAGATAAATAAGGTCTTATACCATACCTCCAACTCCATGATAGTTTGAATACATACTTCTAGCAAGAAAACCAGTTACATTAGGATTTAGAAGGGAAATGACACTGCTGATGTTTTGAAGACCAAGGCCATTCTGAATGTTCACACAGGATTTTATCTTATTTTTCTCTATTTGTCTTGCTTAAAAATATGTATATATTATTTCAGCTTATAAATTTATCTGACAATGTATAAAAACATTTTGGATGGTTTATCTTTTCACAAATGACTATTTTGAAGGCTCTGCTGGACTGCTTCTCTAATTACTATTGCTACTACTACTACTTCATATCTTCTTTCCTATATCTGTCTTTTCCCCTTCTTTTCTGGAAGTTTTCTTTAAACTTCTATTGACTTTTAATCACTTCTATTGAGTTTAATTGCTTCTAATGACTTTAATTTTTACTTTTTTTTTAATTGCTAAGAGTATTTTGTTGTTTTTTGGCTGTGAACCTAAAACTATTCTAAAAATAGTCTATTAAAAATAAAAATACAATTGATAATAATTAACATTGATGCCATATATATCAATGGGCTTTCACCATTCAACTCTCACTACTGGCTTATACAAAGCTTGCCGTCAGATAGATTTATTATAAGATAGGTGTTAATAAATTGCAAGTATAGAAATTCCCTCCATCTTCAATTGTCCCTACTGTCTCTCACTTTCTACCGCTATAATCCTATCCACTTTCTTACAGGTCGTTGTGCCTGTACTTCATTGATATCACGAGATCAAGAGTATTAAATGATTATTTTTATATTGTCCTATATACTATGCACGTAAAGGCAAGTTATTGACATATCATTTTGTTTTGTTTTGTTTTTCTTATTAAGAAACCATTATTACTGAAAACTATTTCCCATGACACTGCTGGTTCTCCACATCACTACCTACCCCCACCATTCCAAGACTCCTTATTCTTGTGTTTTTCTGTTTTGGTTTTGGTTTGGTTTTGCAATTTAGGGAGGCACCTACAACACATGGAAGTCCCCAGAATAGGGGTCAAGTCAGAGCTGCAGCTGCTGGGCTACACCACAGCCACAGCAATACCAGATCCAAGCCACATCTGTGACCTGCATCACAGCTCATGGCAATGCCGGATCTTAACCCACTGAGAAAGGCCAGGGATCAAACCCACATCCTTATAGATACTAGTTGGGTGTGTTTCCAGTGAACTACAATGGGAACTCTGTTTTTAACAAGCTTCAGGTATTTGTTAACAACTTTTGGATTTAAAAAAAAAAGCATGAAGTTGTAAAGTATCTGATACATAAAGTACTGAGAAAGCTTTACTTTAAAATGTTTAAGGGTGAAAAAGAAAGAACTTTGGAACTAAGCCTTCAGATGGAATTTAGCAACCATATTTTGGGTGGGTTGGATTGCACTGGGATGGAGGAGGTCATTTAAGGACTCCTGGAGATAAATGAAAGAGGAAAGCTCACTAAAGCATAGCAGACTGTATTTCCTACCATCAGTATGAGAAAAGACTTAGAGCTAGATTTATTTGATTGAATTTTAAAAAAGAATACATTTTTTTACACAATGGTAAATATATTTAGCAATAAATCCATATCCACTGTAACTATTCTTTTTTTTTTTTTTGCTTTTTACGGCCTCACCCACTGCATATGGAGGTTCCCAGGCTAGGGGTCAAATCGGAGTTACAGCTGCCAGCCTACACCACAGCCACAGCCACAGCAACAAAGGATCTGAGCTGCCTCCATGATCTACACCACAGCTCATGGCAACGCCAGATCTTTAACACACTGAGTGAAGCCAGGGATCAAACCTGAAACCTCATGGCTCCTAGACAGACTTGTTTCTGCTGTGCCTCAACAGGAACTCCGACTATAACTAATTAAAAATATTTATTTGCTTGTTTTCCTTCACTTCTACTCAAAAGAGAAGTTATTATCTCTCCTGAATAAACACTCAAGGAAAACTTACCCTGTAAAAAAAACTGTCAGCCCCTTTATTAGCAAAAGCCATCCCCCTCATAAATTTTGGGGAGAAGTTTTAATTCCTTTCTCATTCCTTGGGAAACTTATCTAATTGCTGAGCTGCAATATAGCCTCTTTGTTTCTTTTTCCCTTAAGCTATTTGTCTGCGAACTTCCTCCATAATCTTCTTTTTTTTTCCTTCTACAGAGTGAACTCAATGGGGAGGCTCTGGCCCTAAAGGAAAGCCATTCCATTTTTCCATCTGTTAATTTTGTGGATGAGTAGATCTAAAAATATACGGCTTAAATATAGGTACTGGACTCACTGAAGTTTCCTCTCCAGCTTCAGCATAACAAAGCTAATATCTGCTCCATTTATGACTATGAACAGGATAGAGGGTCCCTGGAGAAAGAATCAAACACAGCTTTCTTGACTTCAAGGAAACCGTTTTTGGCCTAAGTCATTTTGTGATCTAAGCTTGCTCTTGAACAGGTCTCAGTAATTAATGATCTTAAGGGAACAAAAGAATGAACAAATGACTATTGTCAGGCAAAAGAAGTAAAACAGCAAAGACAGTAAAACAGTTGTAAAGATTCCCAGTTGTTTCAATGATAACAATAAGACTGAAGTGCTTAACCACCAAATCACCCAGAAGCTAAGGGATGATGTTGACCTTTTATGACCATTGTGAATTCAATCAATTAAAGCGTGGACTCTGTTGACATATGCCCAAATTCTATGCTGAATCTGCCTCTGCTCAAGCCCCTTCGTGAATATGCAGGTACCCTTAATTTTAAAAATCCCTAATTTTGTTGTTGGGGAGATAGAGCTTTGGGAAAGATCCCCAGTGTTCTCATTACTTGCTGCAAGTAATAAATTCTTTCTCCTCCTGATCTTTGGCTTGGTTTTGTCTTTTGGCTCTATACCCACCAAGAGATGAATCCAGCTTTTGAGTAACACGACTACTATCACCACATTCTAACTGGTTCAGAATCCAGACAGAATGGTGAGAAAACAGACTTAACTCTAACACACGTATTTCTGATCTCTTCACTCCTACAAATAATTAATATTTTCTCCATTCATTTATTACTCAGGCATTGAATTTCAGTGTGTCCAACATGGTGCTATGTCCTTCAAAAAAGTGCTTACCGTTCTGTAGACTCTATAGCATAAAATATTCTATTGCATATTTGATTCTAACATTGTGGAGTAGTAGGGGCACATGCCAAGGGTCATGGAAACACAGAAAAAAAGAGAGGAAAAAACAGGAGTTCCCATCCTGGCACAGAGGAAACGAATCCAACTAGGAACCATGAGGTTGCAGGTTCGATCCCTGGCCTCATGAGGGTTAAGGATCTGGCATTGCTATGAGCTGTGGTGTAGGCTGCGGACATGGCTAGGATTTGGCATTGCTGTGGTGTAGGCCCGCAGCTGTAGCTCCAATTAGACCCCTAGCCAGGAAACCTCCATATGCCACAGGTGCGGCCCTAAAAAGCACAAAAAAAAAAAAAAAAAAAAAAAAAAAAAGAGAGAGAGAGAGAAGAGAAAGAGAGAGAGAGGAAAATTTTACTTGGAAAACTCAGAGAAAATCATATTTGAACTGGCAATCATATTATTCAGAAAAGCTTGGTGAAGATGGGACAAAATGCATTCAGAAGAGGGACCTTTTGCAAAACCAAGAGGCTTGAACAGATATTAAGACTTGTTTGGGCAAGTCAGGCAGACTGGTGTAAAAAGAATTGAGCATATGGTTATACAGACAAAATTGTTGCAAAGCTAAAAAGATATAATGGGACCAGATTATAAACTTTGTTGATTACTTTAAATTTTTGCTTAGAGCGATTGGGGCACATGGAAAGCTTTCATAACGTTAATTGGAAAAACCAGGATTATATTTTTAAAATATAACTATGGCAACAAAATGAAAGCTAACTGAAATAGCAAAAGGATACTAAAGACAATGGAATAAGCTGGGAAGTTTCCTCAACTAGAGAAAAGAAAGTCTTACAACAATGGTAAACGAATTTCCTATTAGTCAGTTAATGTCACTTCCATGCTCAGAAATCTATCCTTAACTTACTTCCCATTGCAGAAAGCCTCACATCTTCCTAGCATTAATGGCACTCAGAATTTAAACTCACTATTCATACATAATACTTTCCTACTCTACTTGTTTATTTAAGAGTTCACCTAAAATTTGAGGTAAAGTGATTTAAAGAAGATCTGAAACCTAGTTCTGGACCTGCCATTCTGCATGACCCCCAGGAAATATTTTAACATATCTGTGGGCCAATTTTCCCTGTCCGTAAATTCCTGAGGGGATGAACCATGCCTGTCTTGTCCGTTACTATATTTTAAACTAGAATATAGAACATAATAAGCATTCTGTAAACACAGTGATTAAATGGAGTGATAATATTTGCCTTATGTACCAAATAGGGGTCTTTTGAGGATCAAACAATGCAGGGAATAAGCATTTATTAATAGTGTAACCATGTTAAAAACAGTAGTTTTATTATTATTTGGATGTATAAATGATCTGTTTACAAAAACAATGCTTACTTAATATAGAAAAACTTTATAATAAATCACACAAAAAGTAACAGGCATTATGATGCTGTACAGAAATGATGAGTAAGTTGAGCTTATACCCAGCCTTTTTCTATGAAAAATATACACCTTTTTTTAAAAAAAGACCATATAGCACTGAATATTTTATACTCTATTTTTCAATAACAGATTATAAAAATTATGCAAATCATTAAATGTTATTATAACAGCCATAATATCTGTAAATTATTTATTATGTGCATAGTCAATAATTTATCTGATTTATTGAATAATACCATTTCTTTAGAATGGTGGAAAGAATTCAGTGGAGAGATTATTTTTATATAAAAATCAATTTACTGAACCAAATACCATAAGTAGACTCATCACTGGTATCACATACCTAAATTTGATAAGCATACAGAAATCTTAGCAAATATAGTTGTACCTATTATTTAAAGGATAATATAAATTAATAAATCAATACTGCAATAATCAATACATGAAAACTTATTTACTATTATAATATGTCTAAAAATATCAACATTATTTTGTAGCTGTTACCATGTGGACTTGGAATTGAGACCAACCTGGACTCTCATTCTAGCTCTGCCATGTACTAACTGGGTGACTCTGAACAAGTCACAGTTTCCATGAGCCCCCAATTTCCTTAATTGCAAACTGAATATAACAACAATCACTACATATTGTTGTTATAAGGATTATATGATATATTGCTGATAAAATGCCTAGCACATAGCCTGACACATGATAATCATCACAGTATAAACTTTTGTAATTTATTATCACAGTTACTATGCACATATGCCAAAACCTGTAAAATCCCAACACACTCAAGACAGATCTTCAGAATTATCTCCAACTCTTACTTCTCCTCAAAGTAAGTTGTATTTATTACTATATGTAAATCAAGTCATTTCTGGTCAAGTTTTACAATGGAATAAACTCTAACTGCTTTCGTTTTAAAACCTTTTGAAATTTATTTGGCAGGGATTTAGCTTTTTTATTTTTTTGTCTTTCTGCCTTATCTAGGGCTGTACCCGCGGCATATGGAGGTTCCCAGGCTAGGGGTCCAACAGGAGCTGTAGCTGCCGACCTTTGCCACTGCCACAGCCACAGCCATAGCACCGCGGGATCTGAGCCACGTCTGCAACCTACACCACAGCTCACGGCAACGCAGGATCCTTAACCCACTGAGCAAGGCCAGGGATCGAACCCGCAACCTCATGGTTCCTAGTCGGATTCATTAACCACTGAGCCATGACGGGAACTCCCCAGAGTTCTTAAATTTGTAAATGGAACAACAATAAAACAGGATAGCCTTTTTGTATTTTTAGTGTCCGTCACAACTATCCTGAGAAAATATTTAGAAATATAAATTTAAAATATTTTATTGTAACATAGCACATATTTTTGTAATTCAAACTGAATTTTACCCTTTAGAAAAAATACAAATTATATTTCAATCTTAATTTCCTAGTAGAAGGAAAGATTGTGTACATATAGTTTGGTAGGTCTTCAATGCAAAAAAAAAAAAAAAAAAAGGAATATAAATGTTTACCTTAGTGAAAATATTGAACTTTCTCCTATATAATCCATATACAAAATTGACAAAAAGGTCCCTGACCAATATTTTAAAATATCCATTCCTCTCCTTCTACTTTATGCACTAATTCACATCATTTCTGTATGAATAAAGAACTTCATCTTAACTCAGTATTAAGCACATTTTGGGGGCAAACTAAGTAACTGTCTCAATTATTTTGCAATTTTGGTTATTACTATTTAATTATTACTCGCTTACAGAAGCTGAGGAAATGTAACCACAGTAGCCTTACTGAGGCTCTCTGCTGAGCATTTCAGAAACTGCAGCATACTCCCTGATTCTGGACTCAGCCCCGTTAGTATCTTGTTTTCATTTGGCAAAATATGTAGGCTTATCAAAATCCCCACAATCATTAGAATCAATATTAAAGATATGTGATCTGAAATTACTTAGCTCTAAAGAGGAAAATTAACGATTTAATGTTCAACTGTAATCATTTTTTTCTAATTTGAAATTCTAAAAGATGTTGAGTATTAATTATGACGCCTGTCATGCTGATCAGAAATAAATGCACTTTCACAATATTAGTAATATTGTACTGATATCTGGGTGGGATAACCTTTTAATTCATAGTGGTATTAACAACTTAGTTATCTTAAATTAAAAACTTCCTTTAACATTTTTTTACTGTGACTTATTTTATATTAGATTCTCAAAATCTAATATAAAAATATGGACACACCTACCCTGTTCGTACAGAGGGTATTTTAATTCCTTATTTTATAAACAGAGGCTCAGAAACATTATGCAGGCTGCCCAAAGTCACTCAGCTAATAAATGGTAGCTATAAGTTTTGATGTGAGGCGACCGATTTTTTTTTCTACTACACCAATCTGCATCTCATCACTATGGAAATTGTAATAATTTCCATAACATTACAAAGCTCTGAGAAAATGGAACACATAATAAAATGACTTACTAGAGGTTAGAAAAAAGGAAAGAAACCTCCGGAGCTGAAAATGCTGCTTCCTATCATGGGAACTACTCTCTCAGGTTGAGTGTCTTGGTTATTAGAACATGAGTAATGAGAACGGTGCTTGATTATACGCTGACAACTCTCACAATTATCACCAATCCAAACCTCTTCTCTGTGCTTCTGATTTACACACTCAACTACCTATTTAATATCTCCATTTAGGTGCCTCCTAAGCATCTCAAATTCAACACGCCCAACATGGATTTTGTTTTCCTTCAGACTCTGCCATCTTTAGTTACCAACACCACCATCTTCCCAGTTGTTAACAGAAGAAAATGAGTTGTCCTTTTATCTGTGACTGCTCTCATTCCTTTTCACTTCATTTACAAATGATACAAAATTTACTCCCCAAATATATCACACATCTGATCTCTTTTTCCATCTCCACTGCTACCACCTTATTTCTAACCACCAAATAAAAAGCAGCTCTTCCGACCTCTTCCTGTTTGCCTATTCCCATTCCCCTCTAACCTTAAAAGAACCTAATTATAGGAATGAGATCACTAGGTAATTTAACAAAACTCCTGACTTACACTCTCCTGAATGCACACTGGGCTTTGTCTAACGTATTGATTCTTTTCCTAGATTAAAAGGAACTAAGCAGTTAGGGAAAAAAAAAAAAATGACTAGCTCTATCCTCAACAACCCCTCTGCGCAAGCCTGCAGCCAGATCACTGGAGCAAGATAACATTTGCAGAGTCAGCCAGCCAGCCTGCACACAATGGAGAATGATACAGAATCCAACCTCCTGCCTTGATGATGCATTGAGATTCTTCCCCTCTTCTTCCCTTTAAAAACTGTCATCACTGAGAAGAATCTTCAGAGTTGGTCTCTGGACATGAGACCTTCTACACAGATGGCTGGCTTTTCTGATTAAAACATCTTTCCTTTCTACTGACCCTTGCCTCGTGAATTATTGGCTTTTGAGCAGTGAGCAGCCAAACCTGAGTTTCACGAATAGATTCTCTCTCCTGGGTGCTGTGATATATATTTCGACTTGGCCTGCCTATTTCCACACTTGCCTCTCTGCAATCCATTATCAATTTGTCTATACAGCAAGAGTGATCAAATTAAAAGGTAAATCAGAGCATGGAACTCCCATTTTAAGCCTTTTAAGGACTCTCATTTCATTTATAACATCATCCACGGCATAAAAAGCCAATGTGCTCTAGAACACACTGTACTATAACTAAATAGGCCTTGTTTCAGTTCCTTTGAAATAAAGCAAATCCATCCCTGTACTTACTCTCTCCTTACAGTCTCATCTTAACTGTTACTGACCTAAAGAGGTTTTTGCTTTTTTTTTTTTAATTTCTAGTTTTTAACATTTATTCAAAAATAATTCCTGAACTTGGTTTACTTGTTTATCATTTACGGAGAATAGAAATCTCTTCAGGGTAGAGATTATACCTATTTTCTTTTCAATGGTTCCCAGTACATTGTGCAAACCTTGGCATCTATAAAGTCCTGAGAGCTGGTTGAATTAAATAATTAGGTTAAAGCAGAAAGTTCACAAAGAAGAAAGATCTACTATACAGTTGAGAGTATTCCAAGACATTTTTATCTTTCTCAGAACTCTTTCTACAGAAGCCTTCATATTAAAGATCTCCTTGTATTATTGTGATTTAGATGTCATTGTATGGGGCTTATTTATAGATTCAAATCATTTCCAATGGTCACAGCTCTGACAGAAGGATTCTGAATTGCTGATAAAAGTCCTTATTTCAGAGCTGAGGAGGGGCTGAGTTCTTTATTTTCTGAACCTCTGCTGGCATCATTTCAAGAATGCAGTGAAGTTCACTGAGAATACATTTGCTTGTGTTTTATAAAAGTTAGCTTCCTATATTGCACAATTCCAAAATCCTCCTGTAGCTCAATATCAAAGGTTAATTAAAGTGGAAACATCAAATTTCAAAATTATGATCTGAGCTCTCCTCAGCCAATCTTCTCTATTCTAATGAGTCCTAGAATGATGCAAATTAAAACTTAACTAGATCTTGACCTAAAAAGTAAATTGTTTGACTACCTGTTTTATTTTTTGCTTATTGAAAAAAATACTGTATACTACCAGGGAATGCATCATTAAAAATATGTGTGCATTCCTCACACTATAGTGTTCAAAATGGAGTTTCACCAGAGTTATATCATATATTAATGTCATCATGTTTTCAAGGGGGTCCCTGCCTTTCAACTTTGGTTATTACTACCCGAGTTCTAAGCAAAGAGATGATATGTGACTTTTTGAAATAATTATGTGTTGTTTTTTTTTAAAAAACTTTATAGCAGGAAGTTTGCTTTTTTTGAATCCCATGTAAATTAATCACTGTATGATTAGTTCACTTTAGAAATGCTTTTAATAAATTGTATAATAGAAAGGGGAAAAGTTAAATGCACTAATTTTTATGTACGCCTCACCCACCCTGCCCCTAGTTAAGCAGGATTCATTTTATTTTATAACTGGAATTTCAACATATTACACACCCTACACTACAGCCCAAACTGCTACTACTAATGTGCCACATTTTGCTGCTGAAACAGAGCCACAAAGCTGGAGAAAAGTAAAATAAGGCAAAAACAATGTTCTATTGATGGCACTTTCACAAAATTGTAAATTTACTGGAATCATGCCAAATTGTAACACTTGACATCATATCCATTCTGTTGCTATAAACCAGGGCTAGTATAAAGCAACTTTACACTGCATAATGGCTGCTGTTTTTGCTTAAAATTAACTGCACATGTGTTTAATTATACAGCAGCTCTTGTAAGTGATTACATAAAATGTAATTTCTTCATGGACTTGCTTGGATCTCTCAAATTATAGTTCTCTAACTCTGAAAGCAACAATGAATTTTAATAAAGGGCAGGGTTTGCAAATTACTGTTGCCGGGTTGCTGCCAGTGACTGAAAAGCTTCTTTTAGAGACTGAATGAAGAAGTTCTATTGTCTTTGCTCACTTACAAGTGAGTAGGGACCAAAATTACTCAACTAGACCACCAGAGGGCACTCTGATGATGACCATAAGATACTCCTCTTGAGAGGCCACTACCTTGGAACTGCCTTAGTCATTAGATGGCTCTTTTTAAAGACTTCTGATGGTTTTAAAAAACTCTTCCATTCTGAAAATTTTCCATCTCTAAAACTCTAAAAAGTCTATGGCCATACCACTCTGAATGCACTCAATCTCATCTAAAACTCCAGAAATAATATTATAAGTAATCCTCAGAGAACAATGAGCATACTTGGTAAGTATTTAAGTCAAGTTTGCCTGGTTTTTCCATCATTCTCAGAACCTGATGTGATTTGGGCACACACAGACTGATTCAGACTGATTTCTCTTTGGTTCAAGCTGCCAAATCTAGTTGTATTTAATTTGGAAGCAACATGAAACACTTCAATGATTCAGCAACCTATTAATAGGTGTAGCCTTTATATTAATAATTAATACAGAGGCTGAATATGTAGCTTTATAATAAAGCTTAAATAAGAAAGTGCATTTGAATCAGCTCTTGGAATCAATGTACTTTTCACCTAAGCAATCATACAGGTATTTGGCACTTAGCTAGACTCAACCTAGTTGTGGACAATTTATGTAAAGAAAGAACGGTAAATTGTCACTAGTGAACAATTTATAACGAAATCCATGTTTTTAGCCTAGTTATAAATGTGTTTTTATAATGCTCCCTATGCTCTCTAGATCTATGCTTTTCAATTTTAAGTAATTTCAATCCAATGCACATAACTAAAATATCAAATACCACTAAAAAGCTTAAAATGAAAATTTACAGTCCAAATGTCAAGCCTTTCCAGCTCTTCATGCCCACTCATCATTCCTACTCCTAAGTAGATTAATCTTTAATCTTTTTAGATTTTTTTAGCCCAATGGCAGTTATATTATAATCTTGTAAATAATGTTTATAAACTGTTCTTCCTTGTTTTATCTATTTATAGATGTCAACTTTCTATTATATAAGTAATGGCGTTGCTCCCTTATAACTTAACACTTCCTCTCTTCCTATCTTCATAATATAGGTACATGGCTATATATATGATGGTATTTATATGACTAGGCTCATGTCAATATTATTCACTAAATATTGAATTAGCAAATTATATTTCTACTCTTGAGTAAACATTTGTCCTTCAGATTCCTAGACCAGACTTTCTGGATGAGTTCAGGTTGGACCAGTTACCAGGTGTGTGGCCTAAGGCAAGCCTCTTCATTTCTCTTTGCTTCAGCATCCTTTTCTATATAATATGGGAAAAACAGAATATCTATTTTATAGATTTGACATGTGAGGTAAATGGGACAAACCAAGTGAAAGAACTTTATGTAGTGTATGATATATAATCAGTCAATAAATGTTAAGTATCTCCATAATAATAAACAGATATTCCTGCAATGTGTATTTTTGTCTACGTTATTAACATTTTGATATGTAAAAGATATTATTCTTTGGGATTTTTGTTTTTCTTTTATTTTGGTCACACATGTGGCATATGAAAATTTCCAGGCCATGGATCTAATCTACGCAACAGCTGCAGAAATGCTGGATCCTTAACCCACTGTACCAGGCAGGGGATTGAACCTGCACCACTGCAGAGACAACACTATATGCTTAAACCGCTGTGCCACAGTGGGAACTATCTTATTCTTTGTTTTGATCCATTTTCCACATGCAGTTTTAAAATATTACCCTAAAGTTTGTCAGTACAATTTATAGAGTATATATTAAGGTAAATAAAACATGAAGAAAAGCACATGAAAATTAAAATAACAAATAAAGAAAAATCTCACTAAGCTCACTTCTCCATATAGAAACATCAATTTGTATGTGTAAATATACTTTATATACACTTCATAGTACCAAAGAAAAAAAGTTGTCTGCCACATTAGTAAACAAAGGATGCTGCAGAATTAATCCATCACATTAGGCAGACCCAATGGTGAACCCTGAGGGACCTCAGGATAGAAACTGGATGTCAGTCATCAAGCAAGTCAGTTACTATAGCCACTCCGAACAATGCACTCCGAGGAGACTGAGGAGGAGAAAACTTGGATACTGGCTTCACAGAGCTGAAGTGCATATCAAAGCAATGATTTCAGTGAGCCTGACTCTTGCATCTTTCCATGAATAGAAAAGCACAAAATTCCTTAACTTGAGATATCTGGCTTTCTGTAATTAATAGTAAGCTTTTGATGTTCCAACTACCTGATCTTTGTTGGAGAAATTTTATACATCCTGGCTCCTCCCTGACCTCTTTGGAGCACCCTCTCACAGCTATCTGAGAAGCTGCGTTGTCTGCCAAATGAAACATAAATATCAACTTTTAGGTTCTGTATTTTGATTTTACATATATATATATATATGTATATGTATATATACATATATATATATATCTTGACTATATATATACATATATGTAGTATATAAGTATATATGTAGTATGCATATATGTGTATATACATATTTCTATATTTATATGCTTAATTTGATTTCCCTCTCTTCAAATAAACTTAGATACCAAAAATATCAGTGAGAGCAAATTTTTTGCTTACTTTCTAAACTGAAACACTCCTTTTTAAAGTATCTTCCTAAACATCAATTTTAACTTCTGTTCTTTTATAATGCTGTAATAGATCATGTAGTAAGTGTATACCTTAAAAGGAATATTATATAGATTCCTTTTAAGAGAAACAGCATTGTTTCAGAAAATCAGCAATCATGGTTGATGTTATGAAAAACGTTTCAAAAAAACAAAGGTTTAAAGGAATCTGCAGAAACTCATAATGTGTGACTGTTTTATTTGCTCTTTCCATAAATATATGGCACCTACATAGTAGCAGGCAATGTGCTTGCCACTTGTGATACAGTGTGAACACATACTTGTGGACCCTCAAAGGCAATAATATGCAGGGGGAATATTTACAAGTAAGTTACTAATTATACTACAATGCAATACTTATTTTAAAGGTACATGTTGGTCCATAATGCTCAAGGTGCAATATTTTCTATAACTCATTTATTATAACTTCGGTGAGAGTATAATAAGTGTTGCTAGCACCGTACTTAAGAGAAACACCTTACCCAGACTTGGGAATTCAAGGAAGCTTCACAGTGTTAATGTGAGATTGACATTAGAGGTGTGAATTGTTCTGAAAGGTGGTTTTACAAAATAAAAGCAACACAATTTGTACTAAAGTAACTCTAAATTAATCTGAGTATAGGTTAAGAGCAGGAATGAAAAACAAGTATGAGATTTCCAGTATTTCACATTCATGCCTTCAAATATTCTGAAGCTAGGCAATTACAGATCAATATATTTGTTATTATAAATCAATATCAAAGGAGAACCAATGTTTAAAAGTTTATGGGTCTGCTAAAATATGATGATAATCCTATAAACAGAATTCACTGTATTCATGACAAGAAGCAGAAAAGCACATCATCAACAGATTGGTTGTGGATAGTCATCAAAGATAACAGAAAGATGAAATTTCTAATGAAGACAATAAGAAAACCTATTGTGATAGGAAGACAATAAGAAAACCTATTGTGATAAAGAGAAAGATGCATACTGACATATATTCAGTAGCAAACAAACACACTAATAGGAGATACACAAAAATTACAGTTTCAATTTATAAATTACCCATCTCTTCCAAACTTGTCTTTGTTATTTCTACTGATGTCTTATTGTTCAAATAAATTCTGTGAATTACTTTATTTTTGCCACAGATGAACCAGGAGATGCAAACTGAACTAAAGCTTTCCCTTCAAAGTATATCAATTACTAATCCAAATCAAACTAGACACCTGACTTAAGCAGAGACTTTTAACATTTGTTAATACATTTGTAAATACAAAATTTAGTAGGACCCACTGATTAATTTATTCACAGACTGCTTTACAAATGTTACCTGAGAAAAATTTATGCAAGCCAAGACAGTTTTTAGAAATGTACACAGAATCTAAAATTTTATCTCTGCTTTTTATTAGAATATGGAACTTAACATGAATTTTTCTCTTAAAAGACTTGAAAAATACCGGATACCCAATTAAGCCATGTCATAAACACCCATCAATTAGTATGGGCAGGCCATTGGAAATCATTGAGGAGACCCTAAATTTGGACGTCATACCAGCACGAAAACAGTTTAATCTGCAATTTCACTCAAGGAAAATTGAAAATGATGGCCACACCACACCAACTTGATCTTTGGCTTTGATCAGTAGATCAAAGAGAACTCATTATGATTATTCCTTTTGTCCTAAGACAATAATAGCATTAAGAACAATTTCATGTAAATATACCTTTCTTTTGTGTTATTTTTTATAGTCTACATTGTAATGTTTAAGTCATCAGAAGCAATCTAAATACCTATGTAATTTAGGATCCAAGAATAAATTAATTTTGTAATTAGATTAGACACAATCTTTTTTTTAACATGATCCGAAGATTAAGTCCAGGTATAATCTTGTGATGTCAATATTGCACCCCTAGGGATAATATATGGTGATGGTGTAATAAAATAAAAAAAAAGCCTTAAAAAGAGAAATCTTCACTGAGTAAATGAAAGGTAGTTTCCAAGATTTTAATTACAAACACAAAGAAATCAACAAATGAGCATATACAAATTTAAGAAACTGACTACTTTCATGACTGAAATTAAGATGAACAGTATTTGTCCATAGTGTTTGTCTTAGAATCAACGATTGCATGGGTGAATCAATGTGAGATCTAATTTTGTTTTCCCTAAGTTGTGAAATCATTCAACGGTAATGGGAATTTTGCAGAACAGATGCCTGAGATGATAGAAGACTGGAGAAAATAGTCCAAAGAGTCCACATAGGATGCAGAGGTGAGGTGATGGCATCCAGTTTAGTCATTAACAAAGTAAAGTTTATAAGTTGGGAATATTTGTTTTAAAATAACTCATTCTGGTTTTGAGTTACGATATAAGCATGAACAAAGTGATGCTTTATAATCCTGATTGTAATAAGGTCGATTTTGTGTATCTCTTTTCTCCTTGTGGCTTTGTCTCTAGAGAGTTTTATTCAAATTAGGGATTATGTAATATCTTATACTTTGTAGCTAGCAAAATACATATTATATATACATACAATAAATTATGTTTCTTAAAAAAGAGAAAAATCCAGAAAATGATGGGACAAACACCTGTGTATCTATGATCCAAATCTTGGGATTTTTTTAAAATAAAGTGTAAAGAAACATTATGTACACAGTTTAATTTCCTATATTCCTCTCCCAGATATATTCTTAACTCTTGCTTATCCCAAGGAAACAATACCATAAATTTTGACTGTATCCATTTACATATATATTTAAATGCTATTGAGCATTTTATTTTTAATTTAATAGTACTGGCATATTCATATATATACATATATAACACACACATATATATACACACACACATGTAATTTTGTAGTTTGCTTTTTTCTCCTGTTTTCAGACCACACGGATTTTTATATATCATTTCCGAGTATTCTATTCATCTTTGACTCTTTGTTCCTTTGTGCAAGATTTTTTTCTACTAAAGCAGAATTACTGGATCTTAGAGTTTATCTATGTTTGTGAGATAGAGTCAAATTGCAAAGATTTTGGAATAAAATATATTTTCTAAACGCTATTTGAGGGTTTCTATTCTATTACCATTCCAAATAGTTAACACTGTTAAACTTTTCTAATCCTATATGTGTGAATTAATTTTTTTGGTTGTTTTAATCTTCAGTCCTCTTATGTCAAAGGAGGGGGCTGAGTATAGTCACCTTTGCTTACCAGGCATTTAGTGTCCCTATAATATTAGCTGCCTGCCTGTATCTATTCCTTCATTTGAATAGATTGTTTTATCTTTTATTGATCTGGAAAGGTTCTTTATACAATATGGATGATAATTCTGTTATATGTTGTTGTCTTTTCCCATAAACAAATTTTTATTCAGCATGTACTATCAATGAGAGACCAACAAAAACTATGGAAGTACAGTGACAATAAAAATCCCTGCCCTCAAAAGCATATACATAAAATCTACATAATGAACACAAGTTAGTTAATAATAAATGCTATGAAGCTATGTTGTTATAGAGCATTGTGTTACATGATAGAAATGGCAATTTAAAAGTCTTTGAGAAGCTTACACTTCAGCTGAAACCAGAATTAAAGTGAGGCTTCTGCTCCTTACTATTCCTGTGGAGTTCTTTCCTGTCCTAGTCTACAGAAAAGTTTGTTTTCCACTATATCTATGTCTCCATTTACATTTAATTTTAGTTTTAACTGTCCACTGCCATATGTTTGTGTAGAGTGAGTTATGTTTGTGGCATGCAAAATTGAAAAGAATATGTAGGTTATTTTGTATATCTATAGTAGCCCTCAACCGAAACCATGTTTAGTGATTTTGGTATGATACTAGCATCAGCATCATATGGGGCACGATTTATGAAGGGACATGATTTTGTTTGCTTTTTTTTCTGCTTTTTCGGCAGCACCTGCGGAGTATGGAAATTCTCAGTCCAGGAATCGAGTCCGAGCCATAGCTGCGACCTATGCTACAGCTGCAGCAATGCTGGATCTTTAATCCAGTGTGCCAGGCCAGGGATAAACCCAATGCCTCCGCAGAGACAAGCCAGATTATAAGCCTACTGTGCCACAGCAGGAACTCCAAGGGACATAATTTTCGTTCTTTTGTTCTGAGTACAGTGCAAGACAAAGGTACAACTTCTGAAATCCTGCACCATCCACTTTCTAATCAAGTAAACATTTCCCAGGACCATCGTCTCTTTCCTTATCTTCAAACTTTTATATTTAATAATTTTATTTAAAAAAACCTACAATATCATCATTTCACTCTTTCAGCCCTATGAAACAACTTGATTCTGAAAATTTTGGAGGAATGGCTTAGAAATGCTATGATGAATGGATGGTTTAATAAAGATGTGCTCACACTAATTTTGTTGTTTTTGTATATGATGTGGGTAGCAGAGATAATATAAAATTCTATTCTTTAAAATAAAACCTTAGAATGTATCTCTAGCCTAAAATACAGAGTAGATTATATGTATGGTTTCCAGAGTTCCTAGTTAGTATTTTTTGTCTTATATAGAAAGACACAGGAAAGCTAATGAAACAGACTCAAGTTGTTTCTCAGAACTTAATAGATTTGTAGATTTAACCTTTCTCAGGCTGGTGGACCATGTGTTATTAATGATGTCAGTGAAATTGTTAATAAGAATGGAAGTGCCTTCAAATTAATTGCTGCTGACCTCAGGAAAAATCATTATCTTTTAAATGGACATTCAACTGAAGCTAAAATAATTTCAGTGAGACTTTGAGTCATTAACTCATGACTGCAAATCTTCTTTTCTGAAAGTTTACTCTCTAGTAAATATGCCAATGAATAAAGTAACACTGAAACAACATCAATGGGATAATGCAAGTACATGTAAACAAAATGCCTTGATAAATGTAATTATGTTCACATTCCTTTGCTGCATTTCACATTTTTGTGGCTTCAGCCTCTACTGACTAGTCTACGTAACTTTTCCAATGTTCTCATTCATCTATGGGGTTACACAGATCTTATTTTTAACAATTTACTGTACTCAGAACAGTCTTTTAGTTTATCTCAGTCAAGCTCAGTTTTCATAAATAGTATTCAAAAGAAATTTGACAGGAAATATATATGCAAATTTCCAATGTATTTTGCCAAAGAGGTAGGGAAACTAGCATTTTCATGCTTTGATGGTGGAAAAGAATTGTTTACATGTTTTCAGGAAGTAATCCAAAAGTATATTAAAATGTGTTTTAGCCTTTGACTCAGTAATCCCACATGAAAGAATCTAGTTTATAGAGAAAAAGCAACAAGAACGTTTACTGTTGTAGTAACAATGATCTAAAATTCCTATCCACAAGGCAATAGTTGAATTAATTATGGTTCATACATAAATAAAATAGATCTATCATTACTAACAGAGTTCTGCACATGATATACTGATTGGTGATAAAAACTACCTGCTAATATATATATATATATATATATATATATATATATATATACACGTTACGCTTATATCTTAAAAAAAAAAAAACTCTTATCTAACTGTGTTTATGTTACATGGGCAATGAGATATGGTATCAAAGTCTCATACCGTGATATTAGCATTTGTGATCTGGAACAAAGGTGAGTTATGAAAGATGACAGCAAGAGTTCTAATAACTTTATTTTTTCAATTATATGGCAATTATCATGTACATTTTCTGTAATTTCAAATAGTAAGTATGTTCTAAAAGAATTAAGAGCATGAAAGAGTAAATGTTACCAGACTTGCTCTCCCACCATAAACAATTATAAAACTGAACAAAACATACATGGCAATGTTTAGAGACCCTGAATGACAAGATATGGAGAACTACAATTCTTGAAGCAAGAAAAACATATGAGGTGACACCCACTTTTGCCAGATCTTTCTTTGGCACATGGAGTTGGAATTCTAGCATTTGATGAAGTGATAAGCCAGAGACTGGAATATGGATTTAAGAGTATACCTGGAATTGTGGAAAGAATACTGAAAAGGAAAGACATGCTGGTAAAGCAAATGTGGTTTGGGAAGTGGGTGCCAAATGTTTGCTTAGGGGTTTCCCTGGGAAAGTGGTCAAGAATTATGTTCATATGTAGGGTAAGAGTCCACAAATCTTCACAGATAATAGTAAATGAGGACTGAGAAATGAACAAAAAATCAGAAGCCATACAGACCTTGCAATTGTCCAACAACAGTGAAGAAACTTCACTGAGATCTTTAAGAAATTAGTTTAGACCCAAGGAAGGTCAGGACTTAAGAACCAAGCCATAACACAAAGTGATTCGCTAGAAATAAGGAGAACACAAAAATAGAAACATCCTAAGAATGAAAAACCTGAAGGAATCCAAATGATATATCAGTCGTTCGTTTGGAAGACTAAAACTTAATAATAGCTTTTAAAAGACAACATAATTGGAGTTCCCCAGTGGCTCAGCAGGTTAAGGATCTGGCATTGTCACCACTGAGGCTCAGGTCACTGTTGTGGTATGGGTTCAGTCACTGGCCTCGGGACTTTCATATGCCATAGGTGTGGCCAAAAAAAGAGACAACATAATTATAAACCACTACAATATATTATCCGTAAAACCCATGATAAAATTTTTTAAGCTAGTATATAAAGCAGAAAAATGCAATTCATAATCAAAGAAAATAACATTCAACAGAAACAAACCAAAGGATGGTATGGTACAGGAATTGGTAGATAAAGACTTTAAAGGACAAATTATATTTATTTAAAGACTCACAGGTAAGATATACATAATGAGTGAACAAATTTGTAATCACAACACAAATTAAAACTATAAAACAGAATCAATTAGAAACCCTTGAACTGAAAATCATGCTATCTGATGAATAATTTATTAATGTGACTTAACAATAGGTTGGCTATTATTTTTTAAAAAAGCATTTTGAACCTAAAAAGAGGCAAGAGAAATTATCCTGAAGAACAGAGAGAGAAATATATTTTTTACGTGAGCAGAGCCTTAGTAACATATGGGCAATATCAGATCTAATACTAATATATGTGAAACTGTAGTTCAAGAAGGAGGTGATAGAATGGAATGAAAAAAATTATAAAAAGAAATGGACCAAATATAACTAAATTTGTTGAAAACAATCAACCTACAGATCCAAGAATGAATACAAAAAAAAAACCCACATCTAAGTTCATCATAAGTAAATTGTAGAAAACCAATGATAAAGGAGAAAAATTTAAACTCAAAAATAAGGAAAATACAAACATAAGGAAATGATAATACCGGTGACTGCTAAAAGTTCATCAGAAGCAATGGATGCAATTAGGCAACTGAATAACATCTTGAAAGTGCTACAAGGGAAAAAAACCCTCTCAACTTAGAGTCCCAAATACAAAAAAATATATATTCTACAAAAATGAGTGTGATATAAAGCATATTCAGGTGAACTAAAAGTGAAAATATTTGTTGACATGAGACTTGGAACTATAGGAAACACTAAAAGAAGTCCTTTAGGCTTATACTGGTTGAAACTCAGGTATAACGGAAGCAAATAAGGACCACAAACCACAAAACTGAAAAATACGTAAGGTAAATATTTTTAGTTGTATTAAATTACTTTCTCCTTGTGATATTATTGCTATATTTTACTTCTAAAAATATCAAACTCCTCAGTACTATTATTTTGCTTTAGTTTTTTAATAATCTTTTAAATATCATTAATGTAAATTCCACAACACATAAAAAGAATAATACATCATGACCAACTGAGGTTATCACAGGAATATGAAGTTGGTTTAACATTTTAAAAAGTCAATCTGTAATTCACTACATTGAAATATAAAAGGGGAGAACATTCTCTATTTACACAAAAACTTATAGCTAAGTACTGTTGTTACTGTTTTGTTGTTATTGTTTTGTTCTGTTTTGTCACCATTTATTAACAAACTTTTTTTTTTCCAGTCCTTTTGCTTTACTGACTTCTGTATAACCTAGGCACAAATATTCATTATCTTTTCTGGGACTGTAGTAGGTTGTTTCACAGGGACATTTCATTCCCTTCACCTGTGTTGCACTTTTGCTAGGAAGCGCAGCCTTAATTTGTGTATCTATGTATTTGACTGTCCCCACAGAATGCAGCCTGTATAAGTTCCTAGGCCAAGGATTGAACCCACACCACAGCAGTGACCTAGGCCACTACAGTGACAATGTCATTGCACCACAAAAGAACTCCTTGAAATTTAATTTATGTCTTATTTATTGATATAAATTTGCATGTAAAGAAGTGCAAAGATCTTAAGAATATACTTTGATTAATTCTGAAAATAAATCTACCTAATCAGTATCTACATAACCAATACATTTGTACATAATCAACATCCAAATAGAGATTTTTTCATCAGCACAGGAATTCCCTTCATGCCTAATTACAGTCAATCTTTGTTCTCCGTGGGAAAATACTATATGGTTTCTATCACCATAGATTAGTTTCTCCTGTTCTGGAACTTCATAAAGTATAATCAAGTATATATTCTTTTTGTCTGTCATCTTTTGCCTAACAAAATGTACTTTTTTAAATCCAGCATGTTGTTTCATATATCAGCAGTTCATTCCCATTTTATTGCTGAGTGTTGTTCTATAACAAAACTTACCAACGGGTTCAAAATCTAGGGGTAGTTTTGAAGAGCACCAAGATATCTGCATGGTCTGAAAGTACCTCCCAATAGACTGCTTATTAATTGCAAAGGGAGAAACAGCAGTAAATGCATAGCAGAGAATCAGACAGCACTTTGCCCAAGTAATCAAAATGAACATCACAAGTAGGAGACTCATGTACATTATATGCCTTCACATGTAGAACTCTTAGAAGAATCAAATATTGCCTGTGTGATATTCCATTTAAAAATTCACATCCTCCACCTAATCAAGAGAAACATAAGACAAGCCCAGTATGGTAAGTACTCTATTTTTTAAAGAGCAGGAAGTGGGAGAACTGTATTATTTAAAAATATCAATGTCATTTCTTTTAATGGCTGAGTAATATTACATTGTGTTTATGTACCACATCTTCCCTATCCATTCCTCTGTCAATGGGCATTTAGGTTGCTTCCATGACTTGGCTATTGTATAGAGTGCTGCAGTGAACATTGGAGTACACCTGTCTTTTTGAGTCATGGATTTCTCTGGATAGATGTCCAGGAGTGGGATTGCTGGATCAAAGGGTAATTCTATTTTTAGTTTTCTAAGGAATCTCCATGCTGTTTTCCACAGTGGTTGCACAAATTTGCATTCCCACCAACAGTATAAGAGGGTTCCTTTTTCTCCACACCCTCTCCAGCACTTACTGTTTGTAGACTTTTTGATGCTGGCCGTTCTGGCTGGTGTCAGCCATTAAAAGAAATGAAATAACAGCATTTACAGCAACATGAATGACCTAGAAATTATCATGTGAAGAGAAACCATTCAGACAATGAGACAGCAACATCAAACGCTACCACTTACATATGGAATCTAAAACAAGGACATAATAAACTTCTTTGCAGAACAGATACTGACTCACAGACTTTGGAAAACTTATGGTTTCCAAATGAGACAAGTTGAGGGGTGGGGGGATGCACTGAGGGTCTGGGATGGAAATGCTATAAAATTTGGTTGTGATGATTTTTGTACACCTATAATTGTAAAAAAATTCAGTAAGCAATCAAAAAAAACCAAAATAAATAAATTCCTGGTTGATTCTGAAATTAAAAAAAAAAATGTCCTAAAAGACAATGCAAGTCTGTGGAAGTATTAAAGATTTAGGAAAACTGAAGTGGCATGGCAACTAAATGTGGTGCCTGACAGCATGTTTGATTTTGTACCAGAGATAAATAACAAAAAAATCAATGAAGAATACTGTGTCAACCGACAAAAC
The DNA here is from genome assembly GCA_004024745.2 of Catagonus wagneri. Lineage (NCBI taxonomy): Eukaryota > Metazoa > Chordata > Mammalia > Artiodactyla > Tayassuidae > Catagonus > Catagonus wagneri. The sequence continues at coordinate 11,147,377 of PVHT020000230.1, forward strand.
TGAAATATCAAAAGACTATAGTACTGTATCAATGTTAAATATATTGAAGTTGAAAACTGCACTCTTATTATGCAAGAAAACATCTCTAAGGAAATATATACTGAAAAATAAGGATAAAGAACCTTGGTGTTTTTCATCCTCAAATGGCTTAGGAGACAATACACACACACACACACACACACACACACACACACACACACAATAAGACAAAGCAGTCTTAAATGATGACAACTGATCAATCTGGATATGTTATATGACTCTTCTTGTTATTTTTGCCACTTTCCTATAAGTTGGAACTTACTTCCCAAAAACTATTTAATATACAGCAAGATAGACTAAAACTTATCTTGCAACTGCCTTCTAAATATCTCAACTTTTTTAATAAATACCTTAAAAATAATTTTCTTGGAAAAAATCTCAAAATAATAATCACTATTCAAAGAAAGAGGAAAGATAATTATTTTTCTTCTAATATTTGAAGACTAAAACAGAAACTACCATATGTGTCTATGTGTCTTTGGAATTTTTTGAGAAGATATCCACTAATAGATATGAGCAATATTAAAAACATACTAAATGCACAATTTCAAGAAAACTAGTTCTAAATATTACAAGAAAATAATTTGTTAAGTACAAAGAATAAAATTTTCAAAATATAACATATTTACAAAAAAATGACTCTAGAGAATTATGTGAAGAGAAATAACTCTCATTTATCATTACCACATAGATAAGAATTGTACATGATTACTTTATATGCCAGAATTATTTTATTATAAAACATATGTTATAAATTAGAATGCTAAATATACCTTCCATATTAGAACTTCAAAATTAGTGTTGCTTTGATACCATTTTCCCTGATGGAAATATTTCAAAGTAACTCATACTGAAATAATTAATTTGACCTTTTTGTAAATTAATCAAGCATATGACTTAGTTGTGAATTCCATTTTTATAAGTATTCCATGGTTTTACAATGTGACATACTTTGAAAGAAACAGGATCACCCAATGTTACTGCTCTAGAAGTTTTGAATTTTCACATACTACTGCTGATTCTTCTGTGTTTTTTTATATACGTGCAATACTGCTTTAAGATAAGCTTAACTTTGGGTAATTATCATAGAAATAAAGACCCATTTTTGAGATCGCCCTCTTTCTGTTTACCACTTCCTCACATAACTTCACTTATTAAAGAGGGTTTTTAATATTAAACTTTTATATTTTTCTAATAGCTTCCTTTATTAAATAAGTTATTTTAATATTTATTCAAGACTTTTTAAGGGCTAAATTTTTTTGAAAAACCAAAACAGATTTTTATTGCCACTTGTATGAAGTTTACCATACCTTAACTTCAGTCTACTATAATTTTTAAGTCTCAGGGTCTATAACCTAATAATATTACCAAATGTAAGCTCTACAATCTTCTAGTTTTGTGACCTTGAAAAATTACAAAATCTCTGTGTCCTGCTTTCCTCATTCATAAAATGGAGATGGCAGTCGTTTCTGTTTAATATGAATGTAAATTATATTAAAAGGATTAGTGATTATAATACACTCAGAAGAAAAAATGACACTTGGAAAAAACAAAATTAGCCTTTATTATTGTATTACTCATTTGGTTTTTATAATATATGCTAGAATTGAGAAGTTTAAAATTATTTCAATAGTATTAGAATTGTAAAACATTTTTATATACTTATTTCAAAATTATTAAATATTTAATGTCTATATATAATTTCATTCTTTCATTCATTTATCAAATATATATTAGCCAACTTAAAACATTAAACCATGTGTATGAATAATCACGTATGATTATTATATTGGTATAAAATGGAAAATACAAAGGTAAAAATATTTGTTTCTAATACTAAGTCAAATACTACTACTTTAGGCAATATTATTGTCTGCTGTTAATTAATAATGGCAGGCAAGTATACCAGTAGTCCCAAGGAAGAAACTCAAGGAAAGAGTAAAAATCCTCAGCATGAGCAGAAAATAAAAATCATCCCCATGTTTCCTGTCAGATTATTGCTGTATTTAACCTCTGATCAAGCCAAATAAGTGGTGATACCATGTATTTCCCACTAGATAGATGCCCGTGATTTTATGCTTTCAAAGACCTACCTGGAATTTTCATAAGAAATCTGGGAGCTTTTGCACAAAATACATTTTCTCTGGACTCTGTGCTTTATATTCTTATAGCTTCTACTTTATTAAAAATCTCAAATAATTTAGTGTAATTTTGATTCATACTAATTTTGACTTTTTTTTCTACTAGCCTATTACTGAAACTCATCATCCTGTCTCTATTTTGCTTCAATAACCCACTCAGTCATCAAACAAGAACTAGCTAATATTTCCATGTACCGACATTTACAATCAAGGCTTTGTACTTCCTGACAACAACACATTTATTTTTCTCTCTTCTCACATGCATAAAGTATTACATTTGGTGTGTACAATAACAAAGTTTTAGTTCCACTATAGAATTTGTTTCTTAAATTCTGGTTTTCATTGTCTCATTCACCTTTTAATTTTTTTTTTTTTTTCTTTTTCGGCCGCACCTTCAGGTTATGGAAGTTCTTGGGCTAGGGGTCAGACTGGAGCTGCAGCTGCAGGCCTACACCACAGCCATAGCCACAGCAACACCAGATCCAAGACACATCTGTGAACAAAATCACACTTGTGAAATGCTGGATCCTTAACCCACTGAGCAAGGCCAGGGTTTGAACCCGTATCCTCACAGACACTACATCAGGCTCTTAACCTGCTGTTACACAACTCCTGTCCCACTTCCTTTTTTTTTTGGCTTTTTAGGGACATTACCTGCAACACATGGATGTTCCCAGGCTAGGGGTCCAATCAGAGCTGTTGCCACCAGCCAGCAACGTCAGATCCAAGCTGCATCCACAAACCACACCACAGCCCACGGCAACGCCGGATCGTCAACCCACTGAATGATGCCAGGGATCCAGCCCACAACCCCATGATTCCCAGTCAGACTCATTTCCGCTGCGCCACAATGGGAATTCCCCATTTACTTTTGATTCTCATTTTGATCTAAGAGGAATGAAACTGCTTAGAGATATTAAGGTTTATTTGATTGCTGAAATGGAATATCAACATCTATACGCAATTACTTAAAATTCAGCCTCAAAGGTGAAGTTTTTCTATCTCAGTAATATAGAGCTTAATATATTACTATTTTATCTTTTTATGAATCTGATCAATATGAGAACTATGAAAATGATGAGTTATGGTCTTAAATAGCATCTTCTTTTCCAACAATGTGTTAAACCTGTATATTAATCCCAAAGAAGGCATGGAAAATCAAAGTTGTTACCTAAAACACTAGAATTATCTAAACGAATCACTAATGCAGGTAAAAAGGATTGGAGAGAACAGAGGTAAAACTAGTTTCATGAAGTATTTAACTGAAAACAACTAGGGAGAACATTCAGAAAAAGTTTCATTTTGTGTGTATGGGTTCTTCTCTTATCCATAAATGCCCTAGCTGTTATCTTAATTCATTGTTTTTTTTTTCTACTAGTCAGATTTCTAATCTCTACTATCACATAGGTGAAATTAATCTAAATAGGCTAAGGAGTCAAAGCAGTTTTCTTTTCAAGAGGCACAGTCTATTCTATTTCTGATATATTAAGAAAAGGTGCTATATTAAAAACAACGCTATTAATTACAGAGACATTTCTTTGCGAGCACACTACTAAAACACTTAGTGAAATAGTCAGACAAGTAAATACACAGTTTAGATAAATAAACTTAGAGAATGAAAGGCAATTACGATTTTGAGCCTGGGAGTCTACAAACAAAAATTACCAGGTTAGTATTACGTTATTACTGTTTCATTTTTATTTTTTTAGTTCTTAACAAATAAGTATATATTACCCTCATCAGAGTAGAATCTGAGCCTAATGTAGATAAACCCTTACATTAAAAATATTGCATGTTCTGCTGTATAGCACTGGTAACTATGTCACTTATGATGTCACTTATGATGGAACATGATAATGTGAGAAAAAAGAATGTATACATGTATGTGTAACTGGGTCACCTTGCATACAGTAGAAAATTGAACACTGCAAACCAGGTATAATGGAAAAAATAAAAACCACTATGAAAATACTGCATGGATACCAACTAATATCTCTGCTCCTATCAATATTAGAATTCACAGGAATTAACAGTGCCATAGCATGATTTAAAATAGTCTGTTTTCAGATAAAATGTATACAACTTAACATTGCAATCTTATCTTTCTAATTCATAAATCAGTTCCACAGATGGTGTTTATGAATCTGCCTAAAAAAGCAGATGTTTGACCTGGAGTCATTTCCATCACACATATGGTCTATCTCTAGGTTAGTTTCTCTGGCCACTGTTGGTTGGTTTTTCCAGATAATGTTCTATAACGCCTTACTTGAAATTAACTCATGCACTACTGACTGTTAGAAAAGTAAAAATGTTGTTTCCTTACTGTCAACACAGTGTACTGCTTAAAATAAGAATTCTAGATTATCAGAAGGAAGCAATATATGGAAAAAAAGAAAAGGACCATGCTGAGATTCAGAAGCTTATAATTTCTATTCCTGACCTCAGAGCAGGTTTTTTGATGCTTGTAGAAAGATGTACCTTTGTGAGACTCTTTGTTCATCTTTAAAATGTACATAATAATAGTCCTCCATATTCCCTAAGGATACTAGACCGATCTAGACACATTTAGGGAATACATGGACAATTGTACCATATATAGAATACTAGTATTATTAACTTCACGGGATTGATTACGCCTAATTTTATATGCATGTTTTCACTCATAAAGTTGGATATTTTACTAGGCTCATTTTGGTTTACATAGAAAGGGAAAACACAGAGTTGGGGTTTAAAAATAAGCAAAGTGACTTGCCTTTGGTCTCCTCCTAATCTATATACTTCCCACTAATTTTAATTTATTTTCTTTCATTTAATTTCATCCACTTCTTTAAAAAGGGGTAAAGGAGGATAAAGACCAAAAAATTTAGATTAATAACAGAAAGTCTTGTAGAAGAAGAGCAGGCACTGTGGAAGAATTCTATAGTAATCACTCTAGTAACAGGAAAATTGTGATGCCATTGAAGAGAAGCCATGTAGGCTGTCCATGCCAGGACATCTGCCTTATCTTATCAATAGACCAGAGTAGGCCATATGCACAAAGAATTGGTGGCACTAATTTAACTCACAAGAGACTAAGATATTTACCAGGAAGCAACTTTATCAATTAGAAAGAAATAAAACTTTATGAGTATCAGGCATGAATTAGTACCCACATCTTCTCTAGCAACTCTCACAGAATTCTAGTTTAACAATAGTGACAACAGAACACGAACTTAATGCAAATATCCCCCAAATCTGTCTATTATAACTACTAGATATTGAAAGCTCCTGGTCAAAATTATCTTTCACCTTGTCTGTTTTCTTAGGCCATTTTCTAAATCCACCCCTCTGACACGATTCTGTGTTATCGTGGTATTTTTGGCCTCTTTTTTCTTTTGGTATATTTTAATATCAGTTGTTAATATAATAAAATGAATTATAATTTGTGGTCTTTATGATTTTTTTAGATAAATAAGGTGTTTTTATCTTCCTTAAAAACTTCTGAACTCTTTTGATTTTGCCATTATATATTTAATTTTTTGACTCTCCAAATTCAAGGTCCATATCCCCATATAAGTGGTAATTATAGGACTATGTTACGAATAATAGTAAAATTTACAAAAATAAACTTGATATGATTCCATAGTGTTTTGTCCCAATACCCATAATCAAAGAATGTCATGAAAAGTGATTTGAAATTTACCTTTTAAATATAACACTTTATATGCTCTTGTGGAAAAAAAAAAAAGTCCAACCATATGGCTGGTTCCATATTCATTCATATATGAGTTATCCTGCAGGCTTCCCATGTATTCTTTTCGTATGTATACTAAACTCTGCCTCCTGATCTCCCAAGGATAGCTAAAAGGTATGAAAAACTCAATTATTTTTTACTGATTATTTATTACTTAATGATGTGCAGATGTTATTCTGGAAGAATTCCAGTCAAGCAGCTTTATAGAGGGTAATGAAATTATATGATACTTGCTCTAGTAAAGCTGTAGAAATAATTTAAATGTACAAATGTACATACTGTCCTGAAACATTCCTATTCCATATATTGAGTACCCATTCATGTAAAAAGTAACATTCTCCACCACTTAAATATCCAAGCACATAAATAGCAAATTTAAGAACTTAATCACTCCTACTCTCTTATATTACTAACGGTCAATCTCCTTCTTTTAGTGTTGTGCAATATCTTCTAAATGATGAATAAAGGGCAACAACAGAGAACGTAGAATTTGACAAACATCAGATTCCTCTTGTTTCAATAATGTGTATGACGTTATATTTGGCTTAAAGTTACATTTAAAAGACCCCTGAACACAATAAAGTATAATGTTGTATGCTAGCAGTGAATCTATCCTCTAGATGTTATCTCAGAGGTTATTTCTAATGGAGGTTCTGTTTAAAGATGTATTGAAGGAAATTTTTCTTATTTGCTACTTTCTTAATATACACAAACACTATGGATATTTCTGATCTATCAAGTTGCCTTTAATGAATTAATTTGAAAGGAGGGCCCCTCTGCCAGAAAGAGCTTCATTCTTTCCTCTGAGAGTGCCAAAAATCCAACAGATTTTTTTTAAATGAGTGTTGTCAGCTACGTCTACAGTTAGGTATACAGTATTCTGGTAACACTTATTAATGATGTTCATCTGTTACAACTGGGATACATTTAATAAAACTTATCCTAGAAGCAAATGGAATACCTGTCTTAACTGGGTTTTCTTCACTCAGATTTACCTATCCCAAACCTGAGTGAGAAATTAGCACAGAAATATATACGGTCAGATAAGCTGTCTTATGAAATGATAACAGAGAGATCAATGAGCTCTGGGTAGAATCAAACTATGGCATGATTATTGAGCACAGCCAAAGGGTGGTGAGATGACAGATTGGGAAGACTGCATAAATCTGAATAGCAAATGAAACCAAGGAATGAATGCACGTGTACAACACACGACTGAAGCAACAGAAAGCCACTGGTTCTAAAGAGTCCATTAAGTGGGTAAATGGATTTTCCATCAGTGACATGTATATGTACCTGACTCAACGGCTTAAGTATAAGGTCTTAGACTTGAAGAATGTGAGGACCATAGAATGGGTGAAGTGAAATCGTCAAACCTTATGGATACAAAATAAAAATCAAGTTCAATTAAGGAGAAATTTTTAAAAGGTTAAGTCCCTTGCACACCTCTGTCAGTGAAAAATCGCACTCATTGCTTACTCTGTATTCATTTATGAAGAGCCCAGTATATTTTAGATTCTATCCTAGGAACATGGGCATATTACCAAATAGCATAGCAGACCAAAACTGAGTTCATAGTATCTACAAAAGAGTGCATTACAAAAAAAAAAAAAAAAAAAAAAAGAGGGAGTTCCCGTTGTGGCACAGCAGAAAGGAATCCGACTAGGAACTATGAGGTTGTGGGTTCGATCCTTGGCCTCGCTCAGTGGGTAAAGGATCCGGCTTTGCTGTGAGCTGTGGTGTAGGTTGCAGCCGCTGCTCGGATCCCGCATTGCTGTGGGTGTGCTGTAGGCCAGCAGCTATAGTTCCAATTAGACCCCTAGCCTGGGAACCTCCACATGCCGTGGGTACAGCCTTAAAATGACAAAAGACAATAATAAAAAAAAAGTGCATTGAGAAAAAAGGAACTAAAGTTTGGCCAAGTAACAAAAGAAATATAATTAAGTGTATAATCCTTACATAAATTTTCCTAATTTCTTTTAGATTTTGTAAACTCTACGTATATCTGATATGCCATTTGGCTAATTTGTTGCTGAATCTTTGCTCTTGAGTTTTCCCTCTCAATGTTTTCTGCTCTTCATCACTTCCTAGGTAGGTTACCTGCCACTGCTACATACACTCTACTGCCATATAGTTTGACTGGATAATACCTATTACACTTAAATTTCCCACATCTATATTCCCGGCCTATGTATAACTGTATACAAGAGTTACATCTATATTTACTAGATTCCAAACTACCTGAAGATAAGGATTGTGACTGCTCTATTTCCCACCATGTCCACCATGCCCAGCAATAGAACCTACTGCTGAGAGGAAAATCATCAAGAGATTGGTAAATTAATTAAATCCTTGAAAGTACATCTGTGGGATGTTGAAATACTAGGTTCTGAGTCCTTTGGCTTCTGACTTTTTAATTTAATACATGGATAGAAATTACTAACTAGCATAACTGCTAGTGAAGATTTTCATTAAACAGTTTGTCTCAATTGCCAGATGTTTTAAAATTGCCTGTAGCAAGTGCTAGATAGATAAGGGTAACATCTGTTGCCTTAATTAGAGTAAGTTTAACATCAATTAGCATCTTTGAACTTCAGTTTCATCCCTTGTAAAATTATAATTGGTTAAAAATCTGTAATCTTCCTATCAGTTTTAGAATTTTTCACCAGTCTTTGTGTTGCCCAGCTTCCTGTTATGTGATTAAATCTGCTGATCCACTCTTGGAGTCACTCAAGTAGAGACCTAGAAACTGTATGTTTAAAATTAAGGGCAGGTGCCATTACAATCAAAGGATTACAAGAACGTAGATTTTTTGATCCAACTTTTAGGAAACACAATGCAAAAGTATCTCCAAATAGATCCTACATAAGGGTAATCCAAAAACTATTAAACACTCCCATTTACAGAGTACTACTTCTGTCCATTCCACTTTTTTTTTTCCTTTTTTGGCCACTCTGCAGCATATGGAGTTCCCAGGGCAGGGATCAGATCTGAACCATTGCTGAAACGTATGCCAACACTGGATCCTTAAACCCCTGTCTCAGGTTGGGGTTGGTGGTTGAACCTGCATCCCAGCACTCCAGAGACTCCGCCCACCCTGCTGGTCCACCCTGGGAACTCCTGTTTACTCTATTTTTTAAAAGACAGACTTTACTCAAATATTTTACATTACAGTGAGCATTACCCTGTTACTAATATCTTAATACTAACTCCGAGCAAGTTTGGTTTTAATTCTGCTCTTTGATCTTTTCTTCTATTAGCAAATTTAGTTCCATTTCCCTATGTTAGTTTTTCAAATGCTTGAAAATGTCTGAAATTATTATATTTTCTATACTATCCTCATTTTATCTCCTTCATATTAAGGTAATTTTTTAAGATGGACATATTTTACAGCAAGCCTAACTACATACTTCAACACACAAATCTGTCCTTTTACTTACCACCTCTGTTCATTTCCGCCAATATAAAAAGTCATATTAAAAACCAGAAACTAGCACAATAGTTGTATCTCCTTAACTCTATTTCAACTCTGTATTTCTTTGAATATGCATATATACATACCTGCATATTTTGGCTTTCTAAAACAATTTTGTATTCTCTTTTACTCAACATAAACAATATAATCATTTCCTAAACTCATCATAGCCATAATTCATCACATAAATTGGCCTTTGTCAGTAAGCTATAAATTATTTAACCATTTTCCTATAGCTAGATCATTGTCAACAGTTTTTCTATCCTTGCTATATAGAAACAAAAGATATTTCTGTTTCATAAAATTTTTTTCTTATACTAGGGGTCGAATTGGAGCTGTAGCTACTGGCCTACACCACAGCCACAGCAATGTGGAATCCTTAATCCACTCTGTAAGGCCTGGGATCGGACCCACATCCTTGTGGATACTAGTATGGTTGGCAACCTGCTCAGCCATAACAAGAACTCCCTTCTTTTATCTTTTTCACTGTTTGGAGATGTCCTTAAGGTATCAAGACCAAGATTTCTCATACTGCAATATGCGTGAAAATTATTTGGTGATAATATTAAAACGTAATCTAATTCAGTAAGTCTGAGGTGAGGACTAATATTTTCATTTTTAATTTGCTGTCAGGTGATGATAGTGCTGCTGATTCTAAGAACCACATTTTGAATAGCAAGGATCTGGGCAGACTCGTAGTTAAAGTGAAAGTGAAAACCTGAATTTTGAACCTTTCATGTGGTTAAAAATAAAAATTAGTCATTATCAAAACAACGTTTTTGGTATCAACTTCTATTATAGGAGTAATGTCCAGTGTGTCAGAGAATAACTTCTAAGATAACCAAATACCTTGCCTTCACTATGGTATTTGAGCACCTGCTAAGAGTCATTTGTTGGCTCATTGGCTCTTTAATGAACACCACTCTCATAAAAACTCAACCTAACCTAAAAAAAGAAAAAAGAAACAGTCTGGGAAACTCTACTGCAAGTTTTCCTCCCACAAATGTGTTTCCAACTGCAACAGATTTAACGTTTTGTAACATTATTTTTTATGTAGGTGGAACATTTAGTTTTTATCCTTTCACTCACTCCCCTAGCAATATTTTAAAAAGTCAGATTAAAGCTGAGTTAGATTTTGCAGGTACAAAAGTTAAGAAATTAATTTTAATAATTTATACCCACAGTTTTAACTTGTTAGAATTTTGTGAGGCATAATCATCTTATTACAAAAATGAAATTATAAATCAATATCAAAAGTTATGTCAATAAGTCAGTAACATCTGAAATTATATTGAATCAAAATGATAATATCCAATTGATAACTCAATTAAACTCATATGCATAAATTGATAAGCCATAGTCAATGAATAATAACTCATATATCTGTGACTATATACCTCCAATTTATTTCTGAACAGTATCATGGCCGAAGTGATTGTGTCATTAAAGTCTTTCTACGTTGTTGTTGTTGCTTTTTCGGGTCCCACCCGCGGCACATGGAAGGTCCCAGACTGGGTGTAAATCAGAGCTACAGCCGCCGACTTATGCCACAGCCACAGCAACACAGGATCTGAGCCGCATCTGCAACCTACACCATAGCCCATGGAGCGAGGCCAGGGATTGAACCCTCAACTTCAGAGTTCTTAGTCGGATTCTTTTCCGCTTTTCCACGAGGGGAACTCAATAAAGTCTTAATCCTTAAAGGAATTCCCTTTGTGGAACAGCAGGTTACAAACCCGACTAATATCCATGAGGATGCAGGTTGGATCCTTGGCTTCGCTCAATGAGTTAAGGATCTGGTGTTGCTATGTGCTGTGGTGTAGGTCGCAGACATGTCTCAGATCCCTTGTCGCTGGGGCTATCATGTAAACCAGCAGCTGTAGCTCTGATTCAACCCCTAGGCTGGGAACTCCCACAGGCATGGCCCTAAAAAGCAAAAAAAGCAAAAAAAAAAAAAAGTGGTAATCCTTAGATTCCTTTTAATAAATTCTGCACTGTAAAGTGAAAAAGCGTATCTTATAAAAATAGATTATGCCTTGAAGCTAAAATTATATTCAGTATCCAGATTTTTTAAATTTGTACTCATAAACTACATAGAATATTAATTATGAATTGAATTAAAATGACAAAGTAGAAGATCAAACTGGAGTGGAAAGACAAAATGAAAAATTATTGTCCTTCCTCTGAAAGAGTTCAGAAGAGAAGGAAACTCTAAATAGAATACAATTATTATGATGGCATAAGATTATAGTAGATACTAAACCTACTACAGAGATATTAAGTTAATTGTAAACAGTCTATAAACTCTAGTTGAAAGACAAAAACAGTCTGAATGAAAAAAGAAAACACCCAACCACACACTGTTTACTATGTTAAGTGGAAAAAAGCCAGACAGAGGAAGATAAATACCATATATTTAATAATATACATGAAACTTCAACTGAACACAAAATATTCCGTTTAACGAACCAGACACATTCTACATCAAATTTTCGCAAATCCAGACCACTATTTAGATCTAATTTAGAAATGGGCAAACATTAAATAAATGTTAAACTTATTCTCAAAAGCAGAAACTTTATCCTCAAGTCTATTAAGAAAAAGAAAAAGTCTATTCAGAAAAAAAAATCCATAAAATCATTGGAAGTTCATTTTTAGGTTTATTAAATTTAATTTTTTATATTTTATATTTTCAAGTTAAGTCAATGTTCACACATCTATTCTCATAAGATATACTGGTTTGTGCGTTACTTGTGAAGTTATTTTGTCTGATTTTGGTATCACAGTAACACTGGCCTCATAGAATGAGTTGAAAAGTGTTTTCCCTATCTACATTTTGTTTTTTTGTTTGTTTGTTTTTTGGCTTTTTGGCTTTTTAGGAACGCACCCCTGGTATATGAACGTTCCCAGGCTAGGGATCCAATCAGAGCTGTTGCTGCCGGCCTTCGCCAGAGCCACAGCAATGCCAGATCTGGGCCACATCTTCAGCCTACACCACAGCTCACGGTAACGCTGGATCGTCAACCCACTGAGCGAGGCCAGGGATCGAACCCACAACCTCATGGTTCCTAGTTGTATTCGTTTCCACTGCACCATGACAGGAACTCTGCTATCTATATTTTGAAACAGTTGTGACTTTTCCTTTCTGGAGGGTGGGGGCTGCACCCACAGCATATGGAAGTTCCTGGGCCAGGGATGGACTCCCAGCCGCAGCTGTGACCTGGGCCACAACTGCAGCGATGCCAGATCCTTAATCCACTGTGCTGGCTGGGGATCAACCCCACAGCTCAGTAGTGACCCAAGCCACTGCGGCTGGATCCTTAACCTACTGTACCATAGTGGGAACTCCCAGGATTAGAAATTTTTTTCCCAAGTATTTAGTAAAATTCACTAATGAAGCCATTTGTTCCGGGCTTTACTTTGTGAAACTTTGTCTCTTAAAAGTTTGGAAGTTTCAACTGTAATTCCTTTAATCCATGAGAAATTAGAGAGAAAGAGAAGAAACAACCTGGCCACTGTTCATTTAAAAAAAAATGATTTTAAAAATCGGCAATGTGTAATAAAAACAATGAAGCAGTCTTTCTGATGTAGGCTATCCATTTGCAATACACCGCTATAAAATTTTAAGCCTTGTGGGTTTTAGATGCCTTAGGTTATCTAGTTTAATCCTTGGAAGAACCATAGGAAGTTCTATCATCTCCATTTGACACATAAGAAAACATTTGCTAAAATAAATTACATATCTGTCACAGTTAGACACAGAGTGGTATTTATAGGCAGGAACTTAGAAGTCCTAATCCTGCCCCAGTTACTTAATAAACTGGCATACTGGGTGAATTACTAACCTTTAGCCTCAGTTTTTCTTTTCTAAAATAAGAATATTAGTACTACCTACTTCCTAGCGTTATCATATAAAGAAAATGCATGCAAAGTGCAGGTGACAGTGCCTGGCTTACAGTATGTGTTCAATACTAAGAGTGATTTTTACAATTACTAGGTATTGCCCAGTTATGCCATTTAAGTTTTAATGGTTCTAAAACTCCTGAATTTTAAGGAAATAAAAACCTGTAACTCTTAGAATGGAAAATAACCACTTAAAAGGAATTGATTCCAGTCACAGATAAACCATTCCATAAATAATTTTTGTACTTTCTGACTTTACTATATGCTCATGTAGTCAAAAAATAAAAAACATTAAAAGGGAGAAAAAAGTACATAAAATATACTTTTTTGTAATTGGTCTTTATTGCAAATTCTCATCCAGTTAAAAATAGATATACACTGCCTTGTTTATATTTTTAGTTTTGTTTTTCATTGATGAGAATATTGGAATCAATTTTTCCATAGCACTTTCTTTTTCCCCTTTAAGTAGGTTTAAGATAAGAATACTCAAAATATATTGTGGCAGATTCTCTGAATTCTTTATAAGACAAAATTCTCAGCGTTCTCGTTGTGGCTCAGTGGTAACGAACCCAACTAGTATCCTTGAGGATGCGGGTTTGATCCCTACCTTGCTCAGTGGGTTAAAGATCCAGAGTTGCCGTGAGCTGTGGTGCAGGTCACAGATGAAACTCTGATCTGGTGTTGCTATGGCTGTGGTATAAGGTGGCAGCTGCAGCTCTGATTCCATCCCTAGCCCGGAAACTTCCATATGCCTCAGGCGTGCCCCTAAACTGAAAAAAAAAAAAAAAATCTCCAAATAATTTTCACAGGTCACAGTGATGCTTAATTTCAATGTACAGTTGCTGCAGTAACAAAACATTCAACCTGCATTTTCCTGACGAAGTTCCTCAGTAAGCTATATAGGTTGCAACTATGTTAAGGCATTTTATTACTATTTCCTAGGTGTTAAGAGTTATATAGATTCTTCACATTGCACAATTCATTACACTTTTCAGAACACTTTCCTGGGCATTATCTTATTTATCCTTCCTGGAAAGCCCCCTAATGGTAAGGTATCCAGATTTCATTCCCATTTTAAAGATGTGAAAACCAAGGTGGTTATGTGCTAGTTACCATGATGGGCCTGGGATTCAAGTCTCTTGAGCCTGTATGAATGTTTACCAACTGTCACTTCATGCTTTTAAGCTATCTTGCAGGGCAAAGTGAACTCTGTAACTGAAAGAGTATTTTAGCATTATTGCCAAACTGCAGCAATGTCTATCAAAACATTTACCCTCATGGTCTTTGGAAGACAATGTGCTAGCTGAACTGTAGAGTTGAGCTAGCACATTCTCTCTCTTTTTTTTTTTTTTTGGTGTGTGTGAAACAAAATCTGTTCTTTGTACAACATTTACTCTTTTTTGTGTGTGCAACATTTACTTTAAGAACACAGTTCATTCTAGCCTGTTCATAATCCAATTACTAACCTGCATGCTTGTGTACACTGGTGCATGGAAGCCTTTCCACACAGTTCTTTACCTCTGTTCCAAGTATAATTTCAGCAAATGTACAACATGGCAGTGATTCTATTTATAATCCTCAAACATTGCTAGAAAAAGACTTAAACAACTTCAAAGAAAACAATTCTTCAATTTAAAAAAAATCTACTTATTAAAAAATTAAGCAAAAAGTTCCAATTCCTAAATTAGAGGTAGAGACTTAACTGTGGTCCACCTTTATCCTTTTAAGCTTTTAATAGTTCAGTTTAACTTCTATCAAACAGTATTCACTTGTGTCATGCTCAGAAGTTAATTCACAAGGTCTAGGTCCTTCCTTCCATCACCATAAATTTGACCTCAGGTCCTGGGAAACAGAACTTCACCAACTCAAACACTAGGATGTCAGCATTCAGACTACAATTCATCGCAAACATTATTTACCCAGCAGTTAATATATATCAGATTCCCTTTGTCTATTTTACACACACCTTGATTTAATTCTCATAACTCCCTCAGGTATTAGTATGTCCATTATTTGGAAAGAACTGGGACATAAAGCGTTAAGTAAATAGTTCAAGTCACAGGGCAACAAACTGCGGATGAAGGTCTTAAACCAGAGCCTTATCTTTAACCACTATACCAAAGATGCCTCTCCCTCAATTCTAACAGCAACATGACCCTCAAACTAACTACCTGCTCTTGGGTCAGTCACTCCAGAGCTCTGGGCCTCAGGTTCTTTCACTACAAAACAAACCGCCCTCAGTGAGCTTTGGCGCGTTTTCAGGTTTTGCTGCCCTGTGAATTTCGGCCTAGATGACTCCGCCTTCCCCATCAGGTGTAAATGTTAAAAAAAAGTTTTTCAGCCACTGTGTGTTGCAGTACATTCTCCTGTCTGCTCGGAGTGCTGGTCTTTGCTCTTTTATTTTCAAATACTGAACGCTGACCCTAAATATTCTGTCAGATATCCCCTCTCCCCGCTACCAGGGGTACTGACTAGGCCAGATCCCCCTCCACACTTCTCCGGGCTCCTTCCAGCCCACCTCACAGCTGCACGCCTCATGGCTTCCCGGGCAGCAGGCAAAAAGAAAGCGCTGGAAGCAAATCCTTGGAAAGAAGTTCTTGTTCCCAGAGGTCAAGGAAGGCTCTGGGGTACCTGCCACACTTGCCAACCCCTAGCTGAGGCCTGGGCTTGGCTCCCCACTGAAGCTGCCAGGTTCTGGCCTCAGCCCTCATTGGCAGAACGACCTCAGAGGCCAGGGCCCTTGAAACCCAGGGATAACTCCCGGCCCCCCGCCTCCCCCACCCCGCAACCCCCTTCGGCCTCTCCGTCCCTGGACCTCTGCAGCCCACCCCCCAAACCCCAACACGGTCCTTAGTATGGTGATTGAGGGCCAGTGCAGCCCTCCAATCTCACCTTGTGTCTCCGGGGAGCCGCGGGCGACACCTGGCGCCTCCTTCCACCTCACACCTGCCCACCTGCCGCGCGCTGCGTGGAGACAGGCGCGGAGCGCTGGAGCCTCAGGGGCCGAAGTACCGACAGGTCTGCGCTTTGTCCCTGCCGCCTGGCCGGCAAGTCCCGCGCAGGAAGCTCCTCCCTCCACTCTTTAACAGGTTTGATTTTTGCACTTTGTTGTTATTTATCTTATTGCTGTATGTTACGTGTGTTAAGGTGGCGTTGAGGGGGAGTAGATAACTTGTCTTTATAGTTCATAGTGTCCAGAACCAGAGGAATTATTTTACTCACGAAACTATACCTGAGTAACCTCGTCTTCAAGAGCGCCAGGTTTAAACGGCAAGATGGTGGACCTCACATCTGAGACGAATAATGTAATAATGGAAACTTTTGTGGAGTCTTTAGGGAGCGAGTACATTTTGCGTGGCGGAGCACTGTAAATAATTCGGCGCCGGACTGTAGACTGAGACAATTTTAAACATGGCAACAAATTAGTTGTTACTCCTCCGAATAACAAAGTCTGTGTCCGCTATGCTTAAATCTAGGCAGACTTGCTGCTCTGGATTGTGAACAATAGGATGAGGTGGAAACACGAAAGGCAGTGTTTGCCAGTTTTCTGTTAACTGGCTGCCAGGTAGTGGTCCAGTACCCTAAGGCTGCCACGGTGGAGAGAGGTCATGTGCGGTTACTTGGCCCGCTGAGCTCATAGCGGACAGGTAACAACTAGCATCACCTCTCAGCCTGTTTCCCGTAAAAATCCTGCCTGAGTTAGCAGGGTACAGTCACAGAGAACGAGATTCGGGGAGAATGCTGCCTGAGGTAGTGGGGTGCAATTAGAAAATGGGGGTTTCTCAAGAGAACCCTGCCTGAGGTAGCAGGTTGCAGTTACAAGAGAACTGGTTCTCCAGAGCAATCCAGCCTGAGGTTTTGCGGTGCAGTTAGAACAGGGATCCGAGGAAAATCCTGTTTGTGGTAACAGGGTGCCATTACAGAGAAGTGACACAATCCTGGACTTAGAAGAAAAAAAAAAGATAATATTTAACACAGCAGTTGCAACTGGTAAAGGTATAAGGATTGTAAATAAAGTTAAACACTTGTCGGAGTTCCTGTCGTGGCTCAGTGGTTAACGAATCCGGCTAGGAACCATGATGTTGTGGGTTCAATCCCTGGCCTTGTTCAGTGGGTTAAGGATCCGGCGTTCCCATGAGCTGTGGTGTAGGTTGCAGACGCGGCTCGGATCCCGCGTTGCTGTGGCTGTGGCGAAGGCCGG